>KN817527.1:309448-331538 GCA_000827495.1 Hypholoma sublateritium FD-334 SS-4 | reverse complement strand
TCCGACTGAGCTGGGCCGTCGAGTGTGTGTGACAGGTTGAATTAGTCACGAACACACACACACAAAACATGAGTGCATAATTTGAACACCGAAATCATTGATGAATCGATGAAGATTGATGCGGTCGTGCCAGTGTGCACACTTCAAATTGCTTTTAGCCGTAATATTTCCATCCCTTTCGAGCTCAAGGACTAAAGCTTTCTTCATTCAAGTTCCGGATTTCATTTGGATTTCATAATCAACCTGTACTGTGAAGCCGAAGCGAAGTGAGGCCGATCTCGTTAAAGTTGTTTACATCGCCCTATTCGGCCCGGGGATAGATGGTTTTGGTACGAGACTGCTATTCGGCGACGCGGTGGGTCTATTTTGGGTCAATCTGCTCTCAGCGCTCAGCTATATATGTACATGGAGCCCATGTTCACACTGCTCCATGGGTGATATTAGATTTTAGCACCTAACATGGATACATTTTGGATATATTGATCCAGTACCTCAGTAAGTAAAATCTCAGGATTTCTTTTTGCTTCGTGTCCATGTAAAATCTAAATGCACACTGGTGACCACACAAATCCGGCAAGAAACAAAGCAATGCCGATCAAAAAGATTGAAATGTATCTAGTAGCCTTTTGGTCAGCGCCGGTGTGCATGTGTGCATGTGGATTATTTCGAAACTCTGTTTGGTCAATAACTTAACGAGGCTATTTGCCAGTGGCATCTCGCACTGCCGTACGGTTTTTAACTGCTCTGAACTTTTAATTTTTCTACCCTGTGTATATCACATTAATACTCAAATGAATTGGAAGTAACTTGGTACAATGAAGGGATGAAACAATGCCAGACGGCGAGGTAAGGATATTGGGATCGATAAGATGGCGCAGTAACCACAGAAATTTTATTTCTAGACACTGAGAGTTCGTCACCGTGTACACTGTATGATGTTTAAGTTTGCGGACAAGTGTAATATTAGTAAGTATTGATTTAGTATTGATGCATCAGGCTTGTAATTTAGTTAGCATACACAATGCAGTCTTCAGGCGGCTCAGATTCAGTATATAATGCACCAGAGTACGCTCGGATCTCTCAACTTCGCTGGCGAAGCCATTCAGTCTACTGCGGGCCATAGCTGATACTCAACTCTCCCCTCCTCTCTGCGTGTTTTTTCATCGAAATAAAAATGAGATACTGGACTTGTGTCACTCTGTTTCTGTGCTTCGGCCTCCTCATCTCTGCTCTTCCCTTTCCACTTCCTTCTTCCAATCATGAAATTGCGCCACACCAAGTTGTTTTTGACAAGAGAACAGAACATGATAATCGACCTAATACTCCTGACCCGCCAAAAACCCCTACTCCAGAGGACAACCCTGAAGTTCCAGTACCTGGGAAAAGTGGTGTGTATTACCAACGGGAGAAAAAACTGGTATGGTTTATGTATGGGGACGATCTTAGGGAACATGCGGAACACATTATGCTTAACCACAAAAAATACCCAGTAAATCGAAAGCCCATGAAACTTGCTGGTATACAGACACACCGCATTAATAGACAGAATGCACTTCGGGGTATTCCCACACAGCCAGGAATGGCCAGGGATGAAAAGCCTCCCGCTACATTTGAACACCCGGGCTCTGACACTAACCCAACGGTGGTTATGGCTTCTATACGGGAATCAAGTACGTTTTACTCTATTCAAATTTGAAGCTCCAGATGCTCAAGATTGTGCAGATCGCGAGGGAGGGCTGCTCGCTAGTGGTGTCGCATTGATGAAGGACCATGGCGCAGCCGGCTTGATTCGGGCCAATTTGGGGTTCAAGAATCCTGATCCAGATATGAGACTGCCAATGTCAGCGCCTCCAAAACTGCGCACAGCCGAAAAGTTTGGTGGGAAACCGATAGCAAAGCCTAAGCTGATCCGTACCTCGAGAATACCGAGGCCGGTCCAATATTCAAATAAAAATGTGGTCGGTGCATCGATACAAGGAGGCGTCCTTCATCCTGTCAGTACCATTGGCGGTATGAGTCTAAGGCCGCGGCCCGGACCTGTAATTCCCGAATGGGACCCAAATGTCGTTGCGCAGAAGGTCAAACAGCAGAAAGATGCGGCAAAGGCGCGGGGGAAGAAAACCTTTTTGGTCGAATTACCTCCTAAACTACCACCGGGTCAGGCGTGGAAGCCGGCGGACGGAAGTCCGACTCACGCCGGTGCCCCACTGCCGCACAGAGACTTCGAGGGTCGGCGGCCGGACAAGTTTCAAAGCTATGCACACATGACCCACACGCGAGAAGAAAAGGAGGCGAAGGATAGATCGGATGCGGACGCGCAGCGGCGGCGTGTCACTCTGGGGTCGACACATTCTGGGATCCCACCACACGCAAGCGCTCACGGCACCCTACCAGCTCCTCGACCATTGTCACCGAGCCTGCTCGCTCATTTGAGTCGTTTGTCGGCGCACGAATACGACCTACACGCCATCAGCGGAAATAATGCCGTCGCTGGCCCGTCTCGTCATCCCCATCAAGACACACATGTGGGTAGAAGCAGGTCCCGATCGCATTCTCCGGCGTCCAGTACCGAAAGTGGACATCATATCATTCCCGTCCGTCCCCCAGGGCGCTTTCAGTCTCGTTTGCCAGTGCCCATCAACCGCAGTAGATCTGCTTCCCCTCAACCTGTCCATGGCCGGCACGATTCCCCTCCTGCGCACAATACTAGGTCTCATAAAGGTAAAGAGAAAGAGAAGCACTCATGAGCGGGCCAGGTAGCGTGCAGTGCATGAGGTATAACAAACCACGGACAATTTCTTTCACATACTTCGCAGACGGTTCATTTGTCAATGTTACTGTCGATATGAGGATGATTTGCTTACTTGGGATAAGGTGTCATGCGCAGAAAAGAGTATTAGGCGTGCTTTGCAGGATACTAGACATACTGTGAGTATATGGGCGCCTTTCCCGATTTGGGCCCCTCCTGCCCAAATCGGGAACGCCTGGAGACGAGATCGTAACAGCCACGACAGACAGTACATCAATCCCATTTATCGCCCCCGGGGCCGGGCAGACAGACAAGCAACAGTGATAAGTTCGGCGGCTGGCGGCATCTATCAGCCCATAGGAAACACAGAGCGTCACGGTACGAGTACACAGCAGGCGTCCGTGCGCAGGGCGGGTCATAATACTATGTGCAGCGTACGCCAGGGATACAAAATTGAAAAAAAATGCAGTATATCCTCCTCCGTGCGATTGATGATCCCAATGCGGGTCTCAACGAACAAACAGACAACCCGCCGGCGACGGCGGCGGTAGCGGAGGGCGCCACGCCCGTACAACACGCGCGTCCCAAATCGGCTTGCGCGGCCTGCAGCGGCTCGCGCGGCCGTGTTCGCGATACCGGGGCGCATGCTGCAAGCGAGCGCGGGCGCGTCTACGCACAGCGCCCTCACGCTTTAGCGCACCTGCGCGTTTTTCCAAGCGGGCGGACGTCCGATGGTGGTGGTATATAAGTATATGGTAATATATCGAAAACGAAACGGCGGCGGCGGCATGTTGGGCCCGATCTTGGGATTCTTGGATATATGCTTATGCTAGAGACTCGGTGCATCAGGCGGTGGGTGGGTAGTACGTCGACAGAACAGGGTCGAGCAATCTCAGGGTGTTCAGCCGCCCAGCGCCCATCCAGCCCGCCATTTTCGCCGCCGCCTCAGTTAGGCGTACGCAGATCGGATGGGGGCGCGCTGGGGAATGGAACTTGTCTGCGAGAGATATTATACTTCCTACCTACCACCGTCTAGTCTGCAGACCGCCGAAATGATCGAGGAACCGCGCATGAAGATCGCTGCGGTCGTGCCACTGGTGTACCAGTACACACTCCAAATCGCCCAGCCGTGATATTTCATCCCTTTCTATGCAGCTCAAGGACTGAATCGTTGATTCTCTTCGTAGGGAGGACCGAAGCGCAGCGCAGATTTGGATTACTTAGAATAAGTATGCAGTGTCATTGCGCGGTTTGAATAACGCGAGGCGTGGCGTGCGCGCCAAGCCTTCTTGATTCTTCAGCGACTTCCACACCACGTTCAAACTTCAGTCTCGTCCCGCAGCCCGCCTTACACTGTTTATTTCCCGCGCACCCAGCGAATAACCGGTCTATACAAATGCTCCTTGACCCTAGCGTTGGAGCTATGCCAAAGCATGCCGGGCCATTTACGCAGTAGGAAGGAATGCGCGCTCGCGTAAGTACGTTGCCAGAACAATTTGGTCTTCAGTAGCCCAGCGTATATCCAAACCCTCAGTTGACCATATATCGAACTGTGCGCGCTCGCCCCTTGGTGCGCGCCTGGAGAGATATTTTACCTCCTATCACCGGGAGACCAGCAGCACCCCATGCACCCACCACACCCCACCCACCACACCCACCACCGCACACCGTGCGCTACCCACGCACTCGGATGCTAGACACAAGTAACCAACAGCATTCAATATGCACATGCACATCTACGCGCGCATACAAACACAGACGGAGCGTACAAATACACAGCGGGTATAGATAGCACCGCGCCGCGCGCGGATAAGAAAGTAGAACGTAAATACAGCACATCCTCCATTCATCCCCAACAGCTCAATAATCATAATCAGTCAGCTCAATAACCAATCCTCCTCAATAACCAACCACCGCATCGGGCGTGGTGGCGCGCCTCACGCCCTGACGACACTCGCGCCCCCCACCCCGCTCGCCCTTGGATTCCAGCGCCCATGGAGCGGCTCGCGCGCGGCCTTGTTCGCGATGCTGAAGAGGAGGCTGAACGCGAGGAGGAGCGAGAGCGTGAGCCACCCGAGCCACGCGAAGGCGACGAGCGCGGAGAGGACGCGGCACGCGTTGAACTGCTGGCAGAAGCCGAGCGCGCCCCAGGGGTGCTGTGAAGATGCGTCAGTTCGGTTTCAGGCGGGTGGGAGGGGAGGGAGGCAAGGGAGGGGAAGGGGATGGAGGGTGATGGAGTGGAGGGGGAGAGGGAAGGGAGCAGGGGAGGGGGGAGGGGAGGAAAGAGAATACGCACCGTGGCCCCGCCCGCGCCGACGATCCAGAACACCCAGAGCACACTAAGGCCGACGATCTCCGCGACGAACGTCGAGTACACGGGGTGCTCCCAGCGCTTGTGTATCGACATGATCCTGCACACCGCCCCAACACGATCAGCCCCGGCCGCAAACGCATGTGCACCGCGCGCAGCACGCATCGCGTGGACGGCGCAGCGCACACACAGCATTGACGAAGAAAAAGAGGACGCACATAACCACCGCCCACGGGATCGTGATCAGCGTCGTGAACAGAATCTCCACGACGATCGGGTCTGCGCACACCAGCGTCAGCTCGCACTCCACTCCAGCCCAAATATCATCTCATCCCAGCCCATCCCAGGGGGGGCACGCACCGTAGAAGCTGTGCCCATTGTTGAGCGGGTCGCCGCGCGGGAGGTGCGTCGTGTACCCGAGCCGCGCGGCGGACAGGCAGAAGAGCACGAAGCTCCAGAACACCTGCAGAGCGCGCGTCAGCATTCCTGGGTGGGTGGCACGGCGCGAGGAGGGGAGGGGGGGGGGGCTCACCAGGGCGGCGTACAGGCTCATGCGGATGATGGGGAAGTCGAGCTGCATTTTATTCGATATTGCGGGGAGGGGGGGTTCTCAGTGAGTGAGGTGGCGCGTGCGTGCGATGAGAGCGAGCGGTCCGTCGGCGGCGCTGGCGAATATGTCGGACGGGCTGGGAGGGCAGGTGAGATGGAGGGAGTGGGAAGCAGGCGACGCGCAGCGTGCGAGAGTGAGGAAGGAGTGTGGGGGCAGGCAGGCAGGCAGTTACCTGCGGCGCAGCGAGCGAGTTTATGCGGGGCGGCGGTGGCGAGGTGGCCTGACGAACACGCGGGCCAGCGGAGGCCTGTGGCTGCAGTGACGGGGGTGGCCAAGTGGTGGCAGGTAGCCGGAGGGATTCAAAGAAAGCAAAAGGGCCCGCCCGCGCGCACCGCCATCGCCATGCACACGCCGCAGCACCACCCCCTGAGCCCGGCTCGCAACACGCCCCCGGCCAGGTGGAGCGGCTCCAGAACGCGGCCTCGAGGGCCAGTCCCATCAGCCGTGCGCGCGGGTTGCGCTGCACCGAGACAATGCCGCCGCCTGCGGCGCGTTGGCGACGCGTTGGGCCGTGCTGAGAATAGCGCGATTGTTCCCGGAAAACGACGCCTAATCCACGTCGTCCATCCACGCCGTCCGTCCATGACCCGTCCGCCGTCCTGCGAGGATGAGGAGCCTTTCGCGCGCCAAGAGGCGCGATCGCCCGGTATCACGAATCGCCAAAGATCCAGGATAAGACGCTATCAGAGGCCGTCCAACAGGACCCCTGAAAGTACACCAAAATGCCTTATCCCGATCCGGATAAAAATTTGACCAAAATCGCAAAATGCCTTATGACTGTCCGGATAAAAAAACTGGAATTTTGTTCATAAAGCCATATCCAAGTTTCCGGATAGAAATTGACCAACGGCCTGCAGGCCATATCCTTTCCGGATAGAATTTTGAGCTGRGTGGGATTCAAACGCGAGTTTTGACCAGTGCGTATACATACTACTAAGCCACGCAGACATGCAGGAAATTGGACAAAGAGTCCGAGACGGCTGCAAAGAAGCTGCCCGGTCTGAGCAATAATTTTTACTGATGTGCGTGTGTATTACTAGTGAAAATCCTCGCAAATTTTGCAGTGTTTCCTTTGTGCCCCCCCCCCAAATGGCTCAAAATTTGTTGGATACATGTAGATAACATCGCCAGAGCGCTCAAAACACCCCATGACCTCGGAGAAGAAAAATTAGAGAAAAAAATCAATATTACTGCTTTTTGTATGCCTTATCCGCAATCCGGATAKATTTTGGCCCAACCAGAGGCCTTATCCAAATTCCGGATAGATTTTCGACAATTTGGGCCTAAAATCGTCCGGATAAAAAGGGCGCAGATCTTGGATTTTGGGATAAGGCATTTTGGTGTACTTTCAGGGGTCCTCGTCCAACGCAGCTTCTGACTGATCCCGGTTCGGTTGCGTGGTGGCCATCGTGGAGGTGGCCTGGGGTAGTGATGCAAGATGGCGACACTCGCATCCCCGCCGCACGCACGCGCCGAGCCGGATCAGCCGGCACGGCCCCGCCGACGACTGCCCGTCGCCTCCAAGAGCCTCCAAGCCTCCAAGCCGCCTGCTAGTCCGCCTTTGGTGATATACTTGCTCAAGCGGGATGTTCTGATTTCCAAGTACAAAGCCCTACAAAACCACGAGATACATGCTGCAATGCCCTGTAAAACCACCGAATTTTGCGTCTCTCTCGTGCGTTGTACCTTGATTCTGCCACCTCCACCGCCTCCCCCTCCTCGTCCTCCTGCTTGCACAGCAGGAAAGCACAACTCCACCTACGCTCTAGACCTCCACAGCGGCAGAACGCAAATCTCAACCGTTCAACCCAACCCCATCGTCCTCTCCCACCGACGTCAGAATCCGAAAACGAGCGTGTATAGTCACCGAAAGCGATAAGATATTATATACATAGAGCATTAATATAGATGGGCGGCAGCACGCCAGGTATATAACGCCGCAGAGCCAGCCAGCCAGTCCGTCCGTCCGTCCGTCCGTCCTCTTCCTCCTTCCTTCGTCGCTGTCCGTCCACATCCCAAGCATAGGACACGGCCTCTTTTGTTTTTGCATTGCGCCGCGCACGGGTGCGCGGTGATATATGTGTAGGGGGGGTGGGGGCGCGCAGACTAGTCGGTGTCGTGGTGCGGCGGCCCGTGCGGGTGCGCGGGGGGCACGGGCTCGCCGTCGCTGATGAAGATGTTGTTCCCGCGGACATTGAGGAAGGAGTACTGCACGGACATTCGCTGTTAGTGTGAAATAAGCGGGGATGGGAACGGGACGCACCTCCGCGAGCTCGGGCGTGCGCTTCGCGTTGTAGTTCTGGTACACCAGATTCGGCTGCCCAAACACGTCAGCACACGGGCGAGAGCACATAATAGAAGAAGAGGCGCACCTCCGTCCAGAAGGGCCGGAGCCCCGCGGCCTCGAGCATCTCCCACCACTCGAGGAAGCCCGCGAACGTCTTGTCCCATATATGTATCTCGAGCTGCAGCTGCCCGAACGGCAGCGCGCGCCCGCTCTGCGCATACGGGCGCAGCAGCGTCGTCAGCGTCTCGAACTCCCACCCCTCGATGTCGATCTTCAATATATCAATATGCGCATGCCCATTCTGCCTCATCAGCGTCTCGAGCGTGTACATCTTCGGGTCGTCCCCCTCCCCCCCTTTATCCTCCCCCGCGAGCCCCACCGCGTGGAAGTGCGTCCGGTGCACCTGCGCGGGCGGGATCTCCGGCCCGAAGGACTTGACGCTGAAGTCGTACCCGTACACGGCGCAGTGCGCGGTGCCGGCGAGGATCTCGGCCTCGAAGGACGACTCGAGGTTGATCCCGAAGGAGTACACGACGCAGTCCGCCTTCTGCGCGACGCGCGAGAGGCCGCAGACCCACTTGCCGCCGTCGCCGAGCGCGCCGAGGCGCTCGACCTCGTGCGGGCAGTTGTACGCCGCCGGGAAGAAGTCCCCTGTGCGTAGCAGCGCCGTCAGCGATCGGCGCAATATATCAGGCGGATCAGCGGGGGCAGTACCCCGCACCCGCGGGCAGCCGACGCAGCTGCTCGCGCATGAGTGCAGTGGAGAGAGACTCACAGACGGTGTACGGCGGCCAGGGCGGGACGTCGGGCGGGAACCTGGCCACGTCAGCAGCACGCTCGGTCAGCACAGCATCATCAGCACAGGCAGCGCAGCAGCGGCACGCACAGCTCGACGGCCTTGGGCGTCGGCCCGAACTTCTTGATCAGCCCCTCGCGCGCGACGAGCATCTTGTCGTAGATCGCATTCGCGCGCGCGACGCGGGCAGGGAGCGCGGGGTCGAGCGGCGCGCGCAGGGCGCCGGGCGGCGGGTGCCGCGGCGCGAGGAGGAAGAGCGCGGTGAGGAGCGCGGCGGCGACGAGCGCGGCGTAGCGCGGGTGGCGGGTGCAGACGGCCATCGTCGTCAGTTGAGTGAGGACGGGGGGTGGTGGTGGGGGGGAAGGATTGGAGGGCAGTGCCCCAATAATAAGGGCCCTGCACCGCACGAGCCCACATCCACACGCCAAGCGTTATGTAAGTCCCCGTCGAGGCTCTTCCCATGCCTATTTTTAGCGCTCTCAGGCGCAGTGCCCGTGCGCCTGCGCTGTGTGGGTGTCCCGCCCGACATAGTCTCAAACATTAGCATAGCTACTGCTATTCCAGACTCATACCTCCCAAGCAACGCACGCATCCCTCCTCCCAAAACCCAGCGAAAAGCCAATCATGCACAAGTCGATCTGCACCCCAGATTTCTCATCAACGTGATACGCCCCGACTCATCATGATGCATGGCCCATGGGACCACCCCGAATGATGGATCTGCATCAGGGTGCAACCCATGAGCACCCCGCAACCGACGCACTACAGCGCATCACGCGCCGCCGCTCTCGCCCTGCCTCCGCGCATGCGAGTACTTATAGTTATACATACAGCATGCGCACGCTAAGGTACGCCAAGCCGCGGGCGCCTACGGGCGCTATAGCGCGGCCAGCGCGAGCGCTAATACAAATTGGCAATGCCCCTGGACACAGACGCCCGTCCCCGCGTCCCCGCTGGGCACATTCAGCGCGGCGCGCCCTCGGGCTCTGGGGTCTGGGCAGGGCGCATGTGCTAGGTGCCGCGAGACTATCCCATGCCGGCATGAATGAAAACTTCCCGCCTAGCATCGCTCTCACGGACGTCACAGCGCCGCCCCACGCCGCGCTACCCTGACGCGCATCGCACGCACGGACCCGCGCTGCGCCGCTTAGTCACGCCACTTACACTGGTGACTGAACGCGCGCCGCCGATCTGGAAAAACAGGAAGCGGCTTGAACGACAGGATGCCTTCAAATTTGCTTTTCATTAATCTGTACGCTAAGTAGTGACGCCAACGACTAGCACCGGGCGTCGGAGATGGCTTAACCTTACAGCCAATATTACTCTACCGACTTATTTACGCGGTGGCTTCGCGGATTCCATCCCAACCTGATCCCAACCGAATCCGATACCTACGACGCCGACGGCGCTCCAACCCACCAACCCCCCAACCACCAAGGCGCCAAAATCAAATAAAGACCCGTAGGCCGCATAGAATATTACGATAAAGCGCAGACGACGCGCATGCGAAGGAGGGGCAAAACTATGTATGTATGTATGTATGTACGTACGGCGAAATGAGATATAAAAAGGGGAGATATAAAAAGAGGGAAATATAAAAAGCGGCGAAAAAAGTCAACGTAACTGCACGAAGACGACCGCGCGACGAAGTATCGAGCGCGGCCAACAGCCGGATTTTGGAATGTGAGATGGAGCGCGGGTGCCGCGCCCGGAAATGTCTGGTAGGCGAGGATATCGGCGCCTCTGTGTATGTTGTCAAAGCCGGCCGCGAATGTCGACTGCGTCGCATTCTGCAGGGTATGGGACAGCCGCATTCCTTCTTCAGAGTCCCGCCCCACCCCCTCACCCCCTCACCCCCTCCACCTCTACCCATGCCCCCCTCACTCTCCCCTCCTCCACCCATCCCCCAAATCTACTGCCTCCCCTCCCCCCGGTCCGGCAGCAGACTATCATACGTCGGGGGTATCTCCGGCAGCTGGTCCTCCGCCCCCTCCTCCACCGCCGGCGCGCGCCCCTTGCCCAGCACGCGCCCCCCGTCCTGGTGCACCACCACCCCCGAGCCCACGCTCCCCAGCCCAGGGCGCAGCGCGTCCGGCACATACCCGTTCCCATTCCCGCTCCCATTCGCCCCGCTGCCGCCCTCGCCTTGCGCGGGGTAGTACTGCCCCGGCCCCACGCTCTGCGCCCCGCCCGGTCCGTATTGGAGGTACGCCGCGCGCGCCTCGTCGGGGTTCGTCACCCGCGCGCCGAGCGCCTCCATCTCCTTCGCGCTGCGCCTATTGTGCGCGTGCGCCGCGCCCGCGAGCCCCAGCGCCCCCGCCGCGCCCGCGCCCGCCACACCCCCACCAGCGCCGTAGCCCCCGGACGAGTGCTCCGACCCGCTGACGGTGCTAAGCGGCGGCCCCGCGCCGTACGGGTTCGCCGACGCGGGGTAGTACCCGCCCTCGCTCGAGCGCCCCGCGGAGAGCACCGGCGAGCCCGGCGCGCCCTCGCTCGACGTCCCGGGGTAGTACGACGCGCTGCCGCTGTTGTTGTAGTACGACCCCGCGCTGCCCGCGCCCGCACCCGCGGCGGCGGCGGCGGCACCGCCGACGAGCGGCATGTTCGACGCCTGCGACATCTGCGGGAGCGCGGACGGCGTGTACGAGTACGGCGAGATGATCCCGCCGCCCTCTGCGCCCGTCGCGAGGCGCCCGCCCACGCCGTCGTCCTCGTCGACGTCGATCTGCGGCAGCGTCCCCCCGCCGCCCGTGCCGCCGACGCGCGCGGGGTCGAAGTTCCCGTCGAAGTCGTCTTTCGCGTTGCGCTGCCGGCGGAGGAAGAACCACACGATGAGGACGAGCAGCGCGAGGCCGCCGACGCCTATGGGTGGGTTAGCGGTGTGGGTTGAGAGATGGGGCGGGGCGCACCTCCGACGACGCCACCAACAATGGCACCAGTGTTGGACTTCGACCCCGAGCTGGTGTCGCTCACGCTTGTAGGGGTCACAGCGGTGCCGGGCTGCACGACGGTCGTAACCGACACAATAGTCGTAAACGTGTGCCCATCCGAGGTCAATCTGGAACAACACACGTTTCAGCACCACATACAAACGAAGCTCCGCGCCCAAAGGAAAGAAAAGGGTGATTGAAATCGATCCCCGAGGCGCGTGCATGCACTCAATTGCGCCATCCACACAAACAATACAATGCGCACAGGACGAGGGCCAGTGCACATTTCGCCGTATCAGAATGGACGTCCGGCGTCCGATAGCCCATGGATCAGATTCCGCAGCAGACCCGCGAAGGCGCGGTAGATGGCCTGGATAAGCATGCCGCGTGAACATGCGCACGGCACACAGGCGGACCGAAGAGCGTGTGTGAGGCGCAATACATATCACGTCCAGCAGCAGGTCCTCGGGACAGGCAGATGACTCGCAGCCTGCATCCTGTGCGCCGCCGTAAGCCCTCCCTCCAAAACGAGTAGCAGGCGGCGCGTTCTGGATCTGCACGCCGGCGAGAGGGCGGTCCCGCTTCTCATTTCCGTGCGCTCACATAGCGACGAGGATGAGGCCATAAACCACCAGCCCAACAACGCTGGTACATCGTCGTGCACCAGCCATCGGCGGCGCAGCCGGCGAATATCCGCTTGAATGAATGGATGGACATGCGAGCCGCCATCCGCGGCCGAGGTAGACCCAGATCGCAGGCGATTGAACGAAAAGGCATAATAGCGTCCGGCGACAGCCAATGGCGTATGGTGTGAAGCGCGCCGCGAAGAAATAGGAACGAAAATAGACATGCGAATCGGGCACTCACAGTGATGTTGTTGATCCTGTACTCGTCGAAGAGGTGGTCAGGGTCGTCAGCGGTGCGCTGGTCGACGTGCTTGTTGTTGAGGTTGTGGTCGTGTTGGTGGGTGCGGTCGTGGTGGTTGAAGTGTCCGACGTGCTGGTGGTCGAGGTGGTCGAGGTGGTCGTACTGCTGGTAGTAGTACTCGAGGTGGTAGTGGTACTCGTCGTAGTCGTATCGATAGGTGATGTCGTCGTGGTCGTGGTCGACGTATCAGTCGTCGAAACTGGAGGTAGAAACGAAGCAGAACTGTTAGAGGGTGCCGAACTCGTGGTAGCAGAGGATGAACCAGTTGTAGGGAGCGGCGTCGTCGTGTCGACGACGCCCGGCGCCGAGGATGCAGACGCCGACATGGGCAGAGATAAGAAACGAAAAGGAAAAGGAAAGATACAGAAAAGGGAGAACTATTGTGGTGTGGAGCGGGAAGAGCGGAAAACAACGCGGTGGGCCTATGACTGCGGCAGGCTTTTTTTGTCTGCGGCACGCGTCCGCTGGCTGGGGCCTCCGTCATCCATTTTGGTGCGCCGGCGTCTTGATCTCCCAGCCACGCCTGCACCCTCTGCCTCCGCGGTGATCATCGTTCTGCCCCGGCTGGCCACCGCCCACGCACAGCAGACGACGAGCCCGGGGTGTGCGCACGGAATTTGAATTCGAACACTCACGGGATGGGGATATAGCGCTCATCGCACCGACGTCAGCCTGGGTATCGGATGATGATGGTATGAGAGAGAGCGGGGTGGGCCGACTCCAACACTCTTAGCGTCAACTTGGAGCGAGCCGCATGGTCCCACGCATTTAGCTAACGTTATTTATTTTGTAATCAGCAATTCTCTTGGCGATTATTCCTCGAGCCTCCCGACTGCAATCCTCGACGTTGCGTTGAAGTACCACCACGAACTCTATTAATCGGGAAAACAACACACCCTCCCCGCAGTTCCTCACACTTGGATTCTCGACTAAATATAACCAGTCCCGTATGGTAAATCATGTTAATCTCTGCCGTTATTCACGTTCCCACAGAAAGTATGTACTTTTAGCAGCAGTAAAATAGATATTCCTATCACCGAGCAGTGCACCTGACATCTATTCCAGGCCTCTGCCCCGCCTCGTCCCAACCTCGCCCGCTCGACGTTCCTCCAGCCGTGCAACGACATGCTAGCCTCGAGCACTTAACAGATTATCAAATAACACGCGGTCGATTTACGCCGCCGCCCACAGCGGATCAACCCGCCTCCGTTCCGGGCGCCGGAAGTTCTCGGCAATCACGGAGCACTTATGACGAGCATTTCACAAATCCTTGGCATCCTGCTCGGTGCAAGCAGATTGGAAGAACAAAGCATATAATCCACTGTGAGCGGAAAGGTGAGCGATCCCCGAGCCAAAGACGATGATAACCAGTAACGTGAACACAACACCTGCCATTTCGAAAGTTTCGCGCGCTCTCGAAAAGGCGCGAATGGACAGCCGAAGTATCCGCAGTATGTGCTCAAATTTCAAGTTAACTGAATTTGTATTTACTACGCAAAGAATAATCCCTCAGTTCAAAAGAAAAGCGGGCCTATAAGGGTTCATGAACGTGATTGAAGCATGTCATTCCGTCCCCCAGTCTCAACATCAATGATTGCACGGCCGTCATATATGCCGCACCGCGGCTGCAAGTGCATACCGTAGTCTCCTCGCCTACCCGTGAACACGCAGATTTGTGAGCGCACTGTCTCATCGAAATAGGTTAGCATGAGACTAGTTGACGCTCGGTAGAGGCGCCGGTGCATGCGCAAACATCTGGTCACCGGCCGAATATCAGGTCCGACGTCTAGCTCCTCGACTATTACGCGACATGATACGCCACGCAGCGGCTACTAGTGCGTGCCTTCTGCCCACGTTCTGACACGAAATGTCATCCCGACGGCTTCAGACGCCCACCGCCAGATCGTACACCTTCAAAGTGGACTGTGATTTTGTTTATCTCGCCTGAAGCGCCGCCCGAGTCCGCGATGCGTTCGGATGGCTCACGCGGAGGCTGGTAGCTCTTCGTGAGCGCATCGGTCGCGAGCGACTGGTGCGCGGCGGCAGGGCGCATACAGCGCAGACGCAAATGTCTCTGCTCGCGCGCAATTTCCCGTACCGCGCGTCTTCATACGCGCCGCAATACACGTCGTATGCTGCATGGTACTCGGTACGTTCACGGATTCGCTTCTTTATCTTTTCCCTTTACTATGATGCGCAGGAGTTGAAGAATTACTTGTGACCTCGTAGATACCGTTTGGTAGCCGACGGATCATGAGAATGGCGAGTTCAATTTGAGTTCAACCCGCTAGAGTCACCTGGGAGAGACTTTCGGACAGTGGTTGCGAGACACGCTGGTTCTCTGTGCTTATCAGTTAATTTACATGTTCAAACGGCAGTGGGTCCATAAACTCCGCTGTGGGTCCCGAATATTGGTGACCAACTACACGTGTCGCATACTTATACACTTTCGGGTTCAGATCGGATTTCAACCACACCCTTGTCCATAACCCCCATCATAACACTGAACTCCATGTATATGACACAGACTTGCCTGCGCCTCCCACACATCCCTACCGAAGTGATCCACGAAATAATCGACAAGGTCCCTAGCGGGGATTCTGGCTTCCTATCCACGCGATCCAATGTTGCCCTCGTGTCTCGTTGCTGCAGGCATCGTATCAATTTTCACCGATTTTCCGAACTTGAAATATATATCCATTCCATGCCGTTTGACCGTCTGAAAACCTTGGCTGGGCTCTTAGACTCCAATACATGGCGACAACAAGAAGGGATCGCTCAACATATCAAATCGGTTTTTCTCAAGCTTGGCCAAAGATCCCCCGGAACACCTTTGTATATCCAATCCCGAGATAGCATTATTGCCGATATCCTCACGAATTTATTCAAAGGGAGTGGAAGCGGCTCATCCGACGGAACTCCCTACTCGCTAAGCATAGGTACATCCACCTCCTTTTCGCATTACCACAAGAACGGGCCACATCCCATGACCGGCCTTGCTTTCGATACATTAGGTGCCGAAACCATTTCTATTCTACATGTCTTATCCCGAAACCGACATCTGACGACCCTTCGCCTCGAAGCCATGTGGAACGTTCCAAGCAGTATTTTTTCTGCATTGTCCATTCTGAACCTCTATATTAACCATGTTCAATTTGCTGCGACGGAAAGCTTGGATAATTCCCCACTGTTACCAAATCTTGTGTACCTGGACGCCAAAGAAGCGCACACGTTTGTGCCTACATGCTATGGACCACGAAATGAGCACGCAAGAGCAATCCGTAAAGTCAGATTCTGGCTACGGGATGAACAAGAATACCCAGGTTTATTCATAATTGGGAAATATGCAACGACCCTGGAAATCGTTCTCCACAAAAGTAAGATTTCTTGGGGACAGTTAATCAGGATGACTAGTCTGATGTCCCAATGTGAGCAGTTCTGGACATTCCACGCGCCTCAGTCGACTATGTCCAATCCAGTACATTGAAGCATCTTCGTGTTCTAATGGAATATGATCAATACATAGTATCTGATCCCACAAACGATGAAGTAATTCCTGAAATGCCGCATCAACTATATTTTCTCAACATGTTGCACCTATTGCCCTCGGATCCTCCACCTGTACTCGACTTCGAAATCAAAGTCTGTCTACTGTACTACCACTACCCGGCGACAGTGTGCGAAGGCATTTATAACTTCTACTCCCAAGTGTATCATCCATCACTGGTTCGATGGCTTGAGCGCAGGTGCTCATCGACAGGTACCCAGGCGACGCTAACATTTGATATCTACTTCAATCTTCGTCTAAATATCGATTACGACCCGAACATATTCCAAGAGGAGTGCGAGCCATACCTGCACAATTTACTGTCTGCGTTTAATGGGTTAGATGGTGTGAAGCTGGATCTCAGGGTTTCTGGGGGTTGAACTTGGCAGAGAGCACCACGATAATTGTACATACCGAGTTTCACCCGCCACAATACTTACGCATTTGTCTTCTGATTGATATATAAGATATCGTGTAAATCGTGAATTCGAAATTGGAAGAGTATAAAACACAATCATGAAATGATATGGCCTAGCAACGATCGGTAAATTCAAAAATAGGACAGGGACATCCAATGATTCTGTTTTTATGGAGCCTGAATGTGGCCGTTCAAATGTACAAAGAATTCTAAGAGCGAACTGGAAGGTCCAGCACCAATTCAAGCTGAATCTAAATGGAATTGCCTCAGTGATTGATGTAGAGAAATGGATAAAAGCAAACGGTCATACCCAACGGTAGAACATAGAATGCAACTCCTCCATCGACCCACCCAGTCCCACTTGCGAGTACATCAGCGTGGTCATTTGGATTTGTGGTCCACCAATGGTCACTTGCTGCGGCATTAACAGCGGACAGAAGCGGCACGCTTCCACAGATCTGCGTCGTATAGGCATATCCAGCTATTCCTTGCACGCTGAACCCAGCAGCAGTAGGAGGACCGCCGTTTACGGCAGGTAGAAAATTGTAATCGTCGTCGGTATTAGTATTGACCATTTGATAGAAAGGGACTGTGAACTCCTGTATATTAAGCCAAGCGAGGAATGCCGTGTTCTGGAATTGCCAGTTATCATGGTTGGCCGTATTGGTGTCGTACGCGATCATAGCTGTTCGAGCCCGAACGACATGTGCTGTTCTGGCTATGCTGAATGCTGATATGTATGCGGTAGTGAGACTTGGATCCGCGCAAGTCTCAGCTTCCCTAGCCTGGAAAAATAAAAGATCAGCAGACGGTACTGAAGCCGTAGATTATCGGTGCACTGACCTGATGGGTTACGTTGTGTAGCTCACTTGTGGGGGTGCAAGTGGCTGAGATATGACTGAGGAGGAGAGCGATAAAACCAGCGAAGATGCTCTTCATTTTCCTGTATGGTGAAATTGAGAATTGGTGGAAATGTGAAGGGACGGTTGGATATTTTGTCAGGTTATATAGAAAATGGCTTCCTCTATACTGGGTCTGGCATGTCTATATCTGATGCAAATCTGATGGGCTACATGGAACATCCTTCGATGTGCAGCTATGTTCCTAACATTTCTAAAATATCGGGAGTGCAACGTTGAGAATTATATTGAATGGGATGCATCCACATGTGCGTGAGCATCTACAGAAGCACATTCGTCATATTTTAGCGCCTGAAATGACAGCCGAGTGTACGGGATAGCCATGCAAGAGCAGCTGAGAAATCAAATACCGTCACATCTACGCGTCTGCTGAAACTAAATATCACACGGCAGATGACAGTCTCCGATGACGGCGTGGTAGGTGGAAGCATTATTCTCGAAGTCGCATACTCAAAATAACTATTTTTAGCATGGGCGCTACTCCGCAGGCGCTTCGCAACTCTCGGTGTATGTCCTAAGCAACTTACCTGTCAGATGTAAGTTTTTCTGTGATTCGTATTTCTAATTTAGCCGCAAGTTCACCATGTTCTGTTTCTGGATTACCTAGTAGGGACTCAATGTCGCACACCACATAAAGAGCCGCGGGTCCGGTGGTCTATACCCGCGCCGCGCCTCCGATGCCATTCTCGGCCGCATAACAATGAGCGCCTGGGTGACTGACGAGTCAGTGCAGCAACTGGATCAAGTGCAGCCGGAAGGAAGCGGACGCTGTGAGGCGCGGCGCGTCGGGAAGGACGAGACGGGGTCCCGGCGCTTAGACGCGCGTGTGCGGGAACGACACGGGGGAGTCGATTGATAAGTTCTTCGTGGGCGAAGTGCGGTCCGTCTTGGGTCGGCCGCGCGAGAAACGCAAATCCAACCCAACAGCGCGTTCCAACTGTCTCATCCCAAATCTCTATGCAGAAACATTCCAGATGAGACGCGGACAGCACGTAATGCATGTTACCAGAATATATATTCTGTGGGCCTCCGGTGGTATCTTCACTTTATTTTAAGTTCAATTTTAGAATTTCCAGATATAGATTGATTACACGTTCCACTCGAGGAACAGATATCAAAAATCATATCATATTTCACTTATTTTGAGCGAGCATTCAATCAAATCATGAGCGCCTAACTAATATACACAGAGCACGAGTAAGTTGGATCCGTCAAGTTCGGTCGCAGTTTCAAGCAAATTTCAGGGTGTCTTTAGCTAAGTTCACATCTGTCGGCAGCATCCGCATGTGGTGTGGATTTATATTGCTTCCCACATATTTGTAAAGTGCTTCTTTGGGCATATGCGACCTCAATCTGAGCTCATTCTTCCTATCGTCGTGAATATGGCCATTGATTCTCCTAGATGTGCGACGAATTAGTCTAAGTGTACGCCAATTTTACGAGCGAGTTGAAATTCACGAACCCAATATGGACCATATCCGTGAAATTCATGTGTACCGTCTGCCCCGTGATTGGGTATACTACATCTTTTCCTAAAGCCATCTTAGTGGTGACATCGATCGCTCCATCGAGGATATGGAGGGGGTATGTGAGTACTTGGTCCGTCCCCTCCATATGAAAGTCAATCAGACCGGTAGCGTTCTTGCCAACTGGGAGTGCTCGGTCCAGTAGGTGGTTCTTCGTTTTCGCTTCCTCCCATATTTTCCATCGTCGAGCGTCCATGGCGACATTTGCATCGAGCGCAGTAAACGACTTGATTTGGACCATGCCCTGCACACCGTCCGGAAAGTCCTCTGGCGTCTGTCTCCGACAGGCGAGGCGGAAGATAAGTGGTAGATCTTCGGCATCGATGGCGATATCACATCGCACAATCAACGGCCGGTCAAGAATCGTCTTTTCGTGAAGCCCGAAGGTCATGATGAATGCTTGCATGAAAGCAGTTTCAATGTATATGTTGCCCATGAGCGTGCTGATAAACTTGAATTTGGCAGCGCCGGCGGCCTTCGATTCCCGACACACGAGCTTGTGCGACGGCCTTAAGGGCACTGTGAACCGTACATCACAGAGGAGGAAGTCGGATCTTCACGTACCATTGCTTCTTCTGGCACTAGCCCAAGTGCAAATAGACAACCAACAAGTTTGTGATAGGCACGCGAATAGATATGTAGCTCAGTTACAGAACATCAGATAGCCACTTGATTGTATCGAACCTCTTTAGAGCAATATGCTGCAATCTTGCACTATGACAGGCCGACGTCAACTCCAGAAATATAATATGGGTGCGCGGCGCACCTTTCCGCAGATCAGCTTTTCTCTCTGGGACTTGCTACAAAATGAGCACACAGTTTCCTGAATATTGCGCCAGGGCTTCATCTCCTGCGGCGGAATTCGAAATATGTCATCCTTGACGCCGTCGAGGGTTCTGTAGGTTGGATCCTCCTTGTTAATTATATCAAGGAAATTAGGGTTCATCATGAGCTGTTGCTGTGTGCCACAAATTTGGAGGATGGGCTCCGAGGTTGCTGAACCTGCGGGTGGGAGTGTACTGCAACTCAACTGCAAGCAGTGAGTGATCTAAGTCCAATCAGTGTCGAATCGATTGGATTTGATCGTGCTCGCCTGGTGTTTAGAGACTCCCACACCCAGACTCGCTCGGGGTGTACGTCTTTTCACGTACACATCGCATGTGCTGACACTCGCTGTCAGGCCACAATTAACTGTGAGGTCCTCCGGCTTTTTTAGGGGTAATTAGCGGCGCGGCACTGGCATGGTTTTATACGTAGTACTTGGGGTAACAATACACTTTCCGCGGCGTTCCCAAAATACAAAAAATCGCGTGCACCTCCTCCCCTGCGGACCCAAATCTCGGTACAGCGCACGCGGAAATAAGTAGCCCGCGCGGTGACGCTCGAGTCTGCACCCATCGGCAGATGCGCCTGCCGTGCGGGGCACGGTCGCAGAGAAGGACGATTTGGGTCTGCACCTGTGCCGTGGCGGAGAGCTGACGGTGGAAGACGCGGTGCCAACTGCAATGTCCAAGTGCAAACCAATGTTCGTGGGCGAATTGAACGACGACAGGAAACACGGAGTCTGAATCGGAGAGACCCGGCTTTAGCGTATGGGAAAAATTCCGTGAGAAAGCTCGGCTGCCGGCAACCAAAGCCCCCGCCGTCCGCGGTCACATTCCCCTACGTCCAGACGCTCGCGATCAGACTGCTCCTTCCCGGCGGGAGTTGTCCCCCACACGAACCCGTGGACGCTGGGCTCCCCCGAGGCGCTCATTTCCCCTTCCATAGCGCTGCGTGCGCGCTTCCTCCGCCCCCGCCGCAGACAGTTGACGCAGAGCGCGTGCTGCGAACCGTGTTGCCCATGGACCGACTCGCCGAAGTACATTGCCGCGTTTCTCAACGCGCACGCGGGCTCGCCGCGCGTGCTCAGCATAACCCTCCGCCGGTCATGCGTCCCGTGGACCCCCAACCGAAATCCCCTGCTCGGCGCCCTCCGCCTTCCACAGCTCGAGGACTGAACATCCGCTATTCCCCGACGCCGCGCTCGAAGCAGTCGATGCAAGGCGAGTTGACTACTTCCGTCTTGTGCTCGCAATATGCGCGGGGGTCGTCTCGCGGCCGTGACACCCAGTGGCGGGCTTGATGACACTGCTTGTCCTATTTTCTCGCTGGCAACAATTAATAGCAGTGTATGGTAACGGTGCGGAAGGCTTCGGATGCTATATTTAATAGACTGCGAGCTGTCATAGCACATCCTTCTTCTGTCCCGCATCCCAGCCTCGTCCCATACATCCCGTACCCCCAATACGGAAACCCGCCCGACTATATGCAGCTTCTAGATCTTCCCGCTGACATCCTAGTGCACATACTCTCTCTGCTGGTTTACAGCGACTTATGGGAGGTCCGGATGGTCAATCGCGCGCTTTGCCATGCCGCGGCACGTTGGTTCTTCAAGCGCATTGACGTCAAGTTCGATTATCCGCCGAGCAAACGCTACCTTGAGAATTTCGAAGCTGTTACGTGGGTTCCAAGTTTCTCCTAGGATCAAGCAGAAACTACCGACTAACCACAAATAAATCGGGTCTGGATATTAGCAATGGAATCGCTGTAAATTGGGCTCAGGAGGTAGTCTTCAGAACATGGCTGAACCGATTGAGTGCCCCAGCTCGCGCTGCAGTACAGCCAACGACACTCGCGCGCATCCGCGACCTCGTCCGCGCACGCACACATTCCACGGCCGAGGACCTCGGCGGCGTTGTCGCCAGACTCGGGACCCTCTACGCGGTGACGGTCGATTGCAGGGACTACTATCACTGGCCCAGTGTTTGAACTAGGTCGGGTGTTTGAATATCGCAACGTTTTGCCATATACCTCCACAACCACACATTCAATAAATCTGAAAAATTCAGTGAAGGTAAAGGTAGTCTACGCGCATAGCTCTGTGAAATTTATTTTATTTGAATTCCAAATCCAAAGGCAAGAAACAGAGATTAAGTGCGCGTTTTTCAATGCTTGGTGAATTGAAAGAGTGATACTTGTTTCCTTCTTTCAAAAAAAATTGAGTGAGCTCTGAAAGTGCTTTATAAT
>KN817527.1:2131-300946 GCA_000827495.1 Hypholoma sublateritium FD-334 SS-4 | reverse complement strand
AGTGTCCGATAAGAAATAGGTACGCTACTGTACGCTCCACAGAGAGCACGGATCCGTAGCCAAGGAACTTGGCAGTGGCGGTTTGTATCCCAATAGCTAGCGCCGTAGCTTACGCTCTCTCATTTTCGATCTCTGGTTGGCTAGAAGCCTTGTAGAAACATCCTCGCCCCCCACGCACCCTTCGTCGAGCTTCTGCGTGTCCTGTTTGTCCTAATTTCGTTTCGTTTTGTTTTGTTGTTCGCTCGTCGCCGTTATTCGCACGCAGGACGCTTGGCAGCGTATCAGCGTGTCGCCACCCTGTCGCACGATCTAGTAAATCATCAAATATGTAATAAGATGTAGACACAACCTCTCTCCGTTTGACAGAGCAATCGCCAGCTATATCCACTGCTCATAGAGTGGAAGGAAGGCATTGTATTCAATATTGAATGTCCCAGGCTTTTGCTGAGCCGAGCTGTTTGGCGGTGGAGAACGCTCCAAGGGGTACGCACCGGCAAATTCCGGCATACGATGTAGGGGGGGAGGGGGGGGTCCCGGGAGGCTTAATTCTAAAAGTTTAGTATGGTATTTTTTGAGTTGAACACAGTGCAAAGGGCTTCTTTTATGTTGAGAATATAATAAAACACCTTTTAGAGTAAATTTTAAGCAAAATATACATGTTTAACATGCCTTTCTCATATATTTCTTGGTATTCTTTTGTATTTCATCAATCTTCCATACCATTATACAGTTACTATTAAATTACTAGACACATATATTCTATTCTATTTCTCGTAAAGAACCCTCAGCTCCAGCCTCTATAGGGTTTTCCCCATGTAAAAAGCAAAATATATTACTGGACATTAATCTGACAATAATTGCATGGTCAAAATATGAGCTATCCAAGGGCTATCAGCCATTTCTTGCTTGATTACATGGTCTACTAGCTTTTGAATGTTACATAATATATTAACAGTACATTAACTAGCCTACGGAATTTATCTGTAATGCTCAGTGTAAAGAAAACGTCAAGAAAGTGCAGCATTTGGTGTACAAAATACAAAGAGATGACACGTTGATGACATGGATAACATTCATAAACAGAGTTTAAGCCATGTGACCTAATGACAAATACAATCAAATTGCCATATTAGGAAGTGGCTGAGGGGGGGGGAGGGGTCTGGAAGGCCTTAATTCCAAAAAGGAACATTGTGTATGGTAAAAATTTCTTGAGTACCCCTTGGAACGCTCAATCGATCACGTACAACAAGGCGCCGCGAGTCCGCTTCCAGTGGCCTGTACCCGCGACGCGCTCCCGTCACGAATCAAGTAATGAGAGCCGGCGCCGGTCCTGGATCGAGCGCAGTTGGAAAGAGGCATGTTCAACTTGCGGCCAGCGGAGAATTTGTCGGAGATTGAATGAGGTGTAAGATCTCCGCAACAGAGAGTGGCGCGGGAACCAATCACGTGCCTATTACGGACTTGGCGAAATTCTTCAACACCTGTCACTGGCGCGTTCTCATTGATATCAGCGCAATGAAGCTGAGAATTACATACGAGGCATGTTATAAAATTCTTCCGTAAATGATGATGCTATCGCAAGTTGTACTTCCTCGCTTTGAGATATCTGGCAGCCATTGATATTGCCGCAGAGAGGTGTCGTGCGCATTTGGCAGGTCTCCACTTCCGAAGAGTTACGTACAATGTGAAGCTATATTTATGCAGAAGATATCGTGTGAACGGTGGTGCGTACTGTGTTGAACGGGATATCACGTTATGCTCTTCGCTTTCTTCACATTCCAATCTGAGGGTTCCAGTCCGTACCAGCCATGGTCGAACTTCTGGCGGGTGTGACGATCCCCACTATCCTATCGGGAGCACTATCAGCTCTGCGGGCAGCGTACAACCTCTATGACGTCACAAAATCGCGCAGAGAGCAGGTCAAGATCATGCTTTCCCGCTGCGAGGATCTAGTCACACAGACAGCGCTGCGAACCCAAAATCATGCGGACATCTCGGAGGACATTATCACGGGTGCAGAGCGTATTCAGCAGTACGTAACCTTTTCTTCCCCTACACTTTCATCGTGCTCACGCTGCCTCATTTGAAGCGCCTGCGAGTCTGTAAAAGTGCTCATCGAGAACCTCAATAAAAAGGGGTTCATGTGGTGTTTGTTGAATGCGGACAAGATCGATAGTCAAGTTCAGCTTTCGAAAGACAAGATACAAGATGCATTCGCTATATTCGAGGTTAGATATCACGATCGCGATCTGCTAATAAGAGAACTAAAATTCTTTGCAGTTTCATGCACACTTCGACGTGGCAGCGTTTCAGGCCGATCTCATTCGGGCTCAAATACAGGACAAAGAGGATCTCTCCGCTCTGCTATACAAGTTAGCAGAAAATGATAGACAGATCTTAGACGCTATCCAGGATCAGTCTGGTGCACACAAGAGGCTGGAAGACCTTCTAATTGGTGTCTACAAGGTTAGTATCAGTATATCTTGTCTAACTTCCACATGCCGACATTGGGGGGTTTTTTTCAGCACGTCCAGCATATTCCCATCGCGGACAAATTGACTCCAGAGAACCGCTTCCTGCGTACGGCGGCGGATGCTCTAGGGAGGAAGTACAATATTAGCACCGACAGAAAATTTGCAGCTTATATCTTAAGCAGTTTCGAAGTTGAAGAGATTCAAGGTAGCGTCATCGGAAGCGGGGCAATGGGGCAGGTCTATGGTGATCTATTTGCACATTTATTCCCACCCCCGCCCCCCGTCTGATGGCATGCCCCGCGCCCCCCAGGAAGCTTTGTATCACTTGAACACCACACCACGGTCCTCAGATTGGTGTTTAAAGTAGATAAATGATGTATATGGCACTTAAATAAAATTATGGGGGTAAATTTGTAATGAAACTGGCGTATGGCAATTCATCTTTGACTCTTCGGCGAGTCGTGGGAATGCGGCAAGGAGCGTGGGRATCATGTACTTCGTCGAATATCGTGCTCAGCGCTCAGAGCTCATCGGCATCAGTGTAATAATCCGGTGCTTCTTGAGGGAGTGCGGAATACTACATACCTAGCCCTTTGCGGGCGCAAGCCGGCTCCCAAGTTTGCCGTTCTCGATTGGACAAGCGGAAAGGCCAAGGAAAGGCCGTTATCGACTGGCTCAATTGCTTTTTTTGCACCATCGTATGAGCGGGARCTAGCCAAGTTGGAACCTCGGCAACGACGTACMGCAAGAGCCGCATCCGTGCTGCGCTGCTGCCGCCTGCGCGTGTTTGATGTATTTGAGCGCCTGCTCGTGCGGTCGCACGGCGTGTGGTGCTGAACCGGCGCACTGATAGAGCTTCCAGAATATAATCCATGAGATAGGTGCACAATATATTCATACCGGTGTAGTTACCACTTAATAGTAAAAACCCATCTACATACCCGTATTTGTCACGTAAGTATGTCGCCCTTCTTGCGCCCTTCAATAGCATCAGTGCATAACCTAAACACTGGAATGCGAAATCTTTATTTCTAAATCTTTGTCAAAGTATTATATACACTATTTATATGCTTTATATTGTGATAGGAGTATGGTGAAGGGGTAATTAAACGATATGAAGCTTCCTGGGGGGCGCGGGGCATGCCATCAGACGGGGGGCGGGGGGTGGGAATAAATGTGCAAATAGATCACCATACAGGTCTTCACTTGGGAATGGCGAGGCTCTGTGAGTTCTGTCAAATTGCTACGTTGGGTCCCCGCATTCTCATTTTGCTATAGATTGTAGCTATCAAACGTATGCACTCTCAGGACGCACGAGTGATTAATGATAAAGATAGGCGGACTTTGCGTCACGAAGTAAAGATCTGGTTCGTGATTTGCTTTCAAGATGTGGGCGCAATACCATATATCAGCGCTTACCCTCTTATTCAGGGCAACTCTGCATCACGAAAACATTCTTCCGTTATATGGCGCATGTCCCGATGCCGATGTGGTGCGTCGGCCTTGGGGTTCCCCAATTTCCCCAACTACATGTATCTGACGTCGTCTCGACTTAGCCTTTCTTAGTGATGAAATACTGTCCTGATGGGGACGTTCGACATTATCTACAAATGAATGCGTCAGCTGACAGATTAAAACTTGTGAGTCAATCAAGTCTATTATGCGACACTCGTCTTATGTTATTTTAGTCCTGCGACGTCGCTGTGGGTCTGGCATTTCTCCACAGCAAATCTATCGTGCATGCGGATATCAAAGGCGTTCGTTTCGCTCACGCACATTATATCGTCGTCGCCACTCACTACCTGAATGTAGGCAAACGTCCTAGTTAATGGAGAGCACCGTGCTCTCCTCACAGATTTTGGGCTTTCTATTGTGATGAATGATATCCGGAGTAGGTCTACTTACTCACAAGAGCTGCAAGACAGAGCACGCGGTACAGTGGCCTGGATGGCACCCGAGGTGCACAGAGGCATGCAGCCGGACAAAGCAGCCGATGTATATTCCTTGTCAATGACAATATGGGAGGTGAGTGAAATGGTAGCTTGGGTATTCCAGCCTACAGCTAATTCCAGGACGAAAAGATTTTCAGTGGCCAGAATCCCTTCAGTGGTACATTAATTGAAGCTCTGAGTGATGTGGTGAAGAGCGGAGCCCGTCCTCCACAGCTACCTGGGTTCCCTGAAGGAAACAAGGTCTGGGAGATTATCCAGGACTGTTGGGCTGCCGAACCAAAATCTCGCCCCGAATCGAAAGAGGTGATGATGCGCTTGAAGCGATTGATAAAACCAGAGATTCCGACTGGTAAAACTGCTCCAAACGAAGCGTAGTTGTTCGCTGACGCCTCGTTCAGGACCTACGGTTGATGCAGGTTTTTTTGGTGACTCTGTCGTCGATCCTCTAAGCAGGGTATCAAGAGCTGCAGATCGGAGCCGCTGGACGAATAACAGTCTGGGTACCCATTTGGCCCCGCCGACATTCTCGGACACTTCGAGAAACAATATAAGCGCTAGTGGGTCCATTACATCGGATTCGGGAAACTCAGGACTCGGGAGCACCAACAATTCGAGACAGGACCTATCCACCGCTCAGTCGTGGGCAACTGCACAGACTACCGCCTTGTTGAGCACCGCGGAGCCATCCATGCCTGATCCTGAAGACCCCGTCTGGAGCAGCATTGTACAAGCTTTCCCTCCGCAGTGGAAATATGTCAATTGGGGCGCGCGAAACTATGTGGATGAGGTCACACTCCCTTTTGTCCTTATCGACAAACCATATAGATATCGTGTCCGGTCCGGTATATCCGACCTCGGTATTCGCGAGACCTATGAATTAAGCGCCGATGGGTCCCAGCGTATCAATTTCCTGGAGTACAACAAAGGCTACGGAATAATTGATAGCATGCATATCAAAATATTTGTGGTCGATCCGGAAGGGAACGAGGCGCTGGTGGCATATTGGAATCCTGACTATAAGCCGTTGGCCAACCTGGAATCCGAATACGCGAGGCACGCTCGTGCGGGCGGTATCCGTTGGACGACAGACAGCTCTTTAGTCTTGTCCGTTTCCATAAATCATGTTCTCAACAACAAGGACTACATGTTGCGAATTATGCGTGATGGTGCTGACTTGGGTGTTCATCCGGCAGGCCCGCTGACTGCGGACAAGACATTGAATATCGACTTGACGAAGTACAATGATGGACAAGGCCTCCCCGTCCAGTCGCTCATCAAGGTTTTAGTCGTCGATCCAGATGCCAGGGGGTTAGGAACGCTCGTTTCTGGATGGTGGCAGCCGCCTGGCGTCAACCCCAGTTTCTTATTTCATCCGCCGGCGCTTAGCGCAAATCATAACAGCAGAAGCAGTTTCAGTGCCGTCACTGCATTATCACGCCTCCCATCTTCACTGTCTCAGGCTGAACCTCCGCCAGCCTCGTCCACACCCAATATGTCGAGCACCTCTATTCCATATTCCGTGCCTCCAGTATCTTATACCACCCCACCTCCAACTCAACTTTCTCTTCCTCTCCCACCTGCGCAGTCAGCTCCTCCAGCGGGAAAAATTGATGTTGACGTATCCACGCCCGAGTCAAAACGCCCGGTACCTCCAGCTAAGAAGCATTTTTGGCGCCGATGGAAATAATCAAAGCATTACGTATAATTGTTGTAAAATGCCTACTCCCATTTTTCGTTTCACTCGAATTCAAATTCGTAAGTAGTATTGAAATAATCAAGATCTGATACCCCCAAAATACCACGAACTTATATAAGTAGGTATTCCTGGGCTGCTCGAAGAGCTAGAATACCAGGCAGCTCATCTAAATAAATTCGTATCACGGCAGCCCAGTGCCTCAAGGCATACAGCAAGCACACGAAGCGCACCTGCGCGATATCTTGATGGCGGACCGATCGAGTTCCGTCTGCTAACGACATGCCAACGTCGCCCAGTTGGGGTGTGAATTCAGCGCGCAGCACGCACGCCCTCTTGCTATCTGAAACGGGGCGCATTGCGACGTCTCCGAAGGCCGGGGGGGGCTCGGACGGGATGTCATGTAGGCCCCAGCATTGTGGAGGGGAAGGTCTTGAAGGACAAAACGGGTGTCCGGCGTCGTGTCCGGCGTCGGTGAGAGGTGTGTTGAGGCATAATGGGAATTCCAGGGTAATTCGCATACCGCGCACTCTAGCTATCGGAGGGGGGGCTCCGGCGGCAATCAAGCAGTGCGGCGAGATCGAAGAGTCCTGGAAAGTTGCTGGAGAGTACATTCTGGTCTGACGTCGTTCAGAGGCAGAATGGCCGTCTGCGCATGTGTCCATCATTTCTGAGAACCGAATACAAAAACAGAGAAAGATGTGAGCAGTTTCCAATCATTACATGGTTACTTAACGTCAAAAAAGAAAATATCAATGAGCTCAGAGCAAAGGCCGGCTCGGCTGAACCTACGGCTTGGAGCCGGCACGTCACGCACGTGCCACGACAGCGGGAATGGGGCCGGCCTTTTGGCGCCAAAGCATATACATAGCTTCTGCCACAACCATGTATTGTGCACACGTTGCATTCGCATTCCCTATTCCTCAACTTCGACCCCGACTATGCCGGAGAAAGTTACCCCGACAATAAGCACCACATCGACCTACGATGTGCAAGCGGTCCTCTCCGCCGCAGAAAAACTTAGCGGCGCTCTGATCATACGAAAAGAACAGGCCAACGTTCTGCTGTCCCATCGTCGTGAACTGGTGGACTATACTGCGACGCAGGAGAATTCACATCGTGATCTCGAGGGGGGCGAATTGTCTTCGACAAGTGGGATGGAAAATCTGAAATCGTATATGTCGTCCCTGCTCCCTCCTCGAACTGTCACTGAGGCCATACTTACAGTGCGTGTGAATCCGTGAAAGGAGTTCTCGATTACTTGACCAAGAAAGGATTCCTGTGGTGCATTGTAAACGCAGAAAAGATTGAAAATCAAGTACAGATCACCCAGGAGAACATGCTGGGGGCGTATCAAGCGTTTCAGGTCAGAAAAGGACAGTTATGCGGCGTAGAATGAATATCTGATTTTAAAGGATACTTGCTTAGCTCGATGGAGCCAATTTCCGGTTTAAACTGGAGGTCGCACAACAGAAGGACAGAGAAGACATTGCACAGTACTTTCTCTACCTTTCACAAGACGACGACCGGCTTCTACAGGCTATTCAAGACCGCGACGGCGTATATAGGCGAGTGGAGGAACTCGAAGTCAATATCCTCAAGGTATGCAGCAATTTATCATCTGCGTAGGCATCATATGAAAAGAACTAATTCAACTTCGTAGCACGTCGAAAACATCCCCATCCGCGAGGAATCAACGCCAGAAGATCGTTTCTTGCAGTCTGCTGAAAAAATGCTGCGTAGACGCCCAGATAGAAAATCCGATTTGAAGTTTCCGGACTACATTTTGAGCAGCGTGAATATCGAGCACTATCTCCATCAGAAGATTGGGGGCGGGGCATCGGGGCAAGTGTATCTTGGAAGATGGCAGGGTACGGTAAGTCCACCGTTCCAACCTCAAGACAGTCCATTGCTCACAATAGTAGCTTGTGGCTATAAAGCGCATGCATCCTAGCGAGGCAAAAACAATCTCCACTGATATGCGGAGGAAGATATATCATGAAATATCTATTTGGTACGTTATATCTATTACGTGGGCTGAACCCCGCTAACGGTGTCTGGCAGGGCCAATCTGCGACACGATAACATACTCCCTTTATATGGCGCGTGTCCGGACGCCGATGTAGTGCGTATCAAGACTTCACTTGTACTTTCTTCTTGTACTGATAATAGCTTTACTGCAGCCATTCCTAGTGATGAAGTATTGCCCGGAAGGTGACGTTCGGCATTTCCTACAGAAAAATCCAACAGAAGACAGGTTTAAACTAGTGAGTAATAACTCAAGTCTCTGAGATTGACCATGTTTACATATCTTCTCTATAGTCTTGTGACGTCGCTATAGGATTAGCGTTTCTCCACAACAAGTCTATAGTGCACGCAGATATCAAAGGGGTTCGTTCGCTCATAACACCCTAATCTTTACACTTGCGGCTCACAGTCTTACGCCCTCTCAGATGAACGTCCTCATCAGTGGAGAGCACCGCGCTCTCCTTACAGATTTCGGACTGTCCATCGTGATGAACGAAATCCGCAATCTGTCTACGTACTCGAACGAGATGCAGAGCAAACCGCGCGGTACCATGGCGTGGATGGCACCTGAAGTACACCGCGGGTCGCGCCCAGACAAAGCCTCGGACATCTACTCTTTGGGAATGACTATTTGGGAGGTGAATGCGATAATAATCGCTCTTTTTCTCTGTGTTAACATGAATATACGCAGATTTACAGCGACCAGACACCTTTCAGTGGGACAAGACTCGAAGTGCTGAGTAGAGTTGTCACAAGCGGCACCCGACCTGACCGTCCTGGCCGTCTTAACGATGATAAAGTCTGGGCCGTGGTGAGACGATGCTGGTCGAATAATGCAAAGTCCCGCCCCACTGCAGATCAGGTGGTGAATTTGTTGAACTCTCCAAACAGCGACGGCGTCTCGAACTTGAACGGTAAGTATACATTTGTCCATCGCTGTACTCTTTCAATTTTGACTATCATCATTCCAGTCAATGAAGTAGACATGGGACTGCTCGCATCTGACCCACCCACAGAAAACTCCTGGAATTGGAACAGCGACGTAACGGCAAACAATTCCATCGGTAATTCCATCGGGACCCGGACCACCAAAAGTCATCCGTGGCAAGCTGAGGAGTCGTCTGACGAGATAGATAGTTCAAGCCCCGACACAGCAGAGTCTACCGTGGACCCAAAGGATCAGATTTGGATGGACATTATACAAAATCTGCCGCCACAGTGGGAACACGTCCCCTGGGGTGGAAACATGTATGTGAATAGTACGACAATCCCCTTCGTCCCCTCCGACAAGCAATACACCTACCGCATCGTAAAGGGTCAGTCCAACCTCGGGACTCGAAAGACCTATGAGCGCAACAATGACGGTTCGCAGACCATTAATTTTCTGGAGTATAACTCTGGGTATGGTATCATTGACTCGACGCATATCAAAGTCTTTGCAACCAATTTGGAGAGTGGGAAGGAATTTTTGGTGGTAGAGTGGAATCCCCGCAATAAACCCCTTGGTAACGTGGAATCTGAATACGCGAAAGAGGTCCGCAAGGGCGGTGTCAGTTGGGCGATAGCGCCTGCTGTCGGTGGTGACTCCTCTCGAATCGTATCGGTTACGCTCAAGGGCGTCCTGGCCAAAACAGACTATGATTTCCGAGTCCTCAGCGAGGAGGCCGACCTCGGCGTGCGCTATGTGGGCCAGCCGATGGCAGACAACAGGCTTACGATCGATTTGAAGGAGTTTAACCATGGAGAGGGAATCCCCTCCGAGTTACTCATCAAGATCCTTGTCATCGACCGAGATATCAGGGGTATGGGGACATTTGTCGCTGCGCGGTGGCCATCCGACACTAGTCGAGATATTCAACTTCCTCCGCGCCTTGAACTACCTCCTGCGGGTGTTGATGAACGCATTATCCCCGATAGCGGTTCCTCACATCCTGTTTCTGCGACTCCCTCCTCACAGCAACATGCTGTTTTGCTGCCACCAAGTACGCTGCCGGCAGCGTCTCAGAAATCGACCCCGCCTTCTCAAGCCCTTCCTTCCGCACCTGGGTTGCCCTCCTTTCCCTCGATACCGCGCAGTAACAGGCATTTCCTTCGCTTTCCTTTCAAGCGCTCATCTCCTGGCAATGCAGAGAAGAAGACAGGCTGGTGGCAGCGACTCAGGTCGTGGTTTTGAATATCGAATATTGATTGTCGGGGTACTTACATCAAAGTGCGTTTGTTCCTGATCACATCTTCATATTTTGTTTAATAAACCTACTTTTTCTTTGACCTCAGGCCGTAGATTACAGTGAACGTGAGCTTAAATCGGTCCATGACACGCTGTACGCGACGGCAGCACGTTTAGTATACTTACACTGTGCGGCGCCCGGCAGTGGTAGGGCTGTATACTGGCTGTATGTAGCGGCGCCTTACTGATTGACACAAAAGGCTCAAATTGGTAAATTATAGTAAGATCCCCCCGTTGTGGTATATGAATATTGGGGACATCTTCAATAAATTATCCGTTTTTCTGGTACATACTTGTGGAGAGAGTGGGAGGAAATTACTCGGAGTTTAGCCGGAATCTTGATTCTCACGGCAAGCTCAATCACATGACATTGTCAATGGCCCGGTACTACAGTCCGGACTCCGGACTCCGGTAACTTGTAAGCTGTTTTTTTCCATTCACCTCATTTCATCGATAAAAACTTACCTGCGGCACCTCCAGTTTGCTATCCTTCATCGCCAACTTGATCAATGTCTTACGTTTGTCGCCACTTATAATCTTCCTGCCGGGCGGGTAGTAGGGTATGATTGCCCTGATCTTCCTGGTCAGCGCAAGGTGATAGGTCAGTGAAATGCGTCATCGGTCATCGATTCAATATCGCTTACTTTTGTTCGACCTCAGTCGCAGGCTCTATGTTTCTGTGATTCTTTGACAGAAACTTCGCTGGAGCAATGAGATCGTTCGCAGGCTGGGAGAACAACTCCACACGCGCTGCACAACAGGTCGGACGACGGGCGGAATTGCAGCCACTCGATTTGGCGTACCTTTTTTTGACACAGACGGTGTCAACAGCGCATCCACCGTCTTACGCTTCCCGTTCCTCCTTGATGATTTCGGAGCTGCTTCTTTCTCAACAGGCCCCAAGAAACTGCCACCGGGCTCGATCAGCTTGCCATTCCGTCAGGAGGGAATTGTCCAATACATACCTTTGTCCTTGTTCAGCCTGCTCGGTGCTCAGCATCACGGCGGCTTGACCGGAGCTTGTGGAGGGTCCACCTCCGGTTACTTGGTCAAATTTATGGTTATTGGCATCAATTCCCTCTTCGCTGAAGGAATTGATGGGCCCTGCAGACTGGTTGGAGACAGTCACTTGGAAATCTGTTGGAAATCTCAATAAATCCGCGCTATGGATGAATTTATCAACTTGCATTGATTTACTATTTTCAATGGGGCTTCTGGTCTGGCGGCTGGGACGAGCACCGTGACTCCGACATCCTTGAGCCCTGAAACTTTGATTAGATCGCGCCGGCGTGGTAGCAGTCGAGACTCGACATGCCTTGGACAATGTGTGTCCTGTCATGGCCCTGCTTGCGTGAACCGAATGCAAACCCTCCCAACGCGTTGCTCAGTGTATTCTGCCTTGCATGCAGGGGGAAGTTACACCTGCCTTCTGGCGACTCAGGAACTGCCATGCATGCGGCTGTGCGATAATGTGGGCCATAGTATCCCAGAGCAGCCGCGTTCAGTGAGGTGTCCAGCGATTGCTCCATGCTCGGCATGCTGAAGTTATTCTCGTAGTATGTGTTCCAGGGGCGTCGGGGCGCCGGGGCAGCCAAGTGAACTGCCGGACTAAATTCTCCCTTCAAGCTGCCTGGAGAGGCATTCAACGAGGCCAGTGCGTTTTGAGAACTAGAGCCAGATGGGTTGATTCTGACTGTTCTGTTGGGTGGCAGCTTTCCAGGTACATTGTACATATCTCTGGGAAGAAGAGTGCTGCCTTCATTGCCGTGTAAAGAGGTGTTTGGAGAAGTGCCTGATGGTCTCGAGCCCGGTGCCCATGGATGGCTTGCATATGCCGGGGATTCATCGACAAAGTCATAGGATTGGTTGATACCTGCTCCGGCCATTATGTAGAGGTCCGAACCGCTAGCTGCAAGAACAGGCGTGACCTCACCCGGAGGAGGGAAATCTACTAAGTATGAAAAGTAGGCTGAGTTTTGGCATCCTTCAACAAATTGAACAGACGAACATGGATATTGAGCCAATAATATATCAGACCATGACAGAGGAATACTCTCAGGGGAAATACTCTTGGGCTGACAGTGGTTTATGCTTTGTTCCCAGTAAACCATTACAATGTACCACAGATGGAGGACGATGTCGGGGGTTTGGCCTCAGGAATAGTGTGGCAGGTGTGGACAAGGTGTGGAAGCAGTTTTGATGGGACTCGAACTTCTGAACAGATTTATTAATGCAAAACATAGTCATGACTGCAGCATCTTGTTTCGGCGAACACGAGGACGTCGCCCGCCTCATATTACCCCTGTTCTTGATAGATGACTCAACCATTGTCTGGTTAGGCCCATTGTACTTACTCTTTATTCCGCGCAATATACGCACGCCGTTCCCATGTGCTATTCAGAATCCCATGGTAACTTCACGAGAGTCACCAATGGTGCGCTGTAGATGCAGTCATCGGACAATTCGCCAGATACTCTTTAGTCGATACGGCTACCATTCCACGATTAGCCTTGATGCCTGAGGACTATTGCATACTATGTTATAATTCACCACCTTTCCTCAATATTCTCACCGCACCACCCATCGCCATTAAGCGGCTTGCGTACCATTGGTATATGGTATCTGTCAAATTCAATCAGATTTTGGAGAAGAACCCTGCTGAAATTCCAGGTACATGATACCTGTGTTGGTGTATGCGGGTCTTGGTGGATTTCCCTTTACACGTGCCTACAACGTGAGTTGGAAAGATTGATGTTCGTATCTCCTGTTTACCAACGTGTTTAGAATATGAGATGGCCTTGTATCCTACGTATCCGTTTCTTGACACTGACTACATATTCACACGGGCGCTTAAATAGGATATTTGACCTTATGACTTACGCAAACAATACCCAAACTCACGACACAGGCTGCCGTACTATACTTGATCAATTAGTTTTGAAATAAAAATAGCCAGACTTTAAGGACACTTGCAGATGTCCGATTTCAGTCGTTGTACGGCCTGAATGACCATGATGCTGTTTCGTTGGCGTCAGGCTACATTTCAAATCTGCGCGCCGTATTCTGCAGCCCTACCTACGGACCACGGTTAGTCTCTGGACTTAACAAGAGCCAGATAATCACAGTAGACAAAAGTCATGGCCGTGTATATAGAATTATCTCTTGACCTTTTATGCAGCCTCGTCGTATGTATTCCGTCTGCAATCCGCGTGTACAATGGCGGACTTTGTTCGAGGTGAGCTATTTATATATAGATTGTGGCAGTATTCTATTTATAAATGCCGCTAATTGGCCGACTCCAGGTTTTCAAGCAATTCATGAAAATATTAGCTACCAGAGAGGTCCAATCTCATTGGGAAGGTATTTTCTATACCACAGGTTACTTATCTTCAAGTTATCTTAGTCTCGGTTCCTAGATCAGGGATTGCATGTTGGATATCAACTTAGCGTATGACATCGCATCGCATCTGTGTAACCTGGCTAAATCGTGTGCTTGGCCAGGCATATAAAATAAAACTCGTTGACAATGGGTCGATGGTTCTTGGATGGTTCCCACTGCGTCATCCGCGTCGCCTTTTTGACACTGGCAAAGCTCACGGTTTGGGGAAAGGCTTTGAACAAGCTTTGAACTGCCTTGCCACCGTGCAGAACTATCTCACTTACTCCTGGCCGCGTGAATCTGGGTATATTGTAACGCGCCCGCCTTCGCCCAACCTCGTCCGACCAACTTTTCTGCGAACAGCCGCCAATCGGCGATCAACGGCGCGTGGGATTCTTCTGAGTTGATGCGATCATCGACCCAACTCCAACCAAGACACATCGGGGCACGTTTATGGGGCTCTGAAACATAGGCATCAAGCTCTCCTGTTCTTTTCTACAGAATCCATTAGTGTGCCCAATCTTTACGTTCTCATGGCTCGTAGAGTCGCACTTGAACACGATGCTATCGACTGGCGTGCCAAGCTATCAAAATCCCCAACAAACAAAATATTCCAACTACTTTTGACTTTTGCACATAATTACTTTGAAACTCGCAGGGCTCCTCGCAGTGATAGTCCGCGACGGAACTGAAAACATCTCACAAAAATGACGAACTTTCCCCTTTTCGGGCCTGGTTATATAAACTGGATGTTTCGCCTGTCCCACAACTGTACTCCTCCCCGGAGCCCTCACCACTTCTACTACTGCATACTAAATCAAAGCTACAACGAACGATGGGTGAGTGCAGTATATGGTATGAGTTTTTCGGTTGCCTGAACACGCACAGGTATAGGCACAACTGTTAAGAACATGCTCGGGAACGACAGCGGCGACGCGGAACGCGATGCAAATCGCCTCCGCGAGACGACGGGCGACGATGACGGCTTGACAAACGAGTCCAATCGCATGACGAAATCGAACCGTGCCTCTCGCCAGCTGCCGTCTGGCACTGGTCCCGGAACCACTGGAAAAGGGGGCTCGCGCAGGCTAAGCCAAGGGTCTAGCTTCGGTCAATCAGACGCTCGCAATTTGCAATCAGAAGCGGCTATGGAGCGCGACGCCGAGCGACGCCGAGAGAGCGGCGACATATCGGGTTTTGGCACGGATGCTGCAGCTGCAGAAGGTGGCTCGCTGTCAAACTCCCATCAAGGTGTTGGCAGTGGTCGCACTTACGGTGAGCTTTTCTTCGATGGCCTTGTCTATCGGTCTGAACTCTTTTTATGAAGACAACACGAGCACCACTGGAGCGCAAACTACTCGTGATGTCTCCACCTCCGCTTCGGCGTCTGGGGCTGACCCCACCTCAAGCATCAAACGTGCTAGCCAGGCTGCGCGCGACAACATCCGGAACACTAAGGGAGAAACTTCCACGTCCGGATTATCCCCCACGACCAATTTGACCAGCGTCTCTGAGAGCTCTGAGATTGGCCGCTTCGGAGACGAGCCCGTTCATATTTCTCGCCAACGCGAAGTCAACCAACGTGAATATGACGTTCCGCGTACCAGCGAAGGTGATATCTATATTTCTGACCGCGTCCATATTCTAAAGCTTTGTTCAGGCATCGCCGGACACCACCAATTTGGTCACACTAAACACAGCTCGAAGGATTCCATGCCGTCTCCAGATGCTGACGAGGATACAAACCAGCTTCAACGTAAGCTACTCCATAGTCTTGTTGTGACCTGTTCACGGCTCATTCAATTTGCCAGCCATAACGCACGAGCGGATTCGCCACCTTGAGACGGAAGAGGTCTCTCGTGTCAGAGAACTCGAGCGCCACAGTATGTTGTACCTCTGCATATCATGGGGACTTGATCTCATTTTCTATTAGTTCATCATATCCAGCACCACACGCAACCCGTCGTTGCGTCTGAGGAGTTGGCGGAGCAAATTCGCGAGCATGTCCGCAAAGTTCTCCTCGCCCCGCTATCGCGTTCTAACATATGTCTTATAATTAGGTTGTCCCTATCACCACCATCAGCGAGACCCACTCCAACAAGCCAGAGGACAGCACTTTGTTTGAAGGGCAAGTGCACCAGTATCAGGATACACTGGTTCGTCATTCCGCCCATACGCTATCGCCCTCCTAATCTCTTATCACAGAGCCACGCAGCCAAAGAGCGCACCGTGATCGACAAGGGCACCGTCGTCAAGGAGCACGTCCACCACCACGTCCACCACGTCATCCAGCCCGTCATCGAGAAAGAAAGTGAGTCGGCCTGGCCCATCCCTCTTATGCCGTCGCTAACCCGCGTACAGCGATTGACAGGCAGACGATCCACACGACGATCCCGATCCATGAGATTACGCACGAAGCGCCGGTCGTACACCAGTCGCAGACGCACGCGCCTGTGCCCCTCGAGCACTTCCTATCTCGTGGCGGCACGCTCTCGGGCGCGATCGCGCAGGACCAGATCAGCCGGAAGGTCCTGCGCACTGGCCAGTGCGAGCGTGCGGTGGACGGCGTCGCCGAGACTTTGGAGAGGGAATTGCACCTCGAGAAAAGCGTACGTGTTTTCTGAACTTTCGTTGAGAATTTGAAGTTGACATGCGCGCTTTCACCTTCAGAGCTCTCACGGCCACTTGCCCACCAAGAAAGTAACAGAGACCGATGAGCAGATCCGCACCACCGTCGCTCCCATTCGCGCACCCGCTCACAACTAGTTCAATTTCTTTTCTCTCGACGTATCATTCCGAACCAGGGGCTACTTGTATCAATACGACTAATACGATCTCAACCATATCTTGTACATTTATGTAGTTTCGAAGCTGTAAATATTAAACTGATCTCTAAATGCATTATGCTTATATCATTACTATGTCAAACGCGAGGGTCCAGCAATTGCGTTTACGGGTGATGCTCGAGTAACACGTTGCGAAAGTTGTCCGTGGGCATCTGTCATCTCTACATCCTCCACTGTGTCAGTTTGAGATATCGCGAGAGCACTTGGTGGGAGGAGGAACTCCGTGTCCTCATACATATGGGGAAATAGAATTGCGAGCATGTCGTCGACCTTGTAAATGAAATCGCCCTTCTGCAGCATCTTGCGGGTCGCAGGGTCGTCGATGGCTTCTTCGTTCTCCCGATTGAAGGGCGAAACACTTATGGTCCCCTTTGAATTATCACTGGTGTACAGCGACAAGCCTTTGCGAGCGGCAAGATCGAGGATATTGCGTTCCACAGTTTCTGTGTTAGGAAAACATTAAACTTGTTTGCATCCGCAACGATAAAGCAGGAAAGATCATACCTTCAGCATAATAGCAATACACTGATAATGACCTATTATAAGCAGAGTGAAGAAGAGGAAATGTGAAGAACGAACCTTCTGTTGGACGGCTCTGTCCTAAACGATCAATTCTGGCAATAGCTATCGAAGAGATGAGGACGTTCCAAGTCGAGAAAAGCTTGCGCTTACCCTGTATCTCAAAGCTATGGTGGACGACACTTTCGAGCAGGAACACGCGGGATGCGCACGTTACATTTAATCCAGCATTTTCGCGCTCTCTATCCAGATGATTTAGATTCCTTATTTTGACAAAAGGTTGGACAAGGACAAACCCATGGAGCAGCAGAACTAGGATTTCGGGGTCAGTCCTGAATTTATGAATCGTACTAGCCCCCTGATCGATCCGTAACGCTCGTATACCATTCTCCTTTAGCGCATATTCGACGACTACAAGGCAGCATCAGCAAGGGGGAAGGGATATTTTGACGGGGACTGTGGACGCACTATGTAGTGAATCTGCCCAGGCAGAGAAAATGATGCTTTTTGCACCGTAATCGGTGACTTTGATGTGCGCCAAATGTCGAACTAGGGTCTGAATCTTGCTACCAAAGTCACCGTAGGTTTCCATTGATTGGATATCTTCAAAAGTAGCAGGATCTTACAGATGAGGTATTAGATTGTGCCAGTATCCGCTGGATCTTCAAGTCGGCGCTTACCTATGGTGTTGTAAGTGATCTTCCGGTGGGATTGCGGGACAGGTTCGCCAGCTACGAGTTTCGGAGGCGGGACTGCAGGATCGGCAGTGTTGACGACGAAGCGTTGGACGCTATCTAGATCGATTGATACTCTACAATGAAATTCAGTCGAAGATCAATGTTGCGCAGTTGAATGTGGAATTACGTACCGACACACTGGACACGTTTTCCCGTCCTTGCGGTGTAGCCATGCCTTCATACACATCTAATGAACGTTGTCAGATCATTTTGTACCGAAGGATATTTGGTGTTTGACTAACTTCACAGAAGACGTGACCGCTATAGCGATCATGGCATGAGATTGTGCACTGTTTCAGGAGGGCCAGATGAAACGCACCAATGTGTGATATAGCCACGATTAAATTCGCATCGACAAAGAACACATTCATTTTCGTCATCCATGTTGTCAGTGTCCTTGTTCTTAGCTAAATTGTCGAGGTATCGGAACCGAGCGCGGGTAGTATTGATCTTGGCCTCGAGTTTGGCTCGTTCAGTCACACAGGCTTGAATTGCAGCCATAATCGAATCTTCCTCCCATTCTACATCTGCAACGGAATCTGAAATCTCTTGCAGGTGCCCGAAGTACAAGATTCGTTGATTGAACGATTTGCGCAGGAGCGTAAGGTCGCCTTCTAATTTTTCGTGCAGCGCCGCTGGCAAAAAGACCGATTGAGCTTATATTACTTCGTTGCATGTATAGAAGAAACAAACCCTGTTCGGTTATGAAAGAGCGAATTCTCTCCACGGCGAGCTTGATGAGAAGTCTTTCGGGATCTTTGTCGTTCACGATCTTGAGGTAAATGCCATGCAGTTCTACCAGTATCTAAAGGTATCGATCAGCAGAGATAGCGAAACACAGTTTTGTGCTTACGCTCTTCACCGCCCGCCCATTGAGTGCCATCAGCAAGTTTTTACGTTCTGTAGACAACGTGTTATGCATAACCTCGTGTTCCGGCTGCATATCCACTCCATCGGGGATCGTCAAGGCATCACCGGCAGCAGCGGATGCAGCCTTCATCGCTGCTTTGGTATGGCGGAGCCGTTTTTCCCGGACATCGTGCGCCGCGAGCAGTGTACGCTCGTTAACCAGGGCTTCGCGGCGGTCGGCAAGCAACGCGACGTAAGACTGGAGGTATGTCTCAACCTCGCCCTGCTCGTCCAGTGTTCGCTGGTACTCCTGGCCATCTGCTTCAGAGTTACCAGGATTCAGGGGCTGACTGAGGAGGTGGATGATGTGGCTCCTCCATTTCCAAAGGAGTTTCGATTGTTCGTTCAGAACATCTTCCACAACTGTGTTGAGTTCTTCCATCTACGTCAATGACATGTCAATGTTACCATCTACGCGTTAAAAAGAGATCCCCCTTACGAGATACGATGACCTTATACCACCGTCTCCGAGCAGCGGTACGTCAATCAGGAATTCCCTCTCCGTCAAGCTTTTCCTCCAAGGATTATCTCCTAGCATAGCGATAGCTTTGCTGGCTTCATCTTCGCTATCTGGAACCGACAGTCAGATCTAACGAAATATAAAATTTGAAGCAGACGTACTTCTCAACAGCTCTCGACGTAGCCCTTCAGCTTTTTCATATGACATTTCCTCCATCGGTGTATCACCAAGGACGTGATACGTATCCCCTAGCAAGAAATGGACCCTGTGCAGAAGTAGGCGGCCCTCACGCAGGCGCTGCTTCAACGCTGCCCGCTTGTGTCTATGCTCTTCGCCAGCCGGCGTCTTCGGGAGACCCTTTTCCTCTAGATCCTCCTCGTTGGCGTCCTTGTCCTCGTCCTCGTCCTCGAGCCCGTCCACTTCTTTCCCCTTCCCCTTTTCGCCGTCGACTGCCGGCTCTTCGGTGCGTGCCTGCCGCAAGCGCGCGGCCTCCTCTTTCATTTCCTTGCCTAATGCGTCGTGCTTCGCGAGTGTATCCCTGATATCTTCAATGTACTTATCGGTCTCCTTCTCGGCCGCTTGCAGGATCTTGAGGGAGTTCTGGTAGCGGTCTTCGATTGTCTCGTCTTTGTGCTCCAGTTGGGCGTGTTTAAGGAACAATTGGATCTGCGGGGACTAATCAAGACTGAATACCTCTTTCCAGGAAGTACGATAAGAACCTGAACTTTCCAGTCTTCCATCAAGACTTTCCAATTTTGATCTCTCATTAACTGAATGGTCGGTCAGTCTCTTGGGTCAGTCACAGCAATAGATGCAGCTACCTGAAGAACAGCGTCCATACTCTTGAGAGCATTCGGCTTGTAAGTTCCATCCCCTTTCTTCATGAGTTGGCCAACCTACGAGATATCTTGCTCAGTACGCAGACAAGGTCGAAGAAAGGCGCCAGTACCTGAGGATGGGTACAGATACCACGAAGCTTCCGCAGAGAGTTGCGCAACAGCGAGCCGTCGACTTGCCAATTACTCGTCGCGGCGACGCCCCGCGCGTCCAGCCCAAGATCCAAAAGTACCTGCTCCAGCATTTGGTCGTACACCTATAACAAATTGAATCATTGAGCCTTTCTGACTTTTGCATTGTCAAAGGACGTACGTGTTTTTCAATTCGGCCCAGTTCTATCGGAACGAGATATCTCGTCTGTTCCGGTATTGTAAGCTCGTTGGCCACGCTGAGTTTTGTGGTTCTAAGCGGGTGATGAGGAGTCAATTTTCATCAGCGTAGATACAGATACGACGCACCTAATTCCGTAATGTCGCAGGAAAGAGGCGAATTCTTCCGAGAATCCTGGTTTTAAGAGCCTTTTCCAAAGTCGGAGGTCTCCAACTATTTTGTCGATGCGCAAAAATCTGGAAACAGGGATGGTAAAAAACTGGGATTCCATGGGAGAGCCGAGAAAACGCACTTCAGAACATGGATGAGGTCGGACATCTGGGCCTTCGCCGGAGTTCCCGAGACAGCTAGCGAAGATAAGCGTGGGATGAGGGATCCCATCTCTCTGCAAGCTACATGTAAGACTGTCGCAGAACAGGGAATACGAAAGAAACTTACGCCGCAGATCCTCCTCCGACCATTTGGACTTCATCCATCACTACACGCTTCCATTCCACCATGACCAACGGACTCCTAAGGCGTCCACTCGTCGAATACGTCGCATCTTCCCGTTTGGGGCGATCAGGCCCCGGCCGCGCGACGTGGATCTCCGAGCGCAAGACAGAATACGTGGTGATCACGACGTCGAACTGGTGCACGAAGTCGCACCAATCCATCAGCTTGCCGTCTTGACCGTGCGCCCAGTTCACGTAAACGTCATCGACAACCTCGGCAGGTTGGCTGGCATCGGCAGCTGGCGCAGCCTTTTTGCCTTTTCCTTTTCTTTTAACTTTGGTTTGGCTGGCTTTCTTCAGTTTCCTCTGATCTTTGGCAGCAATCTCGGCAACTCGCTCTTTTTCCCGCGCGCTGTTGGTGATAGGGACCTTGACTTTCGTCCATCCTTCGTAGACGAGGACTTTCAGTGAGGGCGCATGCGCTCGCAGCTCGTCGCGCCATTGCGACGCCAGCGATGGTGGAGTAACGATGAGAGTACACTGCGGAGAGATATGAAGGCAGTGAATGTGTGGATTTTTTAAAAAAATATACCTTCACAGCCTTTACATCGAGGCTAGAGACGTCGTCCCACCGCGACAGCGTCGGATTCCAATCTGGCGGCGCGGGGTTCATCAAAATTAGAGCGATGGTCTCGACAGTCTTCCCCAGCCCGGGTTCTTCTGCCAACATCCCCCCGTGGACGTTCGGCAGCTCCGGTGCTTCCTCCGAGAGTTCCGCGCTCAGGCGGTTCATGTACCAAGTGTGGTTCCCTTCTGAAATTTGCTGCCAAAACGAGAATGCTTCCGGTGAGGGTTGGGGAACGAGAGCGCCTTTCGGCGTAAGCACCATCCCCTCCCTCTGGAGAAGCCAAGCGACGCTGCGTCGTTGGAAGGGAAGAAGTGAAGGCAGCAGTCCTTCGCATTGCAAAGCATCTTCCGCTACTTTTGAACATATCGCTGGAGCCGAACCTAGGATATTGTAGAATGTGGAAACGGTGACGGGGTGTTTTACGTGGTTAGAGACGACGTCTTCAAATGGGTGGTAGGCGGCACGTAGAAGGCGTCGGCGAGCATCCTGGAGAGCTAGTATGTTTCTTTTCAGTGTACCTTTCGGTACGAGGTTCTCCAGAATAGCAGGGGTAACTATAGCGACTATGATTTCCAGCTGTAAGGAGAATTTTGGAAGGCCTTCGACCAGAGGATACAAAGTCACCTGTAGCGAGGCGCTGAGATGTGCTTGTCCATACTGTTGTAGCGTACGGCATGCTGCCAGTAGGTCACTGGCGGAAGCACTTTGGAAATCATTGGACTCGGAATCGATGGCAAGCGAGGGAATAAGCAGGAGCCATGTTTTATCTTCAGCGGATATACCAACGAAACGATCGCGGTACAACCCCAGCAAAATCTCGCCGATATTGATCTGCTTGGGCGACGAAAGAGACTCACTTAGTGAAAGGAGAATATCGCGAAGGCTTCCATCCTCTAACACTTCAGACTCTCCCGACACGTCCGCAGATGCAGCACTGCCGGTTCCGGATGGTGGCATTTCATTCACGTATTGTATCTCGAGCACATGGCGCAAAGCAGGGATCACTTCGGATTCAGCGTTCACGAGATTTGCACCGAGCTCTGCTCTCGGGTAATAGTTGCTCTTGCTCTGATCCGCGTCGCCAACTTCGTCGTCACTGCTGGCCTTCTGCCTCTCGCGAGCAGACGTGGCTCGAGTCGTTCTTGTGCGCTTGTTGCTCATGGTATCTTGCGCACTTTCGGCTGCTTTTCGCTTTTTCGTAGACTCGAGCACGAGAAAAGTGGTATCATCTTCCGTGGCAATAGCAATCATCTTCGCCAACAGGGCGACATTGAGATTTGGCGCAAAGCCCGGACCTGATATTTCTGGCCATATTTGAATTGCCTGCGTCCTAATGGGTATATTGTGGGTGGAAGTTGTGTCCCGCATGTATGGCTCTTTGCCAAAGTATGTAAGAAAAGGCAAAGCAAGATAAAGGAAAGGAATGAAAGGGAAGGACGATTCCGATAAATTAAAATATGACTTGCCACCACTCGCGGTCACGCCAAAGTCTCGTGACATCCGGCCCCGATAACTCTCAGTGCAGTGTCTCACGGTTTTAAGTAATTTGCATGTAATTTGACCTGCCACCCTAGCCCACCCAGCCTCCACGGTCCACCACAGCCAAAGAACCAATCCAAAATCAAACCAACTGCGAAGTTGTCATTTTCCTCGACGCGATCTGCAAGCCGCGATGGTGGCGGGGCGTTCGAAGTCATGCCCAAGTGTACCGTTGGTGTACCGAGAGCTCGGGCCATTTGACACGAAATGGGCCTAAATGGACATGGTGTAAAATAACAGGTGCAAAGTACATGAAAAGTACATGAATTAACAGAATAATACGCCGAGCTCTAATAAGCAAAGCGGAAATCTAAGCGCTGATTCCCTTCATCTGTGGTAGTTTCCAGATATTTTTGCTGCTCCTGGTAGCAGCCATGTTTTAAACTCGGCATTTGTCATGGAAAACCCATATATATTTACCTGTGTAGTCATTTCTTTCCACTTCTGGTCTCGCTTGCGATTGAGGGTGCGGTAGAAGAAGAACGTGCCGATATATAGAATAAAGTTCATCGAGCAAATGGCGATGAGGTCCCGATTTCCCCGTTTATCTGATGAAATATAGTTAGACCTATGCTATTACAGTCGCGATGGCGGGTATGCTCACACAAAGGCTTGTCATCCGCGCGATATATGTTCGCCTGGAACAACATCAGTTAGTACTTCAAAATACCTAATTGGAACAAGACACACAGATATGATACCACTGATTTGGACGCATATGTTGTACACACTCGCTGAGATCGTTCTATCATACACACATAATAATCAGCGTTTGCACGAGCTACCAAGAACAGATATAGATATAATCACCTGGTGCGCACACTATACGAGTTCCTTGACGCCCACGCCACCTGGATCGGATGGACATAAGGGTACCCCGCAATCAAGGTCACAACGGCGAAGTAAACCCATTGCGACGTTTCGCTGGTGAACGTGTAGAGCGTGATCAAGAGCGGGAGCGCCCAGAACTGGAGAACGATGGTGGCGCCCACACGGCTGTTGACGACTTCGCTTACTATAGTCATGGTGACCAGGCCGATCATACCGAGCACGATCGACGGTATGCTCAGTAGATTGGTCTGAATGGTGGTGAATCCTAAGTTGCGGAGGGAGAGGGTAAGGTATGTCTGTGGAGGCCCGACGGGTACTAAATCGACGTTAAGTAACATATGGTCGAACACCGACCATGGCGACTTACTCAAGTGGGTCAGCCCTAGAATATAGATAGGCCACATCCTCCAATCTTTGACAGACTCCCAGATCATCTTCACTGTCAAACCTTCGCGATTATGCATCCCAGACTTAGACGGGTCATCCCGCAGAACCCTGGTGACTGTATAAGCGGCACGGATATTCAAATTAACTCGGCGGGCGTACCTGTTAACCATGATGACTTCCTCACTAGTAAATCAAGAAATCAGCGGAAGCCCTCGGTGGATATCCTGAATCCTCGTACCGCTCGGTGAACCAGCCTTTGGGTCTGTACCAAGCCTTTGTTTGCGTCGGACCGGGAGGCATCAGCGCAAATGAAAGCAACCCGATAGCAAGGGTGAATCCGCCTTCGAGAAGAAATAGGTATCTCCACCCGGCCTTTCCGTGAACTCCACGCAGCTTCAAGATACCGGCAGCAAGGAATGCACTGCACAAGTCGGCTGTATAATTGGAAACCCAAAATATTGCGAGCCTTAGTGGCACTATTGGACACATTTGATGAGCAAGAAATAGGGAAGGCGCGCGGATAAGATTTACACTCATTCTTGGTGTAAAAGTATGACAGGTACAAAACGATGTCAGGAATGAACCCTCCTTGAAGGAAGCCCAGTAGGCACCTGGATTACGTGGATGTTAGCCTATCTAGCTATTGATAACCCACAATACGACAACATACCGACAAGCGAGGAAGGTACCTCTCCCGTTCAGCCAAAATTGAGACATTGATACGATGCTCCAGAGGACCATCTACATTTTTTGTGGCTTGAAATATGGCCACATATGCCCATGACAATTTAGAGCGCACCTGGCAAGGTATCCAAACATCCGGTCCAACACGCTTTGAGACCAACTGCGAAGGTAATTCTGGCCAAGACCATGAGGTTCATACTCTGGGACGCAATTAATATAAATACCAGCCAATAAAAAGGACAGCTTGAAGAGGATATTTCCCAGATTGAAGTCGTTGGTGTTGAGCTTTAGGTCGCCCAGAAAATTGTCCGTGTTTGCTTGGGAAAGGTTACTCCGATCCATTTCGAGCGAAAAGAACATAATGAACGCCCAGATCATGATCCTAAAATCTATCTTGCGAATGACACTCTGGATGGGTACCAAAGATAAGGGCTAGTGACGCGGACAGACAACGACGGGAACGCTTACATTTTCTTCGCGCCATGTCCACCGAGCCAGAGGGTCAAAGCGATGCGCATTTTCGAATACCGGAGGAGGCCGGTACACCTCCAACGTCACCGGGTTGTCGAACACGGAAGGCTGCGTCGCTATTGCGTCGAGATCGACCTTGTTCTTCCTCCAAAGTCGCGCAAGTCCTACAGTGCGCTCGGTGGCACTAGAGCTGTGGGGCGTTCCGAGCTCAGGGATGGAGTCGTCATCAAGAGACGATTTCGTGTCTGCGTCATAGTTCTTCTCGTCGACGTTGACCTTCTCTTTCTCCGGCACGAAAAGGGTGGTCGACATGGCTCGAGGTCGCTGCGAGAAGCTAGCGATGTGCGATGTGATCCGAGAACCAAGTTGAAACAGCAAAAATTCCACGGCTTATATACCACTCCCAGCAATCTTGCCTCTTCGCCGAGTTCTCCAACAATAACGCGAAAATGTCATGTATCGGAATCCGAGCTTCCATGGAATCTTGCGTTTTGAGCATCTCCAATGGCGTGATTCACTATGAAATGGCTGTATTCGGTCTGCTGATACCCAAATCGAGCGATGTTGAACCTAAGATTAGCATTTACATTATAGCTGCTGTAATAGCATCCACGAGTGCATGAGAAAGTGAACATCCTTTGGGGTACATCTGAACTCAAACAGATACCTACATCCAGGTGTTCCTGAGATATATCGACAAGTAATCTAACCAGACGTACCGCAGTAATAGGAATCGGATATCAACATCCGGCGATTTCTTGCGTCCAATAACTAGCGAAACAAGCAACCAAATGTCTGTTCTTCATTCAGGGGCTTAGTTTACATAGAAGCCTTCCCTCTGGGTTCATAGGGAAGAAGTAGCGCCAATCCCCCTGCAAGCATTACCAAGGCACCCGCAATGTAGACAGGAACGGCGGTCGATAGATCGGCGTATAGCGCGATAATGGGAGCCTATAAGTGAGTATGTTCCCATCGCCTGTTGAGTGATATGTCGCCATAGTCAGACGGACAAAGGACATACCAGCAGTCCAAAAACCCGGCTTGCCGTTGCCGTCAGAGCATTGCCTGTCCCTCTGTCCTTGGCGGGGAAGATTTCTGGCGATATCGCATATAGAATTCCATACATTATCTGGTCAAAGCATCAGAATGACATAGCCATGAATTGATAAGATAACACTGACGTTACTGAAGAAGGAATATCCGCAATTCCATCCAAGTAGAGCATTCGAGGTCCGAGCGATGGTCGTGAGGAACAGAAAAACGCCTGTGAGGACTAAAATTGAGGTACACGGGACAATCAATTACAAATATTGCGAGTCAGCATCCAAGACACGACTGACCAGCTGAAGCAGCCAGAGCACCTCTACGCCCAAGCAATGGAACTTCAACAGCATACGTTGCGAGGAAAGCAGATGGAACTCCCACAACGCTAATAATAAAAGTCTATATGCTCCATTAGTTCAAACGATGGCTTGAACTTTATCTTCGAATGGTTCCTTACATTACGATAAGTGATGTTGAGCGATGAATCTCCAAAATGCGCTCCACGACTGGCGAGTCTTGATTAAAAATAGTGAGAACGTATATTAAAGTAATTCGACAAGGAGAGCCACTCACAGGAACGGAAGGAAGTTGTTATACAGCGTCGAAGCGAGTCCTATGACACCTACATTTCATCCGAGTTCAATGCCACGGTACTGATATAACGCGCAAAGGCGTACCCCATATTGATATCAGCAGCGACGTAGAATAGGCCATTTTCCGCGTCCGGAAAAGCGCTCTAATGTGACTAACTGTGTAATTCGACGTCTGGCTCAGCACCGCTTTTCTACCTTTCCGCTTTTCCAGGGGTTGGCTATCTTCTGTCGTTTTGAGCTGATCCAGCGTCAGCGTCGATTCGCCCCTGTTATACTGAGCCAATCGGTGAATGACTTCTACTGCCTTCTCGTCCTCGCCCTTGCCGATGAGGTAGCGCGGACTTTCCATGAGATTGAAAAGGAAAAAACGCGCCACCCAGAGAACAAGTGTTATTCCACCAAGCATGAAGAGGAGATAGCGCCAACCCATGTTTTCGGAGCGTTGACATATGGTCGAGCCAACAGGGCAAGAGAAATTGGCTATTAAAGGCCACGCAAGCTAAGTAAAAATAGAAATTAGTATGTTACATATTTGTGTTGGTCGGGGAGAAAGAGGAAGATATATGAATACTGACTAGGTTTACGAGCAGTTGTCCAAGGCACCAGAATACAGACATGAAGGTCAGAAGATACTGATGAGATGAAGGCACGAAATCTGCGAACAATAAGGGCAATGATTGGTACGTCTAGCCTGCGATAGAAGACAAACTCACCCAAAAATACAGCAGAGTCTATTGGGAGATTTCCTGAGAGCGCCAGCAAATCAGCAGCAGCCGTGATATGTGGACCACAAAACACATACCGCCGACGCCGACTCCCATCACGGCAAGCAAGGCTGCTAATGCCACAAAAGAATTAGCTGCCCCTGCTACAAGGCCAAATACACCAGCAAGTAGCAAAGTGACATTAAAGCACCACCTAATATTGATTTGCATGAGCCGCGCCCCACAGCTAGAATACATAGGCGACGAACCTCCGACCCCAGATATCACATCCAATACCCCAAAATAAGGCGCCAACCAATAGGCCAGCATTCGCCGCGACGCTCAGGAATGGAGGGTTGAATTTGAATTCATCAGTCACAGGCGTAAGGATAAGCCCAGTGATTAACTAGAAACCATAATGATAAGCAGTCTAGTTGGGTCTAGTACTTGCAAAACACATAAAGTGGAATGGACTGACGGGCCACACGCTATCACTGCGAGGATGACGGATGTGTGAGAGAAGTCGCGATTGTAAATGAAAGACACTCACGCAAACCACCCGAAGCCTGCGACGATAAAGAGGAGATACTAGATTGACCACTTGGTGTTAGCCATCCATTTGCGCGATCGCACACGACCTACTTACCTGGTATTTCCCCATGCCTATCTCTTGGATTGCGCGGTTCAAAACTACTGTTTTGCGGTAGTACACAGGGTCTAAACTGTCGTCGTCTGATTCGTATAAGTTGTTGACGTCGGATTCGTAAGTCGTAACGGCCTCCTTCATGCTGGCCTTTTCGTCGTGCCCGTCATCAACGCTGCGGTGCGGGGTTGAAGCCATCTCGATTCTCTATGGTCTCGTCGATTAAAGGTGTAGCGGATATCTAGACCTAACGCGGCGGCGCTCTTTATGCTCTTCGCCGTGGAATGGTGAATGTAAAAATAAGTTTCATAGCGAAGGCGATTGGCTGGCGGGAAGGATCACATGGAGCACTGGGAATGGCTAGTGACTCCTTATCCGATGGGCTCCGGGTTTTCGTAGAACGACATCGGGAGCTTGATTACAGCGTGATTTGGTTCAAGTTTGAAAGGCGACATGGAAGTGGAAGCGCAAGCTGTGTACTGCTGGCCATAGCCGGTGCCACAAAAATAGTCACGGTCAGGCTCAGGCTCAAAAAAAAAACTGCTGTGATAAGGCAGTCTCGATTGCTTCTACAGCAATCATTGATAATTATCGGGAAAATACCGGCTATGGAACTAGCCTCTCAGGAAGTCAGTATGTTTTCAGATATGTTTTAATCCAGTCAATGCAGAGGTCATTGACGTTATAGCGCGGGTCATAGAGTTGACAATTTGCATTGAGAATACGCACAAATCATCGCTCGCTATTTCCCACAACAGTGGTTCGTTCAGCTTCCTTCTCCCGGCGCTCCCTCCTTCGTTTGACATCCCAATTGTAGACGCGTGCTGTGTTAACTTCCATGATGGTGAGTTGTTCGCGTAAGAACTCGAGATCTTCAATCGTGTTGTCTAGACTTGTTTGAGCAACGTCCAGTTTAGATTTTAAGAGAGTGATGGCAGCTGGCAATTTGTACGAAAGCATCACGTTTGCCTGTTTGACCAGCGATTCAGTAAAATCAGGTATCAATAGGTATGACAATACAAGTACCCCCAGCCAAAGGTAGACAGTATCAGTATCTTCAAGCTCGGCTTCTGCAAAGAGCGTGTCGTTCAGTTCAAATGTAGTGGTGAGAGGCTTTTTGGGTGCATCATCTTCGTCATCTTGGTCGTCTAGATTGTCATCATCCTGAGCCTTGCTTTTGTCTTCCTGCGCCAATTAGTCACAAAAGCGCACCGATAAAAATTAAAGAGAGACTTACTCTGCGCTCCTGGAGATACTCAACCATATCTAGTGTCTTTCGAATGTCCGGGATCTTTTCTTCCAGGCTGGCGCGCCGTTGCGTCAAACTGGAGTCCATGTACCGGTATTTGCTGAGCTTCCAGATGAGGATCGTCGTTCATGCAGAATCATGGATAAATACAAGAAAACGCGTACGCCAGAGCATCTTGGAAGCTTTTCAGTGTTGGCTCGACTTCAGCATCGGGGCTACCAAGATATGCATCGACATCGGCCTAATATTCCAGTCAGCGCACTTTATTGCAGAAAAGCATGAATCTCACGATAAACGGTGCTTTCGGAATCCCTCGTGGATTCTTTTCCTCAGAGAATACTGGTTTCACAAGTGTAGCCATTAGAAATATGCAGAAGAAGACTGGGCCGGTGTTTCAGCGACGCGCATGGCGTGAGGTGAGCGCCGCGGCGATTGCCGGTCTGACTTTCAACTTTGGAACTCTATAAAAAGTGGACGTTTTTTCTTCTGAGTAAGTTCCTCAGGTCCGTGCTATTCATTCCCTCTTCCCTGTCAAAGCTAATAGGTTGCAGTCTTCCCTGTAACCAATGTCTCGACTGATAGTCAAGAACATCCCAACATATGTCACTCCTGAAAAGCTGCGAGCTCATTTCGAGCAGCAGGGGGGTCCGGGAGGCACTCTCACAGACGTGAAAGTTTCTTCCAAACGAGATGGAACATCGCGAAGGTTCGGTTTTGTAGGTTTCAAATCAAACGAAGAAGCCACAGCGGCGCAGAAATGGTTTAATCGGACCTTCATCGACTCAACTAGAATCGAGGTCGTTGTCAGCGAGGTAGGCATCTGTGTATCTTCTTAGCTATCTGGTTCTGATTTGATTACTTCTAGGGCGCGAAGGATGCACCTGCTCCACGGCCTGCTAAGCGTCGTCGTCTCGATGTAAACGTACCGGAGGCCTCATCGTCATCCTCGAAGCCTGCGGCAGCCAGCATCCCACCACCAGAAGTCAAAGACGGTAAATACGAAGAGTTCATGAAGGTAATGCAGCCCAAGAAAGTACCCGTGTGGGCGAACGAGGCCACCGCAGAACCGCAAGTCCCTATTCCGGCCGCGAAAGGATCTGCAACTCAAGGAGAGCTGAGCGATGCGGAATGGCTGAAACAGCGCATGTCGAACGCCGTTGACCTCGAGGAGCGGGTTTTTGAGCAATCTGACGACGACGATGCACTAAAACCGAAGCACGGACAGCCAGTGAGTGTTTTCGTCTTGTCAGCGAGTTTCTAATTAATATTCTTTGGTAGGAAATCGTTGTGGCTTCGACCTCGGTCTCCCGTGATGATTTTCCTAAGGATGCAACGAAGGACACCATTCTAAAAACATCACGATTGTTTGTTCGAAACCTTACCTTTTCGTGTACGGAAGAAGACCTCACAGAACTCTTCAAACCGTTCGGGGAAATCTCCCAGGTAAGCAATCATCTCTTTTACTTTTTGGAGCTTGCGAAGCTCGAAAGATGTAACAATATATAGGGACATCAGACCTTCGGGAATGTTGATCCTCTTGGAACACCGATAGTAGAAAATTTTCTGATCCTTTCGTCTGACGCTCATTTCATACTGAAAACCTAACTGACGAATATTTTCCCCCAGGTGAATATTCATTTTCCCCCCTTGTTTGCGATACAGCACGAGATGTAACAATATATAGGGACATCAGACCTTCGGGCATGTTGATCCTCTTGGAATACCGATAGTAGAAAATTTTCTGATTTTTTTTTCCACACTCATAATATCTCATTTGAGCCATGGCTAATCAAACATCCTCCCCCAGATACACATTCCGGTCGATTCCACCACCAAATTGCAGAAAGGGCTAGCCTATGTCACCTTTGTTCAGGCTGCGAACGCGGTAGCAGCGTATGAGGCGCTGGATCGGCGATCCTTCCAAGGGCGACTTCTACACATCCTCGCTGCGGTTGACAGAAGGGGCAACGCGGAGGTGGAAGTTGAAGGGGCGAGGAAAACCTTGAAGGACGAAAAGCATGCGAAAAGGAAAGCAATGGCGGGCAAGGAGTTTAATTGGAGCATGTTATACATGAATGTATGTACACGTTATCAAATTAAATTTGTGTACCTACCAACCCGTTCTTGTTTCTCAGAGCGATGCTGTCGCCTCATCAATCGCCGACCGCATGAACATCTCTAAATCAGATATTCTGAATCCGGAGTCCGGAGATAACGCCGCTGTAAAGCTCGCCCTTGCCGAGACGCACATCATCCAGGAAACCAAGACATATCTAGAGGGACAGGGTGTGCTCCTTTCATCGTTCTCCTCGCGATCTCGTTCCGCAACCACCATCCTTGTGAAGAACATCCCTTACGGGACGACTGCCGATCAAATCCGCGAACTCTTCGAGCCTCACGGCGAGCTGAGTAGGGTGCTGGTCCCGCCGGCGGGCACCATGGCGGTGGTGGAGTTCGAGAAGCCAGACGAGGCCGCGAAGGGCTTCCGCGCCGTCGCCTACCGCCGCCTCGGCAACTCCATCATTTATCTCGAGAAAGGCCCGCTCGGGATGTTCATCGAAGGGTTCGTCCCTGTCGCCACCTCGTCGACCAGCACCCCGCCGGCACCGGTGCACGCCGTGCGCATCTCGGAGCAGGTTATCGACGGTGTGGCGCCACCCGCGGCGGACGAGCCGGCGCTCGACAAGGGCACAACGCTCTACATCAAGAACCTGTCGTTCACGACGACGCAGGAGCGGCTACACAAGGTGTTTGCGCACCTACCTGGATTCTCGTTCGCGCGCGTGCAGACGAAGCCGGACCCGAAGCGCCCGGATGCACGGCTCAGCATGGGATACGGGTTCATGGGCTTCGCGGACATCACGGGCGCGAACGCGGCGCTCAAGAGTGTGCAGGGCTTCGTGCTCGATGGGCATGCGCTGCACGTCACGTTTGCGGGGCGCGGCGCAGACGAACCGGAGAAAAAGAAGGGTGTCGATGCGACGAGCCGCACGACGAAGATGATCGTCAAGAACGTGCCGTTCGAGGCAACGCGCAAGGACATACGCGATCTGTTTGGGTGCGTCTTCTTCGTTTTTGCGCGGGCGACTTTTCACTTACGTTGTGTTCTGCAGCTCCCACGGCCATCTCAAGTCCGTCCGCTTGCCCAAGAAATTCGATTCGCGCTCGCGTGGTTTCGCGTTCCTCGAGTTCGTCTCGCGTCACGAGGCCGAGAACGCATTTGCGGCGCTGCGCCACACGCATTTGCTCGGTCGGCATCTCGTGCTGGAGTGGGCAGAGGAGGCGGAACAGGACCTGGACGTGCTCCGCAAGAAGGCGGGCGTCGGGTTCGCGAACGGAGCGAAAGATATGCCTGGGCAAAAGCGCAAGCTCGATTTCGGGAAAAACATCGAGGAGGACGTCGAGGACCTGGAGGCCTGATGGGACGTTCTGTGTGTTTCCGTAGGGTGGCGTTCTTCGTTGTATATTTCTCGGTAGTCGTTACCTGTTCCTTATGTCATGTCCTCAGGCGTTGTATTGTAGTGTGTACTTAGATGCGTTTCGTTTTCAAAACTATTCAATTACCTTTTCATTCGTTTAACATAAGTGATTTTTGATATACACATTTACTTATAAGTCATTGCAAGGATTAAAGTAGCCAGCCAGAATGTTAGAGAATAATACTGATATGGTACAGAGAATAGGCTGAGTAGAAATGTGCAAGGAGGGTTAAGGTAGCACGCAGCCAGGAAAAATAATCCGAAGGAATAAGCCAGGGGTCAGAGGAGTCTTTAGAACACAGTAAGGAAAAAGGAAAGCGAGTAAAGCAAGCATGATGATTACGGGAAGAGACGATACGCTATGAGATGGTGGATGTAGAGAGTACGAGTGAAAAATCCGGGGTGAGTGAGGGGGGAAACGAGGCCGAAAAAAGGAGAAAAAACAGAACACGAAAACGAAAAGGAAACACATAGCAAAAACAAATCCACACCCGCCAGCCCCCGCCCGCCGCGATCACACCACGCCTCCGTCCCAGCTCACGCGCTTCCGCTTGTTGTTTTCATTACGCAGCACCAGGTCCTGCGGACACACCGCGCTCTGCCCTCGATGGTGGCTCATCGAGCGCCCCCCACTCGGCCCAGGGTTGCTTTTCTGCCGGATCGTCCCCGTGCCCCCGAGCCCCGGCCGTCCACCCCCCGCATCGCGCGCGCCACCAAGCTGCATCCTACTGGAGCTCCCACCCGAGCCCTGCTGCGGTGCCCCCGCAAAGATGTTCGCAGCGCTCGACTTTTCCTGCCGCCCATGCGCACGTTGCCTTATCGTACCCACAGGCGACGGCGTGTCGAACGCGCGCAGCGGGAAACCGAGCCCGAGCCCCAGGCCGAGGCTACCGCCGGGCACACCGCCCATCGACGCGAGCGCAGCGGACTGCGCGAGGTCGAGTGCCGCCTGCCCCTGGCGAGCGGACGACGCGAGCTCTGCGTGCTCGTCGAGCACGTCGAGGCCCAGGCTGTTGTGCGCGTGCGCGGCGTGCGCGCCCATGGGTGCCATGCCGCCTGCGCCCGCCCCGTACGCGGCATGCCCGTAGTAATGCAGGTCGAGGAACGGGAGGTTGTACGAGTAGTCGACGCCCGCGAGTGCGGCGCCGGGGAAGGCGGCGCGCCAGAGGTCGTCGCTGTGCCCTGCGAGGACGTGCGGGCTGCTTGGGGGGTGCCCGGAAGAAGGTGGCGAGGAGAGGCCGACGGACGACGGGGGGGAAAGGATGAGGTGCGTGGGGAAGATTGGTGTGAGTTGCGAGGTATTGTTGGTGTGGTGCTGCTGCTGCGGGCCCGGCGAAATGGGCGAGTGCAACGACCCGGCGCTGGTGCCGCTCATACTCATGCGCATGGGCGACGCGTTCCGGTGGTCCTGGAGGTGTGTCTGTGTCTGCTGGTCCTGGTGTTGTTGTTGCTGCTGCTGATGTTGCTGGCTATGATGCTGGACTTGTCCATTGCCCGACAATTGGTTGAAGAAGCCAAAGTTGACGTGCCCATGATGCATATGCAGCCCCACATCGTCTATCGACATCGGTACGCCGAGCTGCGCACTGCCATTGCGCGCCTCGCCAGGCGGCACGCTGATCGAGCGCGCAGGGTGCTGCATGCCCGCCGCGCCCCCACCGTCGAACCCGTGCCCTCCTAAGATATCCGCCCCGGGCCGGCGCATCGGGCGCGGGTGCGCAACTAGCGGGGTCGCCGGCGGGGTCGCGTGCAGCTCGCCGAGGTCGACAAGGTCCTCGAGCCCGAACACCGCGTTCTCAAGGTCCGGCTCTTCCTTCATCTTCCCCTTCGGCGTGTGCGTGTGCGCGTGCTTCGTGGGCGAGCGTGCGCCGCCGCCGAACGACCGCATGCCGCGCTCGTCCGCAGTCTCCATCGCGTCCTTGTCGTCGCGGTCGTTGTCGCTGTGCGCGCGTCGGCTGTTAGGGACGCCGTGGTCATGGTCGTCCAGCGAGATGCCCGTCAAACCCAGCTCGTCGATGGGACCAAGGTTCGACGCGTGCGCGTGCAGCTGCATCGGGTGAATGCCCGTGCTCTGCGCCATGCCCTCGAGCCCGAGGCCCGAGATACTACCCTCCAGTTCTGAGCTGCCCACGACGTCCGCCCCCGCCCCAAAGCCCGGTGACGAACCGGAAAATGAGGAGCTGTACATCCCGGCCAGCGACGAGAGCGACATAGAAAGCGCCGAGCTCGAACCGAACGACGCAGAGGTGAACAGCGACGGCGCCGCCGGCCCAGACACAAAGCGCCCACCTGTATTCGAGCTCGCGCCTGAAATAAGGTCGCCCGCGATTTGCGAGTGGTATCCCTTGAAGCCCGTCCCGCCTGCGCTTGGACCGGCGCTCCCATTCCCCATCCCCATCCCCGCGCCAAACCCGCCCATCCCGGTGCCAAATGCCATCTCGTCCACAAAGCCGTTCGCATCAGGCATATAAGGCGGGAACAGATCGTAGCGGTCGAGGACGCCGCCATGAAGGTGTGCATGGTTGAATCCCCACGGCGATGGCGGCGAGAAGCGGTCCGCCGCCGAGACGACGTTGGCGCCAACGTCGCTGCTGTTGCCGCTGTTACGCGAGTCAAGCCGCGGGTTCGACGAGAACCAGTCTTCACCCCACGCGCTCTTGCCGATCATGAAGTTGTTGTTCGTGCCGCCGACGGATTCTGCGCCGCGGCGGTGGATGAAGGGCGACGACGCCGCAGATGCCGAGAGACTGTGGCTGTGGCCGTGTCCATGATGGCCGTGGGTGGCACCCATCAAGAAGTCTGACGAAGTGGATTCGATGTGAGAAGAGGTAGGCGAGGCACCGGCGGTAGACCACGCGGCAGTTGAGGAGTGCGTCGGCGTGCTGAGACCTGCCGACCATGTTTCCATGTCAGCATGGGTGTGGTTGGGGAGGAAGTCGGGAATCTGAAGGGCGTCGGTGTTGTCTGGGTTGATGAGCTGCATCTCTTCGTCGTCGTTGTCAATCGCGGAATTAAGGGTGCTGTCGGCGTTCATGCGGAACGCGTCACGCGGGGAGGAGCCAGGCGTCTTCCTGCTCGATGAGAACGGGGCAGTGGAGACATTGTCGACAAAGACAGGGATGGGGGGCGTCTTGAAAATAGCTGACGTTTCGCTGTCTTCCTCCTCAGCTGCAGAACTATCTTCATCCTCAGACACGGCGGTGCTCTGGGGCACGCTCTTTGTGCCGCCCCTGAAAAGCCCCTGGGTTGTCTGAGCTCGCCTCCGACTCCTCACGGGCCCTGCGCTTGTCATAGCCGAGAGTTGGTCGTCCGCCGCACGTAAAGGCGTGTCAACCTTTTTCTTCGTCGCCGTGCGAGGCTTGTAGCCGGCCGCCTGGTAGAGGTCAGGGAAGGCATTGCGAAAGCGGTCGCGCAGGTCTGTGGAGCGGCGACCAGCCTCCTGGAAGATAGGGTCCTTTACAATTGTGGCCCAAGTTGTGCCATGCTTTTCATAGCCTGCCTTGAGGGCGCGGTCTTCGGCCTCAGTGAAAGGGCGGCGTCGCTTGCTGCGTGTTTTTTCGAAAAGGGAGGTCCCGTCAGACAATGTCGAGCGGATTTTGCTGCTCAAATGTGTGCGGGCATTGGGGTAGTGTATCTTGTATGCGTCGGGGAAGTATGTGCGGAATCTGTCTTTGAGATCAACCGCAGACCTGTCATGAAAGCTGAGCGTGGTATCCTGGAGGATGGTCTTCCAGTTGCCAACGCCGTGCTTTGGGAATGTTAGCACTGCGAATGGTTTGAAAGAGAGAAACTGCGCACCAATCGACAGCCTTGCACCAGCATGTCTGTCTCCTCCGCCGTCCACTTCTTGCGAGGCTTCTTCTCGGGGATGGGGGTGGGTTCGTCGTCAGCAGGCAACGAAAGGTCAATCTTGCGCATCTTTCCCTTCTTCTCTGGGCCCGACGTTGGCGCATTTGCATGCAGCCCCATTTCGTCACGAAAACTGTAAGGCTGGACGAGACGCGGCGACGAGGGCGATGCCAAGGACACGCGTCTGTGCTTGAGGGCAGAAACACCCGCTGCAGAGATGGGAAACGGCGCCTTGAAGGAAAAGGTGGACTCTGACGGAAGACCACTGGGCCCCTGGGAGGTTGTGGTGCTGTCTGTCATAATCGCGCGCTAGCGTCCAGGTAAAGCGATTAGAGACCTGGAGAATGGCGGGGTTACGGACTCACGATCGTATATGAGGTTCTTGTGTTATGTCAAGGGCCTCGCTGTAGAAACGTGTTGTCTGTTACTGTATGGCGTATCTCTGACGCCCCTCCTTATATGCTCGGCCGTTCGTTGTTTTCCTCGAGTTCCCCGCGTGCTCGGCTCGGTTGTGATGTGAAGAGAGCAGTAGGGTTTGCACGTTGTATCAGCAGGTTGCCGTTTACGGCGTGCCCCGGGCCCCCGAAACATATACGCTTGCTTGGAAATCAATCTGGAATAGCTTCGAGTCAGATGGCTCAAAATTTGCGGCAAAATCGTCGGCGTGCAGAGATTCCGCCTGTAAGTACCTGGAGCATGATTCAACACTAGCGCCCGCAGTCTGGGACCGTGGAGATAATCCTCTGGAGATATAACAGTATGCAGAGAGCTGATCGGGTAAATGAAGCCAGGACCGGTCACCCCCGACTTCAAAGATGCTGAGTATGTTTTTTCTCCTCAATGGTTGTACATCACTACTGTGGTGGATTTCAAAAGTCCGAGCTCAAAAATGTACTTTGACGAGAAATACGTGCTCTTCTGCGTTTAAATTACGTGCCAACACATCGTCCAGAAATCGTCCAGCGTGATAAATGACAGAGATATTTAACTTTGGCCGGAGGAAAAATAATGCAGATGAGCGTCTGTAAAACTACCGTGCAATTTTTTTCCTATGCTAGGAGCACAGCTGTGCGCTGTGTATGTTTTAGGCCCACATGTTTCCCAAGTACTACTCAAGCACGGGGCCGACCATGAACTTGCACATCCGGCCTCGATATTCAACGCGCCATTAAAATCAGCACGCACATGCGACTAGGTTTCACAGGGCACGCATATTCTACAGCGCATAGTACTAATTGCCTCGAATACCCTGAATGAATTATGAGAGTGATCTTACACAGCCCTCAGTGGCATTGATGATGCAGCTCTGATGTCGACTTTTAGACTTGCACAGCACAGTCAATTACGTGGCGATCCCATGGGGTTTGCATGCGGCATCATAAGAGTAGGTCTGAGCCTTCGAGATTAACACCATGGTAAACTTGAGGCAACCACCGACAACCCCACCGTCTGCGACGTTACAGCGGGCGCTTAATTAAAATATGTATGACCTTTCCAGATTTCTGCATCCAAGTTCGCCGATAGCCCTGCTCCCTGAATGCATCCTAGATGTTTATAAAGTGCAAGTAATAAATGAATCGTTTATCGCGGATGCCTAAACTTATACTGGACGAATTATGTAGAGGGCATATACCCTACTTACCAACGGTCGCATTTCGCAGAGTAAGCTTCTTTGCTACAAGCCTTCTTTGCTGCAAGCCTTCTTTATCCGTGAACCCACCTTTACTCCTTTTAAAGCGGTCATTATCAGTAAGCAAGCACAACATTACGCCATTTTATTATTACAACGGCTACTAGTTGGCTACTGGCGGTCTATGGTAAAAATCTAACCTGCCCAAGCATCCCGGTCTACATGGACCACACACATACTGGCTGCGCGCTCCCGATAATCTTTGCCCAGTCGTCGCTCAGACATAGCATATTAACACCACCAGTATAGCTTTTGCATACCTCTGGCCAGCTGACTCGCACAGCGATTTGCAGACCTTACTCAATCAATTGTATCACACTTTCACTGGTCCTGATCAATTCTCGCTGCCGTGTCGTTGGGGGGCTATATGAAGGTGAGCGACTGTCAGCAAGCGGTGCTTGCTATGCACGCCCGATTCCCCGCATTTTCCGATACCCACGCATGCCAGGCGCACGCCCATGGTATGCTCTCGCGCGCTGAATCTACGTCCGAGCCATGAATACTGCGTTGTATCCAACCGGTTCCAAGCGATTCCACTGCAAACCAGTGCACGCCTGCGTCAAAGAGAGGGTAATAGACCTCCTTCAAGCAATAGTTTCAGCCTCTCTAGCCGCGTAGAGTCTCCAACCCGCACACCTCGCACGCAACGCAGCGCAACGCTCTATGTGCGCAGCCCCCTCACAGCCCCCTACCGCCGTTGCCCACGCGCTGTCACACGTCGCCTCTTTCAGAAAAACAGCGCTATAAAGGCCTTCATTCCATCCCCACGGTCTGGGGCCCCCGCATCCTCCCTCATCGTTGCCCACAGACAGCGCTGGAAGGTCCAATTCCGAGGACGCCCTAGTAATCCCTCTGGCTGCACGCTATAAATAGCTGTTGTGTATCTGCATGCTATTTACGGCATAAACACTGACAAAACGCTTATGTCCGAAATTGACAATTCATTTGGACGGCATTTCACCGGCGATGGAGAGATGTCTATTTTCTGTTGATTTTCTGGGCCCTTACGGTGATGGTTCAGCTGGTCGGGTGGAAACTGCTGTATTTGAAAGTGGGGGAGCGCCTACATCATCGAAGAATATCTTGCGCCAAAAATAGAACGGTGGAACAAGAAGGAGCGTTGCGTGAGTGTACTAGCCGTACTTGACCTGAATGTCGCTCAAAACTAACGCCTCGCGGTCGTCGGTCTCGAACAGACGGCCCAAGAAAGCCTGTAAGAATGACAGAGGTGGCAGAATGTATTGTCAGACTATTATCGGTAAGGCCACTACAACGACGCGCCGGAAAATAAAGAAAACAAGCCCAGACAACCCCTTCAATGGACTTCGGTGCTCGCATCTAGGCGCTGATGTTGATAGGGGTGCACCCAATGGCAATTAAGTCGTTGGCTAAAAGAGCAATAGCCAACAAGGCCAGTGGTCAGACACCGCAGAACACGACGGAAAATTTGCCAAGACGTACTGAAGTTGTTGTTCTCGCAACAGACGGTCTGCTGGTTGCTGAGGGTGTCAAATGATATCAGCACATCATGCTCCCGCCCAGTCCGAAACGATTTATGCGCACCAAGAATTACTCCCAGTCCCGATGACGGTGATGGGGTTGCACGTAAGGCCGACCAGGCCGACCAGGTCGCCAACGACGACCCCAAGAAGGCCAAGTTTCTGTACGGTTTGCGGTGAAAGGGACGAGGCGCTCTGGGTGCTCTGGCCTGTGCGTTGAACGGCCACGATCAGTAGCCGACTTCAAGCGCTAGAACACGCATAACTCACAGCACTGGACAGTGCCGGTGTTGCACGGCAAGCCATCGGTCCTACGGGTGGGCGTGGCCGCTGCGAGACAGGCTAGGGCAAGGGTGACGAAGGCGAAGCGCATTTTAGGTTTTGGTGCGTAAGAGGTGGAATTACACGAGAAGAGCTGGTTGGATGAGGAGCAGCACCAGCGCGATTTTGTGAGCTTTATACCGTTCTTTGAGTGAATACTACCTGCCTGAAGGGGACGAGGCTGAATCGAGACCCATCAAAGTAAGTGTAGACGCCGCCATTTCCTATATGCTTTCCCGCCCAGGTTCCGAAGACGCTCGAACTCGAATGCTAAGAAAAGGAAATTGCCTAATTCTTGGCTGGGTGGAGATGATATCAGTAAAGGGATGCAGATTGTTACCCTTGATGGGTATGTGATGTCGCATCACATTGGGAATGGAACAAACCTACGCCTTTAGGAGAACACGCACCGTGCCCGCCTGGTGAGATCCCTCAAATTTATGGGGTTCGCTGTTTTTTTCCCCGCCTTTTGCCAAGGTACGAGACTCAAACGTCTAATATATGTCTGATAAGCTCATTCGCACCGTGTCTAGAAGCGTTGATGAGCGAGTAATGTAAAGCACGTTGAATGAAAATGGGCCTTCCATCTACTTCAGCGTGTGGACAGATCTAGTAAAAACGATTAAACACCTGTGTATTACGCCGTAGACGACTCGCATATTAACATCAACCCACCGAGTTTATTGTCGGATGTCCAGAATCTAAGGCAACCAAAATGGATGAATGAACGCCTTCCACCGATACCGTCGCAGAAATGCTCCAAAAGAACGATCTGGACCACTCGGATGGGAGGAAGAGCCATCGGCAGTAACTGTAACTTGCCCCTGCCAAACCCCCACCGAGCATAGCTCTTCCACGAGAGTTCGGGATGGGCGCCACCGAGTCTAAAAACGCCCCGAAGGTCGTTTCCACAAATGGCCTTGATACATGTAAAATTGTGGTGTTTATATGGGTTATTGTTCCACATTCCCGGTACATGATATAAATTAGATAGCGTGATTTGCAGGTCGTGTCATTTGCACGTCTATATGTATGGTGGTCCCAGGGCTTTAAAAAAAGAAGTTGGTCAGTCAACAATACTTCATGTAAGCAAGGGGACATAGATACCGGTCCTGAACACGCCCAATGTGAACTCTACGACCAAAAGTAACACACCGCCTCCTGGTGCTAGTCGTAATACTTTGGGAACGAATCCTTTGTACAATGCGGCCACTCCTTCCTCCCTTGCAATCGTTACAATAGCGGGGTATGTCCAATTGTATTTCGGCACCACGCCGGGTATCTTTTCTGAGCCCTGGATACGGGACTTTACGACCTGCATACAAGGTAAGTTAGTACATTTGGACAGATCCATTGAGTGGAGAAAGAAAGAAAACGTACGTCGAGTCTAAAGAAAGTTTAGGTTATGTGAGAATTCGCGACGGATACGGGCACCCGAAAGCTAAAAGCGGCGATAAATGACTTACGGGGTATTGAGAACTGTTCCAGCGAATCCACCAATGGCACCAGAGACGAAGTTGTTGAAAAGTTCAGCTTTTGCCGTCTATTGAGTTGGATGTGAGCATCGGTGCATAAATGCCGGCCGTTAATTACCTCAGGTTTGGGGAGAAGGGCCTTGACGGAATAGATGGACCCGAAGTATCCACCGTTCCAATAGACATGCCTATTTGACAATACTTAGTTTGACAAACGCGAAAGCCGCTCCAACACATCTCACCTCCAGAAAGTCGATTCCATGCCCACATAGAGACCCAACAATCCGTTTTTCCGGACAACCTGCTTTACGACGTCGATAGGACCCTTGTAAGTGCTATTCTTGTCTTGAAGCCTGTAGGATTACCGTGAGCAGGGTTAATAGATATTGATATTGATTATGTAGCTTACTTGATTTTCACGAGTTCGAACGGTACAACAACGAAACTTTCCTGTGAACGGAGATTAGATTAATTATTACGGGTTGCTCCGCGCAAGTGGCTCACGGTCGCTCCGGCACTACATCCAGTAAGGATTGACAGGTTTTGAGTCATTTTCTTCTCTCCGGTAAGGTCCAAAAAAGTTTTGCCCCAGAAATCATTGGCAGCACTGTGTGGTCTTCGATAAGTGTCGATAAATGGATGTTGTGTACATTGGACGCTGACAATTTAACAGCACGCTTGGGTGCCTCCAACATAAGAGGGGGAACAAGTCCTGTATCAAGTTTGGCTTGACCCGACTTCGAAGTGGCTATAAATGATCTACTGACCTCGATAGAGACGACCCGCGCTACAAACATTATTTAGTAGGCGATATCATCAACACAAGTCTACTCACCCTTCTTGTTTAACAATGTTTTTGAACGTCCCTACGAGCCCAAACTGCGACTTCCCGGTCTCCAGCTGCATTCGCGTCTTGACCTGACAAAGAGCGTATGAACAAGGGCCTCGTGTGAGTCGCGAATATGAAGACATACGACATCTGGAATCGGCGTCGTTTGACAGTATGAAGTCAGGATTCAAAGACAGACTCACCAAGAGGGTAAAATGTCAGAATTTCCGAGATACCAGCAATCGCCCCGGCGGCGAAATTAGCCACAAAAGGCAGAGCTAAAGCAGAGAGATTGCGTCAATCAAGTGAAGCGTTTCCTTCTGATCAACGTACGCTTTGGCTTGTGTTCGGTGGACATCTGTGGGATACGGGTACAGAGAAATAGAGCGACAAAAAGGAGGGAGGAGGGAGGGACGGGACGGAAGAAAGAGAGATCCGCTTAGAATATTCGGGCGGACCTCTACGGCGGATTTATCGGCTAGTCACTTGGGGTCGTGACCGATGTGACACCTGGTGTTGGACGCCATGTCGCCGTAGCCGACCAACCACCTCGATGAGCGATGGTGTATATCCACTCCTGGCAAGAGTTCCAGGATGCGGCCGAATCGCTATACTCAAAATCGCCAAATAACGTACGTACTGCCTTGAAGAACCTGAGAAGGCTGGACTGACAACATGGGAGCAGACGCGTTACTGTGTAAAATGGAAATCATCAGAGGGCAAACTGGTGCTGAAGATTACGGACGACGTTACAGTGCGTGTTGCGATCGTGCATTCAATGTGCAGCCGTTGATGTGCTAGAGTAGTGTCTCAAGTTCAAGACGAACTCTTCGATCTTTCTCAATCGCTTCGAGAATTTGAACCTATCCCTAATGCAAAAGATGCAAAACCACAAACCTCCTTCGGCTTTGGCTGCGGCCTCCGATCTGTCTCCGCCAGCTGAGAACATCCGCGGAACAAGCCCCGTACCTCCGCAGGCGGCATCTACGCTACCGACTGCTTCGGCTGCTGGAGGCGTGAAAAAGAAAAAGCCGAAAAAGAAGAAGTAGTAGTTGACCGCAGGCGTGATACTCTGATGGCGGCTGAGTGGTACGATGGCCATCAGCACACTCTGCCATTGATAAACTCCTGGTGAGTAGGCCATATCTGTAGGTCTCCATACGTTTAACCTACATTCCAGATCTCTGTTTTCGTTTTACTGTAGATCGCGATATGTATTTGCAGGCTTGAACTGCATGTGGGATAATATCTACGGTTCATACGCCCACAATGGCCCCCTACGGCCTGAATTATGCTTCGTGGCAAGCTCTTTTCCGGCCCACATCATGTCAGAGTTTCAAAATGCCAGCTTGATTGATGTATATTCTGAAGTTACTTCGCGACGCAAACGTCGGAGAAGCTATATATTTATCGCCCTGCGACTATACCTGTCGAATCTCTAAAATGCGTTGCCCCCTTCCTAGCCATTTTTTCTTGACAGGAAATCAACGCTATCAATCTGTATCTATACTTTCTCAAGTTCTTAGTTGTCCGTCGGCATTGCCGAACTCTGGCTCTGACGGCTAGCCGACAGTACACGCGGTATCGAATATTCAGAAACCCGGAAGGTGCGTATTGGAATTTCTCAAGACGTTACTATTATTTCATTACTGACTACAAGGTGACGCTGTACCGAAATTCCGGTTGACATAGGCTATGTGGTGGTGTCATATCATCTACCGTTGCAAAAACTGGGAAAACATCGTATGTTCAGCTCAATTTCTTGCAGAATCAGTCAGTTTTTCCTGGGCATTTGCTGTGCGCCGAGCCATTCAATGGACTGGTGACAGATATCCATATCCCCCGCAATACAATTCCTATGCTGCACTCACTCTTACTGCGGGATAATCTATGCAACCTGGAAATCAGGATAAAGTGTCTCCATCCAACTCCCACCGTTCTCTGATGCCAAGTTCCTAACAGATAGGAAGACGCTGGGACAGCGCACTTGCGGCGGGAACGACAAGCACCCTTCAACCCGCCCAGCCAAAATTTACTGGCGTTGACATCTCGCTTTGCGCAGCAAAAACATGCAGGCTAGGTCGCGTCGAACAGAACGGCCTCTCATGAGCGCCGTTGCGGACATCTGCGACCAGGATCTTTCACCTATCTTTATGCACTCGTCAAAATGCTCCACGTCTGTTATAACCACACGGAAGACGGTGTGCCTTCTAGCTTCTTTGTCGAAAATAACGCAAGTTTGGTCCAAGTTAGTTTTTTAGTGCTAAGCACCGTACGCTCCGGCTCGGCAACCTCCAAAGCCGGCGGCCGCATACCCCACGCGCCGTCGCCTTCGACAGGCAAGTACCACTGGCTGAGCGCGGCGCTTCATAAGTAACAATGACACGACTGCGGATGCTTATCGATTATTTGAATTCATTATCCTCGGCAGGGTCATGCCTGCGCGCTGCATAAGGCCTTGCGAAACGCGTATCTCGATGGAGAAGAGAAACGTCGCGCCGCGCACGCGCGTGTGTGCGTGCCGCTGCGCCTATACATATTTTCCAACCTTTTGCAACTGGGACGCATCAGTATCAGAAAAACGGTGTCTCGCGCACGCTCTGACGGCGCGCAGCAGCAGCTCACGGCACCGCTTTCCAGGGGCGATCAGCCATGCTTATTTTTCCAGCGCGCAGCAGCGCTGTGCGGGGCAGAGCTCAGTCGCCATTTTTGGGTGCGAACACCTGCTGCGGATTGTGCCAGTACTGCAGCTCGCAGAAGATGATTTTCGCCCTCTGTCCCAGTCTGTCCCTGACGTGTGCGACCGTGCCAAGACGGTGCGCGCGCAAAAAACCCACAGGTATGTATACTAGTGTATACTCTGGAATGGAACACCGAGTCGTGTCATTGTTTTGGCGATTTGCAGTGTCCACTGCCTTGCTATTCGTTGCATGTGTGGAGAAGTAAATTAAATGGTCTATAGTGGAGCAGTAGCTTGGTCGGAGTGTTACATGTATGATGTTTTTCATGGAGCGAAGTTTTGATTCTCCTCGTGTTGGGAAGTATTCCTAACAGAGAACAGGGACGATCCGACGAAGCGCTGGTGTTCCATGGTCAGCGATGCCGTAACAATGCGTCTGCCATCGGCACCATTATGGTTATTGATGCACCCAAGGGTGATTAGATTATAACAAAATGTCCGTAAAATCTATAGATGAACTTTGAGATGAACGTGTCCAAATTGTATGCATAGATAACCATCCTAAATAAAGCTGTGAGCTTTTTGCGCACCCAACTTGGAACATTTTTCTTTTCCTACACCCCGTTTCTAGTATCAAGTGCGTACTAAGTGGAAATCTGACTAGGCTTGGTACATATAAGTCAATTCTGCGGTCGTGGGTATGCAAGAGGCAGTTTCTCGTACACTTCCTATTTCATTTTCAGCAAAATTGTGCTCGGCATGGGGAAATAGTCATTCCCTTAGGCTTGTAAGCGTGATAGCTTGCGTTCAGGACGCTGCAACATGCCGCGCTCTTTTTTCTCATCGCCGTCCCTATGAGATGGTTTCCCCACTTTTGTCGCCAATGAAGTGCTATTATTAGCGAAAAAAGGGACCTCCCAAAAATAGGCCGAGGACGACATTTATCGCTGACACCCAAATGATAACTTCTGAGCCCGAAAGAAGGCGAGTTGTCGCACAGCCCAAGCTCCGGTTAATTAGATATCGCGGCGGGTACGGTGTGCTTTTGTTGACTTTTGGAGACGACAGTACATGGTCATTTCGTCTACCCACTCAGACCCACTCCCTTGGAGCGAACGTGAGAGGAAGTGCAGCGAAATAGAAAGTGCAATGCAGTAATGATATGATGAATAAGCATGGTGCGTAATATATGGGCGTTGGTAATACAAAATGCCGTCTACATATGCGGAAGAAAGCTGGATACGGCGCGTCGTGCAGAGGCGGGGCGTACATAGTACATACACGCACAACAAGCCAGGGCTTTCACCGCGTACGCGACACTTTTAGAATAAAGTTACATGTGGGCAATCTGTCCCGGCGCAGACCCGGGTCTAGGAGGCATCCTCCCGGAGATGCGTGACCTCTGTAGGTTCCGTTTCACTGCTATCGGCCCCTACAGATCGGGCGGACGCCCGTGACCGCGGTCGTGTGTTGGGGGCTGGTTGGAGCAGTGGTACGAGTTCCGGCGTTGGGGCTGCGTTTGGAGGCTCTGTACCCACGGGGACTGCGCTGTGAGAAGGTGGTTCTGCTCCCGCGACTGACGGGGGGAGCGCACCTTCATCGACGTCATCTGCGTCCGCGGGCAAAGGGGGTGGCGGATGCGGGGGGGCCAGGTGGAAGGGCGGCGGTGGCATCAAGATGTCCTCGAGCGGCGGTGGAGGCGTGTTCGGCGGGATGTCTGCATATGACCGCTGTGTCGATCCAAATGCAGCGGCCGGCAGAACAGCCAATAGGGTGGAATTATTGTGATTGGTCGCCAGTGCGACCATGTATGTAGGCGGGTCCTGGGGTATCACTGTATCCGGGAAATATCTCGGTACGAATGGTGCAGGGCCCGCCATGTGTGGTGAATCGTCGGAGGCATTCGTGTGGAGCGATTCATGGTCGCGGGCTTCCCTTTTCGCGGCGAGATGCCGCCTACGGATGATGCTGAGGGCAAGACCTAGGGAGAACAATCCCAAGACACCAACGCTGCCCCCTACGGCGGCTGCAAAGGTGGCAATGTTGTGTTTTTTGGTAATTCTGCAGGATGTGCGCACATTAATAAATCGTCGAGCAGAAGCCAGCGATCAACGATTCGCCGACATTAACACGATTCGATGCTTACGGGTTAGCCGTCGGGCTTGGCGAGCTCTGTGGGGTGGTAGAAGCTTCTGCCTCCGTTGTATAGATTAAGTGGTCGAAAACGAACGTCGAGTTATTGCCAAGTTGGACGACAAGCTGGTGGATCCCTTCAACGAGCCCACTTTGAGAGAAAACGAGTTGCCCTGGAACGGTGGCCGTTTGATTGGACGCGACGACAGAAGGGAATGAAACGTTGTCGATAAAAACAGTTATATTCATGTTCGACGACGTTGCGTTGACGCCTATGGTGCTCGGTAGTTGGGCGGCAAACAGGTACACGGCAGAACCTAATAAATTAGGGTATTATAAGGCAAGATTAACACACCACAATATTCGCACTTGCCTGTAAAGTTATACGACAATGTAACCGTTTGATTCGCGGGCAAGTCGTCAGTATCTAACCGTTGAACCAAGGCCATATTGAGCGACCTCTTGCTTCCTTTCGATTCATGAGAGTCAGGGTCTGTGTCGCCTGTCGCGTCAGGATCGGGAGGCGTCGTCGTCGATGGCGTTGTAGAGGGAGAAGTAATTGGATTGGCAACTTGCGTGTTTGACGCTGGCGGTGGGGGAGTCGCAGTGCTTGGAAGGGGATTTGTAGTCGTATGGTCATCGCTGTCGGGCCCCAATGATATCGGATTTACTCCTTCGTGAAATGAGGAGGAGAGGCCGGGGTTTATACATGTCGAGCAAAGGCTTGTACTCGAAAACCACCACTCTTCTGGCTGGTATTGAATGGTCGAGTCCGTGTCAGGGACAGTGACATTGACCGCCTGGACAAGGTGACGGGCCTGCAACCAATAGGATAGAGCAATAGTAAAACGCAGTAATGTGCGCATCCTAATCGTGGTCCTGTTGGAGTAAAATATGATGAGTAGATGCAAAGGCATCGACGAGAAGTACGTACGACATAATGAATGGTGTAGGGCGCGACGTTCCCCGGTAACTTGCCTAATGTCGAACAAACGAGATAAGGCAGAACGAAAAGCGAGGGGGAGGGGCGTGAGAGGGGGGCCTCATCTGAGCTAGGCTGAGCCAACCTAGATAAAGGAGATCGCCCGACCGTATTTGCCCACGAGCCAGATTATCCGGGAATGGGATCGCAGAAGTCTCGGGGAAGCGATGAGAACGAAGAGCCCGGGAGGCTCGTGGTATTTTTGCACCTTAACGGCCAACGCAGATTGCCGGAAACCAGACTATGGGCTTGGTACCAACTTGGTACACATCGTTGTTCCCACAAATCCACCTTATTGGATACTAGCAGATGTAGAACAGGACGTAGCAGATTTCAGTTGGTGGTAACAAATTTCGAACAAACCAGAAAGCGAATCAAATGCTGAACTCATACGAACTGAACATGTGACTTCATTAATGCCATTCATGATCGTAGTATCTAATCGTTGCGCCCCTTGACAGTGGACACTGACTACCTTCATGGCCTTGCGACGCTACACACAGTCAACCGACGGCACAATACCCATCCAGGCTTTGCTATACAACGACGAAGAGCTGTTTGCCACGCAGGATAATGTTGGCATATACGATGGGTAAGTCCGCCACCGATTTGGCCGCAGTGCCTCATCCATGATATACGTTTCATACTTCAATTGAAATAAACAGCTCACAGAAGTCTTTGGATCATCAGAATGGCACTGTGCACATAACCAGCCATCGTCTATTCTACATCGATTCACACCGCCCGGGAAGGAAGTCGTTTGAAATGGCATTATCGTATATTTCGCGGACAGAGCATTATGCAGGGCTTTTCAAATCGTCGCCCAAAATCACCTGTCATCTCTCTGGTGATCCCATTACTTCGGGCTCGCATGAGCAGGGCACTACACATGCCCATTTCGACAGTTGGGAATGTGAAGTCTGCGCGTACCGAAATCCGCCAGGTCTCAGTCCGACCGCGGCTCGCGTTTGCGCTTTATGTGGAGTTCCTCGCACGGCGGTGCCGCCTTCCACTAATTCGGTATTATCACATCACCTGTCGCGCTCCCTTCCGTCTTCCGCTTTATCTTCGTCCACAACCCTCGCTCCTGTATTACCTCTGTCTGCTGGCCACAAGAACCCAGTTGCCTGTCCCGCTTGTACCTTTTTGAACCACCCTTACCTGCGGTCATGCGAGATGTGTGCCTCCGACCTCACTAAGCAGCCAATGGGCGAGTACCGGTCGGCCCCATCATCGCGCCCTATCACTCCGGACCCCGACGATGGTGATGATGATTCCGCCAGAATGATGAAGGTCAGTTTCCGTAAGGGAGGCGACAAGCATAGTTATGCTGTACTCAGACGCAGCCTGAAATCCAAGGCATGGGAGGTGCGCTCCTACATACAGCTAATGAACGCAGAATAACTGACCCTCGTTCCTGAAAATCACTACAATTATAGGGAAGTAGCCCTGGGTTTACCTCCCTCAGCGCCGTTAATAGCACGGATCCTGATAATGGAACTACTGGTGGAAGGTCGGGAATATGTAAGTGCTCTCAAAAAAAAAACAGGAAAAAGGTACTTATTTATATCGTCATTAAAATAGCGGGCATTCTCAGGACGGTGGAAACCTCTGCCAAGGGTAGGGAAACTGACATGCGGGATGCATTGCAGGATCTTGAGGCCCTGATGGTGAAAGCCAAAGATATGGTGAGGCTCGCTGCGGAGCTCAACGAAAAGTTGACAGCAGCAGTTGCCACCGTACCCACCGACGCAGGCTCTGGGAAGGGCTTGGCGGACTCGCAACCCGAGGAGGCTACCTTTATCCGGTCATCTCTTTCGCAGCTGGGTCTGCAAATAAGCAACACACCCGTCACCTTGGACATGATGAAGGACGAGCGGGCGTGGTTTGACGAGCTCGCACGTGAGCTCGCCGGCGTCTTGCAGGGCGCTCCGCACACGCGGCGTGATGATATTATTACCAGCGGTATGATGAAAAGCCGTGGCATCATCGCCCTCGATGAGGTGTGGGGCGGCTGGAACCGTGCCAGAGGTGTTGGTGCGTGTATCCGCGGAATTTATAGAACGACGTCGTAATAAGGCGCGCGTCGCGCAGCTCTTATCCCCCCGTCTACGTTTCTACAGGTTCTGCCGCACCTCACCGCGCACACGAGCCCCACCATTCGCCATCGCGCATTCGCATCCGGGCTCAATGTGCTTCACACCCCACCATACTCGACGGCGGCCTTCGCGGCGCGTCTGTCGGGCTTCCTTGCGATCTCGGGTGCGAAGACGACGCTCGAGATCTCACGCGAGGAACAACTCACCGTCGCGCTCGTCACGGAAATGATTGACGCCGCCGAGCAGGACGGTGGCGTCTGTAGAGACGACAGCAGCTCCGCTATCGTGGGTGGGGGGAGCGGCACGGGCGTAGAAGTGCGCTGGTGGACTAACATCTTTGTAGGATATAATTGGGACGGACAGGACAATTGATACGGTCGAGTCGTTGTGACTATGAATGGCGCTTAACCAGTCCAGCGGCCGGGTGTGTGCTTTGGCGCTTATACATTTCACCATAGCGTGGTGCGCCCAGCGAAATTTACATTGTTGGTTTGTTTGGTATGTAGGAGAGTCCCATTAAACGTGCGGTAAGATGCAGTACTACCCCGCATTCATATTTCATGATTGGACAAATGCAATAACTCCATCAAACGATCTCCGACGCTGCATTTATTCGGGAACATCCCATTTCGAGTCATTGGAATGCAGGTTAGCATCTAATCCCTTGGTGCTACTCGCCATATTCTCAAGATCTTATGTGAAATTCACCAATCGTTGAGGGCGCTGATTCGTTCAATGCATATTTAAATTGATAATACCGCAACACCTCTTGAACCCTAATCAACGTAGAAGCGGCGGCGACCCCACGGCGCGTTGATGCGAGCGACTGGCACTCATATAACCGGTCGAATTGACATGTCGGTAGACACGCGACCCCTCCGGCCCAGTGAGGGCCGTCCCCGTCTACCAATAGAAACCGCACAAATGACAGCCATCTCCTCACTATTGGGCTTCTGCTGCCGCATCCCAGTGCGCTGGCCACATGGCCAATCGCTGCGTTTGTAGGCGCTTTTCACTGGCGTATCACTGCGGGGATTGGTCGCCCGTCGCCCATTGAATTATCAGACCAGAGCACCTGCGATTTCCACCAGTGACTCTGACTCCGGTCGGTTCAGATCCATTGGGAGCCCTGCTCCCCTCCACGCTTCATACCCACCAATGATATCGGTCGTATTCAAAAGTCCGATCTGGTGGAGGGAATAGGCAGCCAGACTAAAAGGCGCACGAGAATATCAGCATCGCTCCGCCTGCGTATCCTGACCGGCACGACCACCCACCTCGACGTATACCCCTCTTGGCAGAAGATAATGATCCGGAGGTCATACCTATCCGCGATAGTGAGGCGGGAGGCGCACCGCGGATCAAAGCGCCACTCGAGCACATTGCGCTCGATGATGAGCGACCCGTGAATGCCGCCCTTGGCCTCGCGCTGCGCTTGCGGACGGATGTCGACGAGGAACGTCGGCGCGCCGACCTGCGACTCGCGCAGCTCTTCGAACGCCTGCGCGGGCGTGATGCGCTGGATACGCGCACGCGCCTCCGCAAGGATCTCAGCGATACCTCGCGCCCCGGGCGGCGGGAGCAGTGGGTCCATCGGTGCCCGCGCAGCCTTGCGCACGACGTCCCACAGCGCGTCCTCGTCGTACGGCGACACGCCGAGGTCCTGCACGCTCGCCACCCAGAAGTCGGCCGCGCCGTCGCTCGTGACGGAGACAACGCGGCCGATGAACTTCGAGCTCGCGAGGAGCACCGCGCGCTGCACGTAGTCCGCCGACGAGCCGAAGATGATGAGCGTGCTCGCCTCGGAGCGTGCGGACTGCGCGGTCGTCGCGACGGCGAAGAGGTGCTGGTAGAGCGTCAGCTGGTCGCTCAGGCGCACGGCGACCTGCCGGATGAATTCTTCGTCCTCGCTCTTCGACATGACGAGGCGCACACCGATGCGCACGCCTTTGGGGTGCTTCAGCGACTGGCGTATGGATCAGGAAGAGGTACCCACCGTCCTGTACTTTGGCCTTTGTTATGGTGTGCACCGCTATCTCTTGTGCCACTTGATCCCGCACGTCGTCTAGGGTTCGCAGCGCTGGGACATTCCTCGGAATGAGCGCAGTTTCTCGTGCAACGGATGCTGCGCCAGTCGTACTGCTTCTACGGGACCGAACGGAAGGGCTTTGAGGTATTGAGGTCCTGAATCCTATCATGAGTGCGCTGCTTTCGACTTGAAGTCAATGATTCCGGGACAGAAACGTGTAGCGTCTGAGTCTGCGTCCAACCTATCAAGTAATGACACTTATGATTCAGACCGGCGAGTGAAGCGAAGAGGTCAGGCCTACCGGGATGATGCTGGTGGGCTAAGCTCAACTTCAGACGCGCATCCACTCATCTGATACGAAGCGCGCCATGAGGCGATTACTTATAGTTAGCGGTGTCGTGATTTTGCCCCTTTGGTCATGTGTTCTGCTGCATCGGGCTGATTTATGGAGGACGCGTTCACGCTCGACACGGTAGAGATAGGTAGAGATATGGGGGCGATATATAGTGATTGATCATGTTGACGGATATGTTTTGTGCATCACATGTGTGCGATTAAAGATTGAGTTAAGTCCAGTTAATTGTAGAAATGCCGTACGGACCACGCCGGAAGGAGGGGCCTGGATAGAATAGACGCTCGTTTGTTTTCCTGGCCGAGGCAGATTACCAATCCACAAGTGCGGTGGTAGGAAAATGTCAAGGTGGCCGCCCATATCAGCGTGCGCTGGATGAGGGGGTATGAAAATGTGATCCACGAATTCGTCGCCGCGTTGACGCCCGTCAGCATTAAAAATGATTTAGGTCTATTTAGTTTCTAATCAAACAATTTTTTTGAGGAATAAAGCGCTGAAATGCACTATCAGATCGGAATGCGCTGTCGTTTCCTTTGATCGCGACTATTTAGAAGCTCAGCGTGACGGTGCGCGCGAGGGGGACGAGGAATCTAAGATAGATAAATTCTAAGCTCTTACTACTTATACGTCATGCTTTAATTTTCCGGCTGGTTTTTTGATTTGCGTAGCACAAAGTGGAAAAATAATCAACTGGCACAGTACTAAGCCGGTATGAATATTTTACTCGTCGTCGTAGCCGTGAAGAGGGGAGAAACAGAACTCTAATTAACAGGCTTTTTTCTCTGACGGCGAGAGGCAGAAAAATTACCGGGTGCAAAACGTGTATGCTATTTAGTGAAATATTTAAGTATGCGAAGAAGACGTTGTGATTAAATAGTGCATTATCTGGTAAGCACCGAAGCCCTGTCATTGACCAGCGACCAGATATCAACCTGAACAAAGATCTTTGTTAAATATTCCATGCATCTCGTCGACATTTTATCAATCAATTATCAAGTTTTTTGATCGATATCTGGTTGTGCACGCAAGTGCGAAGAATACGCTGGGTGTATGTAAGTGGGTTCTATTTTTAGCCGTGGATTCGGTGGCACGAACTTGATCACCGCAAATGGTTAGACCGCCTTGAGGGAGTGTCCGGCGGCAGGGAGTTTTAGGTGGGGATCAAGAGAAGGACCTTTATGTGAGTATATGTTGCGCATGAACGTCCGAGAGAACCCACCGGAAATTAAATAAAGTGGGCGCTTAATTCCTATGTCACCTAGATGTCACCTTGAATCTTGATGTCACCGCAGATTTGTGGCAGATAGCGGCGCTCCATCAGTCTTCTACCTCACCCATCATGGTTGTGACTGGATGTGATCAGATTTCTGGCCGTTAGCAGCCGTTAGCTCGCCGAACTAGCAGCTGGTCGCTGAAAGCAAGTCCGTTCACTCCGCATCGGGCCGGTGCGGGCCGTAGGACCAGTGCTTGGCATCGGCTCCTGAAAGACACAGACGACGTAGTGATGGCCGGGGGCAACTCTGCTGAACTCCTCCTCAACTCCTCCTTCACCCCTAGAACTTCATTTGCGTCCTCTGAACGGACCAGACTACTCCGTATAAGATGTTTAATTCATTCAAACGAAAAATCGTGAGCAAGAGAATCACTTATAGGACAAACCCGATCTGAACATCTGATCCCCAGCCCGAAATCTCCATCTTGTAAGTTACCACCACCACCTCGTCGCAATCCGTATCCACTGAATCATATTATGTCTTAGCCACCATCCACACTCTCCGCCCTCAATAAACGCCCTCAACCTCCTCCGGTCCTCGCTGTCGGGACCCTACCCTCCAACCACCGAAACCGCGCCCCCACTCACCTTCAACCTCGAAGTCGTCGAGTCCCCGCCGAATGCCGACCAGCTGAAGACCATCCTCACGTACCTCTCCCCCAAACCCCTCAGCCCCTCGCTCGTCTTCCTCTCCGCGCACCCGGCAGCGGCACCGCGGGGGAGCGCGGAGCAGCCGACGACGACGAAGGCGATCGCAGCGCTCGCGCAGGAGAACCCGCACGCGCTGAAGTGGCCGATCGTGGTGGACTGGGCGGACGGGCAGGCGAGCGTGGGCGATGTGGAGGGGGTGCGGCGGATGCTGGAGACGCTCCGCAAGCGCCGCGATGGGGAGCTTGGGGAGGAGGCGGTGGAGCAGCCGAAGGGGTGGTTCCACTAGGGCCTGGCGCGCGACTCTTGTCATGAAGGGCATTTTTTTTTTTGTATTTTGGTTTTCTTTATTCTCCGCGGAAAGAGCTGTACAATTTAACCACAGTTTATTTCCAGCCGCACCGCTGAATGCATGCCTTGTTAGCCGAGCACGTCGTGGTTTCTCAAGATCTACGCAGGCTTCTCCAGATTTCTCCCCGCGAGGCGGCCTCTCGGATACACATATGGCTTGAGGCGGCGAGCTGCCGTGCTGTAATCTGCTGTGATGCCGAAGTGCTGTCTGTGATAAGTACGTGCGCGATAGAAGCCTGGAGAAGCTGCACAATTGCAGAGCAATTTCAAGCGTGTGATCGCAGATTATAAATTCTATACAGGCGCCGCAGGTATGTACCTCAACTTCTGCTAAATTCGCGGCTTGAAGAATCTCGATTTTATGGTGCGTCGCCTTGCGTCGCGAAAGTTATTAGTTACGAACTGATATTCAGTTTTTTCATTCCAATAATTTCCGGTGACATGCAGCTTGAAGGAAAGCAATGGCGCTGTCCGAGGCAGCGGCTAGTACCAGTGACAAACGTTCCCCTGGAAGTTAGCGACGATGTGGGTCAGTGCTTCCTTCTGAACTGTGTTATGATTTGTCATGCTTGAATACCCAAGGAACCTTAAAAGATTTGGGCTGATAGAACGTTCAAGAAAATTCGTTCCAAGACAGAAGCGCCGAGATGAAATATAATTTCACACTGCGCTTTACGAAGGCTCGTGCACGCCTTCATGTCGCCGTAGAGAACCTTCAGGCAGCCAGCTTCTTCTGGCAAAAAATCCGACCATACTCCACCTCCCAGTCCGCTGTTTGCGCTATGCCGACGGTCATTTAATTCCCAACGGAAAATGATCAAAAAAGGCGAACTGTTCACTTGACCCCTCGGAAATGCTCCTACGAGGCACGGGCCTAGGCCTGGCTCACCCTCTTGCCAATGCCGATAAGCAATGACAAAGATCAACCAAGAGGGAAACGTACGTTCTATCACCCAGACCTCAAGGTCTGTGAGTTGTGACGCCGCTAAAAATAATACCAGCGGCTGTATGTGCGCGCTGCGACGGGGGTAGTTCTCGAGATACAGTGCGCAGTCGGGAGATAATCGACGACGAGACGGGGGAGGAACATTCCTGCTTCCCGCGTTCTTTGACGGTGGTTTGAGGGGCTACGCAGGCTGGCGCTGCTGTAGTGGTACACAAGAGTAGATTTCCTGGGCCCTTCGACGCCATGTGAGTTTGACCACGGAATATATCCCGAATCCCGACGTGCGGCTGGGGATGCCGCGCGCGCGCAGAGTTTTTTCTTGAAAAAGCTTTGCAGATCTCCGTCAATCATAAATGTACGTGTTAGACTCAGGTATGCTCGCGGCGGTGATATGTGGAGATTGCCACGCCGAAGCCTGTCACTGCGACAGCTGGTCCTAATAGGACGCTTCTCGAGACCAGCCAAGTCGTTCGAGTCTGCTTTTTAGGGGGGATTTAGTGGTGTGCGGCGCGCCAGGGATTGAACATGAGAAGGGGGTGTGCGAGTGATGGTCGCTGCGGTGAATTGCAATTGAGTAGAGAGCGTGCATGCACCCTGAGTTAGAATGGAGCCGAAGTGAGCATCAGCGCGAAGCGCGCTTTTCCGCAGAGGCACCAGGCCCAGACCAGCTTGACAACGTCGCGCGCCTGCCCTCTGCTTCTCCCCACCACATCTGAGTCCCGGTGGCAGGGCCGCTCCGCAATGACCAGCTCGTCCCCGCCCACCGTATCCCGCCCCGAAGAGCACATCGACGACATCGAGGTATGCCCGCCTCTTCCGTCGCGCAACTTTATATAGATACCAATGTGCCATTACGTTGCCTCGTCTCGATCAAAGACTGATTCCACCTCCAAGTTGCCGCGTCTCGGACGGCGCGACGAGCACCTGCTGCCGCCCGGAAAGCTGCAGGTCGTCTCCCAGCTGCACCCGTTCTGGCGCACGAAGTGGGGCTATGTGGTCATCGTCCTCGCCGTGCTCGCCATCATTGGGGGCATCGTCGGCGGCGTTATTGGCGGCAAGCGAACTGGTGGAGGAGGGGCGCCGACGACGACGACGAGCGCGGCCACATCAGCGACGAGGACCGTACTCCCTACATCCGCTGGGACGATAACCACGACGGCGCTTGCGGAGAGAGCATATCCCATTCGGCGCGAGGCTCAGCCGGCACCCCCACACATCTCAGCCGTTCTCACTCCACAGCTTGTCGTGCAAGCCGAAGCTACCACCCAACCTCCTTGATCGGCCGCACACGGATTCGACGCTGGGGATGGACCACGGCACATTCGACGACGACATACACAATTCAAGGCGGGGCGGGCGTATCCTCATGTTGAGCGTTGAACGTTGAATTTCGATTTCATTGGGTTTTATCTGGGTTTCGCGAGGGATATCATAGCGTTTTGTATTTTCTTCTTGGGTTTACGGTTCTCTTCGGTGGGCATACGTACATCGTGCATTTATGTGGTCTCCTTTTTTCTTCTCCGCACCCCTGACACCTTACATGCTTCAGAAATATTCTCTTTTATTCAGCACCGACGCGGTGCATCATGGACATTATCATGGACAATTCGCTGAGCCGCATATATGCACGAAAATTGCGCTGCAACTAATCCCTTCAGTTCACTCTATGGAATCCACAGGAATGTGCTCGGTTTTCCCTTACAACGGTAAAACCTTTTCATTTCCGAACATGAATATTTGGTGCCAACTGCTCTTTTCTCGATCACATATTTCTTGCATATTTCGATCACAAAAGTACCCTCCGCCTTTCCTCCTAACCACCACCACCACCACTACCGCCAGCCCCTGAGCATATGCACGCAATCTTATCTGCTAATAGTCGAGCATCATCTATGCTATTTTCAAGGCAGTACATAGCCGTCTAAAAACAACCGTGCCTGACATGGCGGCGCGCGCTGCCCAAGACTGATTGCTGCCCAGGGCCGAGCACATCGGAGAGAGAGTGGCCGCACGGGGCCCCTTTCGTGTCCGGAGGCTGTACACCGTTGGGCTTCTTCCACCACCACTAGCACTGTCGACCGGGAGTCGATAGCCCTTGGACGACCGACCTCATGTCCTCACCTTATGACCAGAGCCTACTGGCGTCGGCGCCCGCCGCGACGCGGGCGCAGATGCAGGTGCGTGCGCTTGCTGCGCCCCATCACCCCGCATCACTCGAGGAGTTGATCAACCTACCTTCCTTTTTTCTTTGTGCATGTAGGACGGCTACAACCCCGATATCCTGAACGAAAAGCCCGCCGCGCCCACGCCGCCCGCCTCGAACTCGCGGCAGAACCTCGAGGCGTACGGGAACGGGAGCACCACGCCCGCCCTCGCGCAGGAGGGCGCCTACGTTTCCCCTTCCAAAACGCCGTTCTACCGCACGAAGAAGGGGATCATCGTCATCCTCGTGGTGCTGGCGGTGATCATCGGTGCCGTCGTCGGCGGCGCGGTTGGCGGGACGCGGAAGAAGAAGACGGATACGGGCGTGCAGGTTGGCACGAGCACGGGGAACAGCACGGCGGGCGAGGGTGTGAGCGGGGGCGCGGGGAACAGCAGCAGCACGACGACGACGACGGCACCGGTGGCGGGCACGAGCTCGGCCGTGGGCGTGAGCACTGGGACGCTGACTACGGCGGCGCAGGGCCCGGATAATCCGCCTATCACGACAGGCACCTCAACGCCGGCGGCGACGGCGCAGCAGCAGCAGGTGCAGGTGTCTGGCTAGGCGCGGCGCTGTGTGCGTTACTACTTCAATGTTCAGCGAGCGGGAGATTGGGCTCTTCATTCAAATTATGCCGACGCTCGCGGACTGGACGCCGACGCAGGTGTTGCAGTTTCTTCTCATCGATCTCACTTATTCTCTTACGCTTCTTCTTTATACGCTCAAGTTAATGGCTTCCAGGATAGTGTGCGGATACTCGTATATAACATGTCTCCCATCTATTATGTATTACATATGTTTTCAAGGTGAATGCTGGATATCATGACTTGCGCATCATATGAGATGAGATAGCGGGGGATTCTCAGTATGTAGAGCACACCCTTGATCACAATCAGGCGAGGCGGTGCGCCACTCATCAAGGAATTGTGTGTCACTCGGCTGATGGGGGATTAAATGCCTGCCCACCGGTGCACACCCAGTGTAAATTAAGATGGGAAGTTCTACTAATTTTGGTGATAGTACCTTGCAAATCGCCGCTAGCAGTAGAGTATAATTAACTGTGCTATATTTTTGTGAGGGCTTTCTTTCGAAGGTCGGCCATGCGGGCACAACGAGAACTGTTCTCAAGTTAATGAAACTCTAAAATGCAATGCCATGATATATGTATGCCAGTCTATTGATCCACCGGTTGAGTGAACTTGACTTTGTTACGCTATTCTGGCCGACTGATTTCGGAAGACCTATACGCGCCTATGCTCACTGTACGCTCACTGTACGCTCACTGTAGTACAGGGCTGCCGCTCAACCGGTACACAATTGTTGACGTATTCTCCGATATTCCCATGAATTGAGTAAATTAGACGTGCTGTGAGCGGTACTGTTCGACGTAAATTTTACAGGGACAATCATGATTTCGTACGTAGGGTATATTATTCGCTGATAGCAGGCTCGGGACTGGGCATGGGCTGGATGATGGACAACGAGGCTGATTGATGCACGCCGCCGCATCGCGTGTTCAGCAGATGTACAGGAGGATGTTCTGTTGCGCAACATACAATTAATTAGGGATGGACAAGGGATGGATTGGCACGTAGCGCGTCTGTTTGGTCATGATTCAGAAGAGACGGTCATCAAACCTTAAGAATTCAATGATCAATAGGCAGGTGGGTCGTTCCCGTTCCCCGGACTGAGCCTGCCCTGCACGCGCAAGGCCGACTGAGCCTTAGACGGGTCGGAGCTCAGGCTGAGCAGCCCGTCGTTGAGCGTCGTCCCAGACGGCGCGCGCAGAAGCATCGCCGCGACCTCGTGCGCGAGCGCCTTCATGTTCGCCGCAGACATCGGTGGTGCGCCTCCTCCCGCTGCCGCTGCCGCCGCTGCCTCGCTCGGGCTCGCACCGAGGCTCGACGGCACGGACCCCTGCCGCGCGAGCGCATGGTGCGCCGCGCGCGGGTGCTGCGCGCCCTCAGGCAGCGCAGGCGGGGGCGAGGAGCGCCGCGTCGGCACGAGCGGCGTCGTCCACCCGGGCGCCACCCCCGGGCCAGAGCGCGGGAGCGGCAGCGCGCTCGTCGAGTTATCGCGCGCCGTCCCCGGCCCCGTGGGCGCTGCCTCGCTGGGGCGGCCGGAGTGCACGGGCCCTGGATGGCCGTACTGGAAGAACGCCGACATGTCGCTCATCGGGCGCTGTGTCGCGGATGTGCGCGCGCGGCTCTGGCGCACGCAGATGACGAGCCCGAGGAGCACGAGGACGAGCCCGAAGAAGCCACCCACGACGCCGCCGACGATGGCGCCGACGTGTGATTTGGTAGCGCTCTCCTGCACTGGGGTGGGCGTGGGCGTCGGTGTTATGGCATGGTATTCGCACAAAAATTCCCACAGCCCCGCGCGTTTGATGGGAGGCCCCGCGCGCGGTTCAGTCAATAAACCCATGTCAAAATATCATATCTTGGTGCCTCTACCCTATTATATTGTATTTAAACAACACGAACATATATTTCCTGCTATTTTCTCGAGTCTAAGATAGGTAGAAGCTTGGTCGAAGAAATCACGTGACGTCGTCGCGCTACGCGCTTGCGCAGCGCGATTGGGAATTATGATTGCTTTGTTCAAACTTCAAGCGCATTGTTACTCAACAAGCCTGCAATATACAGCCACGATGTTTCTATTCATGTTGAATCCAGTTATTAGCAGATATTCAATGTAAACCAAGTAGCTCAAAGCTTAAGATAATGTGCCTTTGCCCCGAAGTTTTAGACGATGCTGACTTCAATATGTGAATTGTTGTATTTATAGTCACCAGTCATGCATAAAGACTAAGTATAACGATCAGTACTGCCAGATCTATTTCTTAACTCAACGGTTTTCGGTGGGATACAGGGATGTATAGTCAAGTAATTATCTACTTATATGTCAACTGATAACCATTTAATATCTGTAATCAACTCCAACGATGTAATCTTCATTTTTCACCATCGGATGAACATCATTTTTGGGACAAGTCCGTCCCAAGTCCGCCCATGATCTGAGTGGAAGCCGTGCGCACTGCGGCAACACTGCGGGCCCTGCAAGCACTGTGTAATCACGTGATTCACCTCGATGACGCTGCTGGTTTACTTATGGCTGCGAAGAGTGCAGAAAATATATATTTGTGATGTTTGACTACAATAGAGTACGCTATAAACAGTAGAATATGGTGTTTCAACATCAGTAGTCTTCCCGGGGCGCGCGCGGGGCTTCCCATCAAACGCGCGGGGCTGTGGGAATTTTTGTGCGAATACCATGCCATACGGTGTTAATGTAGGCGCGGAGGAGGAGGTTGTGGCGGCTGTGGTGGTGGTGGTGACTGTCGTCGCCGGCGCGGTCGAAGCGGGAAGGGTGGATGGGCCTTGGTTGGCTGCGGCGCCGATTCCCGTCAGAATAAGAGTGGGCGTTGGCTGGTTTTTATTTTGTTTTGATGTGAGGTACAATATCACGATACAATAATGGAGAGGACGTACAGTTGGCGTCCCAGAAACTGCTTCTGCTGCCGCCTTGAATTGTTGGTACGCCTCTTGACTGGGAGGATTTATGGCTCTATATTCGCGGTTGCATAAAATGATATTGACAATCAGCAAGCGTTAATCTCCAGGATAAATTGGTGATGCAACACTGACCCCACCATTCCGGATCCACAATGCGAAGTAGGCGTTGAGATCTGGCAAAAATACCAAATCGCTACAAGAAAGTTCTTGTTTGAGATCGGGTTGCTAACGCCTAGAAATACTTCAGATGCGGACGTACGTTCGCTGACATTTGTGATAGTGAGGGTCCAGGAAGACACCGGGTTGGTACCGTTAATACCCAAGCCTAGCACGCCGCTATTGAACCCCCCAGGAAGTGTAACACATGGGGCCGTTTGGGAGCTCTGCGTTACAGTATGAAAACTGATAGTCATTTTATGAGCGATGTCTGCGATCGATGCGTGAATAGGACCACATACGGCCCAAGAAACGTAAATGTGACCGTATCGTTCAATCCAGCGGACAGCGTCGGAGGATTGTAAAAGCTACCTAGTTGTCCCACAGTTATCTAGCGAGTCTATCAGGCTGTGTACAACAACTGCCCGCAGTTGATCAGACACTCACTACATGATTCGTTTGCCCAGCGGTGAAGACCGCGAACAAACCCAAAACTACGAGGAAGTACGACACAATCATGGGGGGCGTTCACTACGACGATACCATCAAGCGACTAGTCCGGGAAGGACGAAGAAGGGGCCTTGTGCGGGTAGTCATCTTGTGCAGATATGACTTTGTATTTTTGGAGGCATCAAAAAGTGACGACACGGGCGAAGAAATTCAATGGCGGCACACCTTCTAAAAATAGATGACGCTTTTGACGCCCGGCTGGCGAGGCGATGCGTTGCGGTATGTGTCGCAGGCTATCATCGTATCAGCTGTCGCTCACGGAGAACTCGTCTCAAACATGATCAGAGAGTACTGCCACGCTTTTTATGGGCTCGTAGCTCGCAGAGGCTTGCAGCAAGCTGCTGGGAGACAGGCAGATTGCCTAAGTCCTAACTTTACAGCTCAGGAGAACTTAATCAGAGTGGCGTATGTACTTGTATGAGACGGAGTGATTCAGGAAATATACTTGATCAGAACTTGAAGGGACATGAGTGGAGGAAGGTATAGAGGAACGTGTATTTGATAGGGATCCAACTTGCAGTCAATTCTTTATCTCGCAATTTGACCTAGTTTGAGCCCCGCGACTCAGTGTGCAATAAGTATGTTTACAGTGGAAGGTTTATTTCCTGTCGACAATATTCGAACGATAACTGGAATTTGAAAGTGGTGCTGGAATGATCAATGGGACGAGAATTCGGCAGATATTCCAGAAGACTTTTACTATCTTCTGTGAAATCTTCGTGAAGTACAGTGGAATATGAGAGAATTGTCAAAAAATTGTGTGAGTCAACTAGACCGTCAACTCGGGTCACAGTGCATACTGCAGTGGCATGAGAGGTCTTATTACCCTCCAGACGGCGGAGGGCAGCAACGCTGGAGCGCCTAAAATAGATGTTCTATTTTTGGAAGAGGTCAATTCAGCGGCATGTACAAAGGTCAGGTCAAATGACCCGCCTTTCATATGGAGTCCAGGCGGGAGAATGCGCATCAAAAGTCTTGAAGTTGTGCCGACAACTTGGAAGATAAATATACTGTGATCACGGTGCAGGCATGTGGCACCGTTGAACTATCGATCATAAGTTGTGTACACTTCTCCGTCCGAACATCGTAGCCGCTAGTAGTTACTCACTATAAATTATGCTGAGAGGACAAACGAGCATATGTAGGCGTAAACTTGGGAGTACCATGTTTCCAGATTCCAGAAGGATGTGGATAGAAAGTTTAACAGCAATGAGTAAATATAACATTTGCGTCCCAGAGGCTAAATTTACGAATTGCTTGCACATTCTGGCACCTTTCTGGTACTAGCATGTGAGTCGACTCCATGCTTTTTGGAACCAATTTAAGCGTTCAGTAAGTATATTTTGAGGACGTGTCCACTACCCCTTATTCGCGCCGTAGCTGGAAGTCCATTCTATAAAGCGGAGGAACGGGTTGATTATCGTAAATCCAAACCGGTACACAACGCCCTACGTAGACACTACTGACTGATCCTGGCCCGGCGCTTGTCGCCACTGCTGTGTCCCGACCATTTCCCAGCCGCGGCTCGCATCAGTGCCGCTCCATGGGGGATCTCGTACACCAACACTTGAGATAGAACCTGTGTTTTCACAGGCGACGCCGCTTCGGTTTCCACGAAACTGAAGGAAACTCATGCTGAAGTACTCCGGCCGTGCGGCATGGATGTCTAACGGCTGCAGTCCATGTGCAGGATAGAAATGACACTAATCTATGGATGCGCACGGATGTTCGACAAAAGGCAAGGGAGAGAATGAACTGATCATGATTTGAGACAAGTTCTTATCTTAATAGCGAGGTCTAGAGATACTATCAACAGAGTGATCTACATGTATTTGGAAGAACAGAAGGAAGGTAGGTACAAGCAGATCAAAGATCGAGCTTTTAGTGGGCGTGACATGCATCGTGATAGTAGTACGTCGGACAGTGTTCACAAGCCAGCGAAGGAAAACCCAGGTATCCGGGAGTGGAAAGGTGTACTAACCACAACAGTACATCATCCCCTATCACGCTCCACCTTCGTCGTAGTGACACCGGGCGCTCCAGTGGCCATCCGATATGCGGGAGGATCATGAGCAATCCCCGGGGCCCGACCGTCCATCCGGAAGTGCGAAGATTGATCTGTCGTTTGGCTAAGCAACGCGCTATTGAGTGTCCCGCCAGATGGCGCCCGCATCAGCACTGCCGCGACCTCGTGCGCGAGCGCCTGCATGTTCACAGGCGACGCTGCCTCGGTCGTCGGGCTGCCGATGTCAGACGGCACAGATACCTGCCTGTTGAGCGTCTGCTGCTGCTGCTGCTGCTGAGAAGGCCGCGACATCCCATCCGACGAGGGGGCTGGGGGGGTACTGCGCCGCCGATTCGGCGCGAGTGCCGTCGTCGAGTCGGGGGACAAAGTGCGCGGGAGTGGATATGCGCTGACCGTCGAGTTCTCGAGCGCCTTCGCCGCAACGAATGCCTCGCTTGGGCGGCGGGCCCGCGCGGGAGCAGGGTTGTAGCGGAAGAAGTGCGAGTCGTCGCTCACGGGCGATTGCACCGACGCCGCACGGGAGCGGCGCTGGCGCATGCAAAAGACCAAGGTTGCCACGAGGATAACGAGGCCAAAGAAGCCCCCGACGGTGGCCCCGACGATCGCGCCAAGATGGGTCTTAGTGCTGCTACTGGTCTGGGCGCCCGAAGTGGGAGTGGACGTTACGAAGTCTGTCGTCGTAATGGGCTGGACAAAGATAGTACTGGATGCTGGAACTGAGAACGGGCCTGACTTGGCTGCAGCGCCGATACCCGATAGGACAAGCGTGGGCGATGGCTGGTAGAGAATTTCGGTTTGATTTGATACACCTTGATGCCAAAAAAATTGGACAGAACTTACAGCTGGCGTCCCGGAAACCGCTTCTGCCGACATCCTGAATATTTGGTACGCCTCTTGACTGGTAGGGTTTATAATTCTGTATTTAAAGTGAAGGGAACTGTTAGAGCCTCGAGAGTCGCCAAAAAATGTACTGACCCAACCATCCCAGAGCCGCAGTGTGAAGTCGGTGTAGTAATTTGACAAAAGAAGTAGATGGCTGTGAACATTTCTGTCACTTCCAGGGACGAAGGGGATAACTAGGGAATAAAGGCGTGCATACGTTCGCTGACGTTTGTGATCGTAAGGGTCCAGCTGAACGTTTCGGTGGTGTTTTCGTCGATACCTGTACCCAGGACACCACTATCGAATCCCCCAGGCAGTGGAAGGCATGGGTTTGCTGCAGAGCTCTGCGTTACAGTGTGAAAGCTAATGGTAGATTGTGAATGAGCGCTATCTGCGAAAGAAGTTTGCGACGACGTACGGTCCCAGAAATGAGAATGTGACGGTGTCGCCTAACCCGGCGGACAATGTGGGAGGATCGTAAAAGCTACCCAGTTGTCCGACAGTCACCTTATATCCCTCGTCATGTTTTTAGTTGTACAGAGTGAACCAGAGACATACAGGATGGTCGGTCTGGCCAGCGGCGAAGGCAACGAACAAGCCCACAACAGCGAGGAAGGGGGGTAAAATCCTGGGAGACATATTCAGAGGCGTCGCATAGATGTCGGTTGAGGGAACTGCTTGAAAGAGAAACAGAAACAGGTCCTATGTGGATGGGCGTGTCAAATAAGGCTGTATTTTTGGAGGGATCAAAAAGCGGCGGCACAGGTGTGCGAAGAAATGTTGTAATTGAAATGATGTATTGGACATCGGCGTCAGATGGGCCAGTTAATCCAATCAGCTGCGTCATGAGCCAGGGGATATTCGTCACAGAGCAGAATCTGGAGAATAGCTAGGTTGGCCGTTGCAGTCTTAATGAGGCCGGAGAGCTCTGTCATGTCGAATGTTCGGCCTGGGTGTTGAGAAAGAAGTCTGAAAGTTATGTGTCAGCTTGGTGGACGTAGACCACCCGTAGTTAATTTTGGGCACTGACGGGAGGGTGCGATTTGATCGACGACAACCGTGGAGGGCGAAAATCCTAATAAGGGTGGGGTCTAGATATTTTATTATCAAAAAAGCCCCATGGTCAGTGTGCATAAGTGACGAGGAAGTGCACTTACTGATGCTGCTCTATAGCTGCGCAGGGTAGAGAGATAGATCAGGCAATCCGGTACATATCGGAGGTCAAGTTCCCCTTATAACACGGCCGCACATGTCGCTGACGTAGTATCAGGAGCTCCTTGTCCTATCTCACAACAGAGAGGTGGCTGCTCGAATAGTTTACGGCGTGAACGTTGCGGTTGTAAGTATCTGACCTTGCTTTGTTGCTAGAAATAGATTGAGTATACGGCGACGAAGAATATTTGGATGCTGATCATCGATAGACATTGAGTTGAGTGAATACCTACTTTGCTGTATGTCCATTTCCTTCCGCCTTATCCGCTCTTCCAACAATCATCCGGTTCTTGTGCGCGCCGAATACCCTGTTTCGTGGACTTGATTTGGCTTCCAGGACGCCGCTAGGGTTTCCTTCGTGATTCTAGAGTAAATGGACCTAAGGCGCACTTGTTCAGAGGCTGTTAAGGTGTTTTCGTTGCGATTGAACCTGCAGTTCCCGGGGATGCAGAAAGTGGTATCTGCGCTTGTGAAGGTTGAACTCAAGCTGAACTTAGTTGAACTTTGCTCAACTTTCGGTGGGCTCACCGCAGTATTCCAGTAGAAGAATGAAGCATATCAAGCAATAAATATGATTGAAATAGCATTGCCTCTGATGATCATGTATCATTGAGGTAGAGAGGCGGAGACAGGTCTGGAGAAGGACTTGAGAAGGACTCCGAGACGTTGGTTGGGACGCGGAAGTATGGACTACGGGCCGATTTCCCGGCTAGTGGCTAATTTGGAACTCCGCGGGAAGGCACGTGGCAGCCTGCAGGCAACCACCTGGCCTTCGGAATCTTCATACACGACGTTCATCTTCGTTGCTGGGATCGTTCTAGGGCTTCGGGATATCGCCACGGTTGTGAGTGCCGCAAGATATTACCCCGGCCGGAATCTGACGCGAAATCCGATTTTCCTCCCCGTCCACAGCACGTCAGGGCCACGCGATGCACTCCTTTTTGTCCAAGGTCTTTGGACGTAAGAAAGAGGACAAGTCGACATCACCCACGACATTAGCACCCGGAGAACTCCTAGATGGAAAGTTTGAAGCCATCTCCCCAAACGTTTCACCAAGCGCAAACAACTTCTTGGAACTCGACACGAATGGCAACGGACACGACGCAAAGAATAAAGGAAAGGAAGTCGGATTTTCCAAGATTTTCCGCGCCAAATCGCGTCCTTCTTCTCCGGAAGTAAACCACAAGAAACTCGACACCCTTCCACATCTATCTCTCAACTTTCGCGAAACCAGGGAGGAGGTTGCTCGTGAATTGGGCTTTTTGCTCGATGTCGACTCAGACACCCATGACCTCCTGAGTGATGCTATCATTGGCCAACGCCGTCTCAATCCTCTCGAAGCTCTTGTGCTTATCCAAGCCTGCTCGAAAGCTATCACGAGTCGAGGTATGTGCCATTATCTAGAGCATGCTTACGCGACGAAAGTACTGGCGGCTACTGACTACTTGTTTTAGGATTAGAGACCCTTGGCATAATGCACCCGCATTGGTACTCCTCGTCTGCCGACGTCCAGCACAGACTTATCTCCCATTTTCTGCAGTCATTGGCTGCTCCAAGCTCACCAGACGCTGGTTCTCCTGTTTCCTTGACTTCCCCCGCGTCTTTGTTTGAGTCTGAGCTCAACTTCACGCGTTCTCCCCACGATATCGCGGCGGTCTTACGCTGGGGTTTACGCCATTTCGAAATTGAAGGCGACAGTTTCGGAACAGATGAAGGGTGGTATAATTCCTTCCTTGATGCAGAGGCCGCGGCTCAATATCCGCCGAAATCGTTCTCTGAACAATTGGCGCCGATTCTTCCCCCAGCCCACCTGGATTTATTAACAGCTACTCTCGAGATATTCTCGTCGCTCGCAGCACATGCTGAAGCTAATAGCACCTCTGGAAGCAAACTTTGCAAAATGTTTGGGTTATGGTTGTTGGCCGCCCGTCGCGTCGAGGACAGAGATGACTGGGTTACATTTTATGCTAGATGGGAGCGTACAGGTCGTATGCTTGAGCATTTGTTCCTAGCCCGCATCAGGTATGTTAAACCGTAATTTTTTGCAACGCTATAACAAAGTCTGACGGTCGATACAGGGATGAAAACACAGATCTACGCATGCCAGTTCGCCTCTTGGAACTTGTTCGAAAGTATCCATATACCAAAGGAATTTCATCGCCTACCACCGACCTTCGACTTTTACCGCGTCCACGCTTTTCGACGCCCAGTTATGATGCACTTTTCGTGCGCATTGAAATCGAATTTCCGAAGGAAGGCCTCAAACCGAAATCGAGGATGCATCCTCTCAATTTGCTCGCGGACGCGTTCTCCGCGCAGGTAACAGAAGGAGAATTCGCGGAGCTTTGGACAAAGATCACGGCTGCCTCAAGGAACGGTAGCAATCCATCGCCCCTCAGCAACATCTTCGCCGACGAGACAATTAGGTTCCTCTCGATTATCCCGGACGAACGCGCTGCAAAGTCCCAGGATGTCAAATCCCCGACTTTCAGCCTCGCTCCTGTATCTCCGTTAAAGAGGGCATTCTCAGAGAGCGCCCAAGATCAGCCTGTCGCGTCGACCAGCCAGCACAGACAGGTTTCATCTGAACCGGCACCCGTTACGCCGGTCTCTCCGCTTGCTATTGGCAGCGATTGGGTCCAGTTTTCTTCCTCCGGTTTCCTCGACTCGACTCCTGCCATTGCACCACTCGTCTCCACTCTTTTTGACACTGATCTCGAGAAGACGGTACCCCCGGCCCCGCTGTCCATATCCCGGAAATCAAGCAGGCGCCTCAGGAGCCCGAGGAAGAGTATCGACGCCCCGCGCGTCTCCATCGCCGAGGACGGGGTAAAGGACCCGGAAGCTCCGGTTCCCGCGCTAGACATAAAACCCGTCGTGAAAGCGTCCAAGCTCGACATCATACAATTCGACGAAGCGTTCATCGATTTCTGGAGCGACTCATTGCTCGACCCCATCACCACTTCCTGGCCGACTTTCATTATATGCAAGTTCAAGTCGACCCTTGTCCCTACGCTTCTATATGGCCCAATCGTCGAGGGTCAGGCGCAGAAGACGCTGAAATGGCTTGTCCTTGAGCAGGCATATACCGTGCGTCCCCCACCGCCCCCGCCGTCGCCACCCGTCGCGGCTGCTGTCGCCGCCAGCGCGAATGTCCCTGCGGATACGGCTAGGCCCGTGTCCCCATCGCCATCTACAAAGAAGCGATTCAATTTCTTTACGCGCTCGATTTCAGGATCCTCCATAGGCTCGTTGAAGGGGAAAAAGAAGGAGAAGGCGCTCCAGGTCGGCGAAATGGGCGAGCTTGTCGAAGAAGATCATGCGCATGACTTCAAAGTGGAGACAGAGGCGACTACGCCTGTACAGAGCGCCGAGTCTGTTGAGCAAGAGCAGGACCTTCCCGAGGCACTTTCGACTGAACAAGATCACACGCAGGCTGTGGTAGCCACCGCTACCGTCGCTGTCATCGCAGCCGGCACTGTTGCCGTTGCTGTCGTTGCAAGCGAAGATAATCCTACGGAAGCCGTCTTCGCAGCCGAAGAAATTGCGGCGCCTGTCGATGAAATCGCTGCTGCCCCTGTGCAAGAAGAAGCATCACCGGCGCAGCTCGTTGTCGAAGAAAAGAGCGCCCCAGCTCTTGACTCTACTGTGGAGGTCGCACCTGTCGAGGAAGATGACGTCCCTCTGACCGAGAGCGCCATCGAGAAGGAGCCCACTGCTGAACCTGCCTCGGACGCCGTGGCTGAAGTTCCAGCAGTCGAGACGGCCATTGTACCCGAGGCCGAAGTCATAGCGGAGGAAGCCGCTCCGGAACCTACCAACGATGCGTCCGCTGAGGTCGTGGGCCCCGCAGATGAGGTTTCCCCTGTCGTGGAAGATGTCGTCCCCCAGACCGAGAGCGCCGTCGAAGTGGAGTCCGCAGCTGTACCTGTCGACGAACCTGTCTCTGAAGCCCCAGCAGTTGAGCCAACCCCTACCCCTGAGGCTGAAGTTGCAGTTGTAGAAGCAATTATTGCTACTGAAGTTGCTACTGAGGCCCCCGACCCCGTACAGGGCGAAGCTGAAACCATAGCCGAAGTTGCGGTTCCAGAAGCTGCAAACGACATTGTTGCCGACATCGTCGAGCCTGCGCAGGACGAAGCAGCCGCCCTACAGACCGACGACGAAGTTCCAGCGCCTACGCTCGAGGATGTTTCCGCTCAAGCCGAAGCTGCCATTGTCGACGCGCCCGTCACAACACCCACTTCCGATGCGCCCGATGTCGAAGTCGCTCCTATAGAGGAAGAGAAACTTGCGGATGAGCCCGTCGTCGCCGCGTCCGTCGTTGCAGTTCCTCAGGATACAGTCGAAGTGGCTCCGGTCGTTGAGGAGGACACTAAGATCGACATATTTGCCCTGGAAGAACCTGTTTCCGTCGAAGCCGCTGTCGAAGAGGAAACGGCCGTGGCCGAGGAAAATATTGTGGTCGCCTCTGTCGAAGAAGTCGGTACCACACCCGTAGAGGAGGATGTCAGCGCCAAGGCTCCAGTTGCAGATGCAGCTCTTGTCCCCGAGCCGGAGCAATTGGTTGAAGCCATTCCCCTTCCGGAAGAATCTACTGCTAACGAGATTGTCGCCGTTGAGGAGGCCGCCGTTGCGCCCGATGTTAGTGCAGTCGACGAACACAGTGACGCAGCTCTAGTCAGCGACGCCGCCGCCGCGGTCCCAGAAAGCCAGGCTGTTGTCGAAACGGTCAACGACGAGGTGAATGAGGCGCCTGCTGTAGACCCTACAATCCTTGCGGACGATGAAGAATCGACGATACTGCTTGCTCCAGGTATTCTTGGCCTCGCCGCATTGGCGGTTGCAAGTGCGGATAGGGCCAAAGTTGCCGAAGAAGAAGCTGCGGCCACAATTCAAGGTGAAAGAGAAGCGGTCGAGGCGCCTGTCGCAGAGGCCGTTGCTGCTGTTGCCCCAACGGAGGAGAGCGTAACCGAGCAAGACGAATATTTTGTTGCGGATGAAGCTGCGGTGCCGGTTGCGGAGGATATTGCTGTGGAAAAGGAGGATGTAATTTCCGGAGACGAAGAAGTAAGCAAGGCTGCCGATGAGCATTTCCCTGTGGATGAAGACAGCGATGTAGTTGGTCAAGGAGAAGGAGAAGAGGTGCAGGCTTCCGTTGTAGAGATCGCCACTGACGCTCTTGCGGAGGTCGAGGGTGCGATTGAGCCCCCTGCGGATAGCACAATTCACCAGGAGGCATCGACGCCCGTCGAGGAAGTTGTTGTGGAAGAGAACGCTTGGGGAGAGGATGTAGACCTACCTCATACCGAGGAAGTTGTTGAGGTGCCCGTCGGCGAAGCTGCCGCTGAAGACACTCTCCCAGAGAAGGAGGATGGAATTGCGAGTCATGAAGACGATGTTGAGGTTACAGTGGAGGATACCGAAGTTGCTTTTGCGGAGAAGGAAAACGAAATCGCGTTGACTGAAGAACCTGTTGCAGAGGATGCCGCTTACGCCGCTCCTGTGGAGACCGAGGCCACCATTATTCCACAAAGCGCGAGTACGACCAAAGAGGATGCAACACTTGTTGCAGAGGCTGCCGGCGAAGTCGACTCCGTGGAGGATGGTGATAGTCCGCCTGTAGTCGAAGGTCTAGTCGCGGTACCGGTTCCGGAATCTGCCGTTGGAGGTGCTCTCATCGACCAGGAAAACGAAATCGTGCCTCGGGGGGAAGATGAAAATACAGCTGCCGACGCTACACCTGCGTGGATCCAGGAACCTGCGGGCGAAGTTGCTCCTGAGGGCGAAGGTATTTTCCAGAATGAACCCGACGAGGTTGCGGTCCCAGTTGCTGTTGAAGGCGCCATTCTCGAGAAGGAAGATGCCGCCGGGGATGATATCGCACACAGGGATGATGAAGGTATTGCCCCTGTTACCGAGTCTGTTTCTGAAGCTGCAGGCGCGGTGGAAAGTGAATTCGTTGTTGGGAGATTGGAGGACGAGGCTCCTGCTGAAGTTGCTATCGAATCCGCCCCTTTGCAGATCGAAGATGAATTCCTGCCAACCGACGCGGAAGCTGACCACAAAATCGCTCCCATTCAGGATGAAATTGTACTCGAACAAGCAGTCGATGAAGGCGCGCAGACCGAGATTGCGGCGCATGAGGTCGAAGTGGAGGAAGAATCGACACCTGATTCCAGTGCGACTGTGGCTGACGCTGCGCCGGTGGAAGAAGAGAGTTATCACCAAAATGAAGCCGTGGACGAACAAGAGGGTGCGGTACCTGTATCCGAAATCGCCACCGACGTCATTCTTCCAGTAGAGGCTGTGGGTAATCTTGTCAAGGAAAAGACTCCCGAAATATCCACAGAGACTGAAGTCGCGCCGAAGGATGAACCATCTGTTGAAACCATAGCTGTCGATGAGGCTACTGAACTTCCAGTCGAAATCGAAGCCGCCTTTGAAATCAATGTAGCTGACATTGTGGAAGAGAACTCAACCGCAGTCGAACCCAAGGAGGAGATCGCCGAGCGTGCCGTTGAGGATGAATCATCGAAGATGGAACAACTTGTAAGCTGAATTTGATGACATGCCTTTGCATTGGCTTAATGGTGTAAAGGTGGTTGAACCGCAGATGGCGACCGAAAGCTCAGAAGTAGGGTCGGAAATAATTCAAGGGCCAACACCGGGGGACGCATTGGACGAGATGACAGCAGATTCTTTACCGATTACTGCAGGTCAGTAGCACTGCATATATAATTATATACTTAAATCTCATTCTTACAATTTGCAATCCTTTAGTTGAAAACGCAAATGAGGATTCTGCTCATTTCTCCCGCCAATTCGATGTGGAATCGGAGCACGGCCCCACCAGTTCAGCACCGGCATCTCAAATCGCAGATTCCGGACAGGGAAATATTGATCCCAGCGCAGAGCCTGCAGTGGATGCCATTGGTCAAGTCGCTATTGAGATCGTTGACGGCGAAGCTCAGATTCAAGGTCGGCATTCATCGCTGAATTTTCTGAAATTTCTGTTATATTAATGCAATTCAAAGACTCGTTACCTCAGCCTATTGCAGAAGATGTTCAAAAGCCTGTTGTCGAAGAAAACATGCAAGCTGTAGACAATGACGCTGTAAACGAGTCAAATATCGACTTGGCGCCATCGAGTGAATCAATCATTGCCGAATATGAAGGTTGGTCCCCCATTCTGAAATTCAAACGCATACACTGACTGGCGGACACAGCTACTACACTAAGGGATACCGAGGATTTGCCGGCGGACGCCGGTCAAGTTGACGAACCCAAAGAAGTTGAGGAGACACGTTTTCCGAACGCCGATCACGCGGATGTCGAAGCCGTCAAGGAGGTGACTATCGTCGAGGAAGTTGGAGACGAGGACATTGCATCCGACCCGCACGTTCCCATCTTAGCCGCCGCCGACGAGCCAGTTGAGGACGCAACTGAGAAAGGGTCATATCCCAATCTTTCGGGACCTACTCAAGTCATTGAGCAGCCGGCTATTGTCGACGATGCAGTTATTGCCGACACCCCAGAGAAGCCTGACGCAGTCGTGGAAGAGCCAACCGTTGCCAACGATGCAGCAATTTTATCTGCCGCCGAAGAGCCTGGCTCCACTGAGCAACCTATCGGAGAAGAATCGGCGCCTATTGAAGAACCGGTTGAGATTGTCGAGGAGCCTATCGTTCTCGACGATGCTCCGACGGCGTACGAACCTGTTGTTGCCGAGGGTCCTATTGCAGAAGAGCCGGCGCCTATTCTGGAAACTGCCGAGGTCATCAGCGAGGCGACCACTATCGACGATCCAGTCATTTTGACGACCGTCGAAGAGCCAGTCGAGGCACCTGTTGCGACCGTCGAAGTACCGGACATCGCCCACAACCTCATTGAAGAAGCGCCAGTGTCAACTCCAGAGCCATCTGTCACAGTTATCGAAGAGCCAGCCATAGAGGAAGTTTCCAGCGGTGATATTGCAGTTGGGCCGCCTGCAGACGATCCGCTCGTGCCCATCTCTGTTGAAGGCCAGGTTCAGGGTCCTATTGAAGAGGTTGTAGAGTCTGCGCTTATTCCAGTGCAACCTGTCGCAGCCGTCAAGGAACCTGTAGCTATTGAGGCAATCACCGATGCTGTCAACGTAGCAGCAGTGTCTGCGCATGAGCCACTCATTCTCGCCGCTACCGAAGATTCAAACAAAGGATCTGCTGAATTGTCAGATCCAGTTTCTGAGGAAACTATCGAGATTATCGAAGAGCCAGTCATTGCAGACATCCCAGCTGCCTCTCAAGGCCCAGTCGTTGCCGAGTATCCCACGGAAGAAGTCTTAGCAAAATCACCGCCCGTGTTAGAGGAACCAGTGCAAAGCCTCGAAGACCCTGTCGTTGCCGAGGATGTCACTGAAACTGAAGCCGGTGGAGCTGTAGAAGCTACCCCTGCCGCTGAAGACCCTCTTGTTTCTGAGGAAACTATCGACGATACCGCTGTACAGTCCCCACTGATTTCACAAGACCCCGTCCAAGAGGCAGTCGTTGCTTTGGAGGACAGCATAAATAATGCTGAGGTGGTAAACGACGATGTTCTTGAATCAGAACCTGTGCAATTTGAAGAATCAGTCGTTGTTGGTGATGTAATCGAGAGCACTCCAGCGGATTTGACGCCTGTTAAGGACCTGGAAGAAGTCGTTCCAGTTGGCATCGAGGAACCAACCAGTACCAGGGATGATGACATTGCAGATGTCCCTGCCGATTCGACACATGGTAAGTATTCTATATTGTTGTCTCAGAGTTGGTCGCTGAACGTAGCCTCGTAGAATCGGCAGATGCCGCGGAGGACCACACCCCCGCATCCACTGCGGAAACGTCGATGAATGACGCAGAAGTCGCGGCCGATGAATCCGCACCTGACCAAGAGGATCTTTCTCCACATGTCGACGAAGTACTGCCTGTGGTTGAAATGGGTGCTGAAGATGTGCTTGTTGTTCCTCCACAAGATTTTGTCAACATTCCCATTGAAGCGCCGGCCACCGTCGCTGAGGTCAGCTCAGAAGTTTCAGACCACGCAGCGCTTGCCGAAGAGGGACCCATTCCACCTGTATCTGTGAAGTCTCTCGTTTCTGCACATGAGTCAGTGACGGACGAAACAAAACTAGCGTCCGATCAGGAAGGACAAACATTTGTGGCGAACGAAGGGGCGCTTACCAACGAGGATTCCTTTGTAGCGCTGAATGACCCTGTCACCATTGAAGGAAATCTTCCAGCTGACGTTGAAGATGTAAAAGCCGAGACAATTGTCGAAGATCACCCCGTGGAATTGACACGCGTCCTGGAGGACGATATCCTACAGCCAGTCATCGCGGACGCTGGGGTTGTTGAAGCACAGTCAATTGAGCCTGCAGTCCCCTCCAAGGATCCTGTCATCGCCGACGACTCCATTGAAGAAGGGTCAGTGCCAGTTCCAGAGCAACCTGTTGAAATCGACGACGGACCAATCATCGAGGAGGAAGTTGCTATCGACGATGTTGTGGCGCCGCCTGTGCACGAGTCACCTGTCCCGACCGCCATTCAAGTCCCAATTGACAACCCTAACGAAGAGGCTGTTATAGAGCCCACGCCTATTGCAGAGCCAACTGTCGAGGCCGCAGATGAGTCCGTCACTGAGGACGCAGTTGTCAACGATGTCGCAGAAGAGCCGCCAACACGCGACCATTTTATTCTGGGCGCCACCGGAGAAACGGCTAATGATTCTGCTGAGCAATCGGCAATTATTCCAGCGGAAGCTGTTGAGGCTACTGAAGAGCCCGCCGAGGATCCAGCTATTCCAGCTGGCCCCGAAGAAGACATTGTTGCCGAACATCCTACCGAAGAAGTGGTAGCAGATCCAGTGACAACATCAGAGGAACCAGTGTCAGTCCTCGAAAAACTGGCTGACGCCAGGGAAGACATCGGCAATGACGCCATCGACGACGAACCGATAGCAGCAGCGCCTCCCACTGAAGAGCCAACTATTGCGGAGGAGACTGCCGACGACAAGACTGCATCAGCTTCAGTGGCACCTGTCCAGGCCATCGAAGAGGTAGCCATATCCCAGGAAGACACTATCAAATCAGAGTTTGTGTATGATGAAATTGTGCCAACTATCGCTGAAGAACCGGCCGCTAAGGAAGTCCCCGTAAGTTCTTCAACGGATGTCAGAGAAGACCCGGAAGAATCTGCGCTTCCTGCCTCTACCGAGGAGGGGGTCTTCGCAGAGGTCCCCGTTATGCAGGGTGAGTCTTTTGTTTTACCACTTTGAGGACATTGTTGACCATAGTTGCAGAATCGATACCTGCGTCAGAGGAGCATGTAATCACGCCGGTAGAGGCCCCAGTAAACACTGCTGAAGTTGCCCCTGCGGATTTTTCGCTTGATCAAGAAGCCTCTCCACTTCTCGAGGAAACACAAGCCGCGGCTGCCGAAGATGAATCCGCGACTCTTCAACCGCAATATATTGTCGACAATGCTACCGAAACGCCGGTTACTGTTGAGGTCAACGCAGAGGTTCTAAATAAATCATTTGAGCCAGCGTCTGTTCTAGAGGACGTTGCTCCCCCTGCCGTGATCGAACAAGCGGATGAAAGCACCCTCGAGAAACCACTTACGGACTCTACAGCGGTTCAGGATGAACAAACCCCCGGTGCCAGTGAGGAACCAGCCGTCAATGGCCAAGAAATTGGTGATTTTGTGATCCCAATCATTCAACAAGACGGCGTACCCCCTGCCACCGACGAAGTCCTTGTTTCAGAGGCAAACGTCGCCTTAGATCATCCTGCAGCTGCACACAACGAGGACAACATAACCCTGACTACTCCTGAAGATCCAATTTCTACCGGTGAAGAGACTTCTGATAAACAACCAATTGAGCCTACGCCTGTCTACGAGGAGCCCATCGTGCAAACCAGTGAGGAACCAGCTGCGGTAAACGAAAATGTCGAAGAGGTCGCTTCACTCGCCGCCGAAGAGACACCTGTCCCCGAGACAGATGCTACCCCGGATCATGTTATATCGCAGCATCTAGAACCGAGTCCCGTCATCGAGGATACCGCGAAAGGACTCGACCTCGAGCAGGTACCGGTTCAGGAGGAACTCGAAACAACCGCTATTGAAGAACCGGTTCCTGCCACCGAAGTCATTGAAGATACAGTTGCGCCCAGCGTGGAAGAACCAGCCGTTTCTGAGCCGGAGACTATAGATCCTGTTGTCGAATCTGCACCTTCTCATGAGCCGGAGTTCAACGCTGTTGAAGAGAAATCTGAGCCCGCAGACATCCCGTCAGAGGTCGAGGTACCTATTCCAGAAAACCTGGTTTCTGCAAGCGAAATCATCGCGGCTGCCAATACGCCGAGCGCCGAAGAGCCCATCGTATCTGAGGCGGAAATGGTCGTTGATCACACTGTCGATTCGGCACATTTCCGAGAGTCAGAAATTGTTGCTGACCCCGCAGTCGTTCAGGAAGAAGTCGAACAATCCACTGTGCAAGAGCCACTTCCTGTCACTGAACACCTTGAAGAAGCTGTTACGCCCATCGCCGAAAATCCTCCCGTTTCCGAACCTGGTATTACCGCAGAAATCGTTGAAGAAGCTGCTGCTCCTGCCACTGAGGAGGCTTTCGTTTCTCGGACAGTTATTAGTGAAGATGATATCGCAGAATCAACACCTCGCGATCCAGATTCTGTTGTTAATGAAGTCGCTAAAGAATCCGAGCCTACACATGTTGAAGAGGAAGTCGAGTCGCATGTCGTCGAAGAGCCAGTTTCCGTCATTGAAACTGTTGTGGCTGTCGCCGAGCCTCTTGTGTCGGAGGCGGACATCGCTGTTGGCGAAGTTGTTGAATCGGCACCTCAAGAGCTGGATGCCGTCGCTGACGAGGTCGCGCATGAACTTGAGCTTGCGGCTGTTCACGGGGAACTCAAGCCAGTCCCTATCGAAGAGCCGGTATCCGTCGCCGAACAAGTGGAAGAACAATTGCTTGTCCCTATTGCGGAGGAGACGCTCGTCGCCGAACCAGCCAGCGCAGCAGTAGATGCGACACCAGCTCAGGACAGTGCCGCGGTTGTCCCAGAAGAATCAAGTTCTAGCGGCGAGGAGTACGTCGGAGAGCAATCTTTGGAACCCACACCTTCCGATGCAGAAATTCCATTGGCCGCCCACGAACCCATCTCTGCCAGCGAGGAAGTTGTCGACGATCTGTCTGGCGAGCTTGCGCCTGCCGGAGATCAACATGTTCCTGCCATCGACGAGGATACTGCGGATGTCGTGGTCGAAGAGGCGGAGCCTATCAGCGACGTTTCACGTGCTACCGAAGAGCTGGAAATTAGTGACGCCGCCGTTGCAACTGATATTCCCTCGGAATCTCTAGCTTCTCCCATTGACGAGAGTCCTGTTCCTGTCGAACCTGCTGCCGTTGAGAGCATGCCCATAGAACCCGAATCAGCTCCTCTTGAAAGTGCAGACCCCGCGACTTTGGAAGTGCCGCAGGCAGAAACCCCGCCTACCGTTGAAGGTTCCGAGATCATTGAACCGTCGACGAAGGCTGAGGAAGTCTCTGCGCCCTCAGAAGTGCTTGACGAAGATCCCAATGTTGTGGCAGCCGAGACTGAAGCAGCGGATAGCAATGGAAATGCGGAACGGTACCAAGAAACCACAGATATCCACAGGCTCGAGATTCCCGACAGTAAGTCGTCTTTCAAGTTGACAGGGACAGTTATCTGACGCAATTCTATAGTCATGCACAGATCTGTCTCTGAAACGATAAGCAACTCGGTGCTCTCGCCTTGGAGCGATGGCAACACCCAATTGGACTCGCCTCTCTCTCCGACCACTCTTGGTACGTCTTGACTCCCATGGTAATTTTCATTCCATATATACTAATTATGTTTCGCAGTGGAAGCGAGCGCGCACCCAGACCTCGCCACTAAGATTGAGAGTCTCCTCGCAAGCAACGGACACGACCACAAATCAGTTGAAGAGGCCATCTTGCCATCGAAAGGTACGTAAATACCATCCGGTTTTGATTCTATTTCTCTGAACTTGCTGGTCCAGAATTGGACACGACTGCTGAAGTCGATGCATTGGCTCCTGCTACCGAAGAAACTTAAGGAGAGATGCCAACCTATCTGACAGTGCGTTACTCGCGTCATTGCTTGTTCGCTTCGAAATTCTAAACATCCTCTAGACTTTGTACAACGAATTTTTCCTTCCATCTATCCGGCCATGTACACAACGTGCCCAAGAAACACCAATATTGGCCATGTACCACATCAACCATGTATCTTCGCCATCTCTGCCTAACACTTATGACTCTATTATGCCTCTCCTTTTGTGCTTATTTCTGTGTTATCTTCGTTCCGATTCTCCTTAACGACACTTACGACCTTGCCTTTCTTCCTCTATCCCGCTCACTCATTCATTCACTGGAAACGCATCCATCTCTACTATTATACCATTCAATTTCGTTGGATACCTGCTATCATGCTGCTGCTATTCCCTTTTCTTTGTTCACTCTATCCTGGATACCCATCGGTCTGTTTTCTTGGCCATATATTACAGGACATTGCAATACTACACTTTTTCTTCTCTCCCCGACGGTCCATCATGTCAGATTGAACGGTATATGTAAGTAAACTCAGGGCACGATCGGCGTGTTGAACAACTCCCGCCACTATGCAGGACTAAAGCCCACCGGTAGGGATGGATACTGGTTCGATGTTCCAGTAGCTCTCCGCGTACTCGTTGATAGCGCGATCGGAGCTGAATTTGCCCATCTAAAAATTGAATGGAATAGAATTAGCACATATATTGATACTCTTCTTTCAGCCAAACGTACCTTCGCTGTGGTCCTAATCGATTTCTTAATCCACTCCTCCTTGTCCAGATACGCCTCGTCAACCATCTCGAGAGTAGCGATATCTGCATGGAACGTGTCAGACAGAAACAGATAAAGGCTACGCAGGGACCACGAACAGGAGTCGAAGTCGTCGGTGATGAGGTAGTAGTCCGATTGACGGATGGTGTTGAGAAGGCTGGCGCGAAACTGTTAGTTGTATTGCTTCCTTTCTGACAATATTGTGCGACGTACGGTTCGTAGACGCCGTCTCCTCCGAACACGCCGGCAGAGATCTGGTTGAGGACAAATGCGAGAGGGGGGCATTTCTCCTCGATGGGGACGGGATGATACAAGTGCTGGTAACGGAGGTCCTCGACGGCACTGTCGGACGAAAATGTCAGCACCTCTGGGAATTGCCAATGAACCCGTACTCACGGGGTCAAGTGTCCGAAGAAGACTAACACCAATTGTCAATGCATCGCCACGCCTGATTTGCAAGTACTCACAAACGTTGTTCTCCCCAACCTCTTCCGCAATCTCAATATTCGCACCATCTGCACGCACTCTTCAGCTTTTATCCCTCCCCAAACACAAACACACATCAGACGTACCGACCGTCCCAAGGAGCAGGCCGCCGTTCAGGCAGAACTTCATGTTCGACGTGCCCGATGCCTCTGTTCCGGCTGTCGAGATGTGCTGGCTGATGTCGGAGGCGGGGATGAGCACCTCAGCGAGCGACACGGAGTAGTCGGGCAGGAAGTAGAGCTGCAGGTACTCCTTCGTGTCGGGGTCGGCGTTGATGACGCGGGCGACGTTGACGATGAGACGGATCGTCTGGAAGGTGTACTATCAGCAAAAGAAGATAATTCTGAATGATCGTGACTCGTACCAGCTTGGCGATGTAGTCTAGAGGCATGGAAGTTAGGATGGACATAGTCATGAAGCTGGGGAATAGGCTCACAAGCAGGTGCAGCCTTGCCTGCGAAGAAGACAACACGGCGGTTGACCTTTTTCTTTTCTTCCGGCGTCATCTTCTTCAGTGCGAAGTATCTCTGCACAGACATTCAGTATATGTCGAGAGCCCAATAAATTGAGTGCTTACGTGAATGACACCGAGGATGTTCAAGGTTTGACGCTGAATCGCCGCGGATGAGTAAAATTCCAATATCTTCCAAGCCAGTGAAAAGCACCTTGTACTCATGGATGCGCTGCGTGAAAAAAAGCAAACGATTACTATCTGACCGCCCACGCACTACAATTGCAACACGCACCTTGATCTGCACGTCGAACATCGCGTCGGTACGAATGATCAAACCGAGCGTCGTCTGGACATGGTGTGCAAGCCGCTCCTTGTTGCGCTGCTTGATGGCGCTCCACTGCGCGCGGAAAGCCTTGTCCTCCGCGAAGGGGAGAAGCCCCTCCAGCTTGGTTAGGTCCTTGAGCCAGACGGACTTCTCGATCTTGAGCGTTTTCGTGATGAGCGCACTCAGTTCGGGGTTGCACTGAACGGAGAGTGAATATCAGTATACATCAAGAATGGGGCAGTACATGTATCGCCTACCTGGTCGAGCCAGCGACGAGGAGTAACTAATTGGGGGTCAGAAATAACGGTAGATTTATAACAGGACCCATGACTTACTTCCGTTGGTGACGTTGCCAAATCTTTTTCGACAAGTAAGCCATCGGCGCAGTGAGAAAAAACAGAGTTACGTACTTGCTGACACCTTCGAACTCGACAAAGTCCTTGAGAATGGTGGTCTGCACAAGCTCGCTGTGAAGCTAAAATGTTTCACGTTTAGCTGAATAATATTCGAATCTGCAAAAAATGCTGACCTCGGCGACGCCGTTGACTTTGCGACTTCCTAATCGAAAACACTGTTTAGTGTGGCTTCTATATTCCGCGGTTTATCTTACCGATGCAAGCAAGATGCGCCATGCGGACTTGCTTGGGCTGGCCCTCTACAAATGCTGTTAGTTGTATGTCGGATACATGGTTGCTGTTAACTTGCCTTCAATCAAGGACATCCTAGCAAGCCTTTCGCGATCGCCTGGGAATTTCTTCTCGACGGCTAAAATAACATTCAGGTAATGTATTCCCCCAGAAAGTACCAAGATGACGAACCTTGCAAGAAGAACCTGACCGTTCATCGACTACGTTCAGCAAATGTATGAGACCGGATCAAATAGTACTGACAGATTCTGTAATGAATTTGTCAATTATCGGGCTGGAGATATTTTGGGACGGGCGCTTACGATATCGTAGATGATCTGCATGTGCCTGACACAGATAAATCGTCAGATCGTACCATCGAATATCCGCGAGATGAGCAAACCTCGGGAGCACATTCTCGATCAACGGAACGGGCCACTTCTCAAGGGCTTCCTAGAGAGTCATGGATATATTTCAGCAGCGAACATCCGACCATACGCGGGGGTTTCACGCACGGGAAGCACGGTGTGGTTGGTGTAGAAGAAAGTATTGGTCACGATGGTCCAGGCTTGGTCCCATGTGAGATCCTCGTCGTCGATCAGGATACGCATTAACTCGGGGATAGCGAGCGTTGGGTGAGTCTGCGTCGAGAGTCAGTGTTTGTCGATGGAACGGTGAGCAGGGAAGCGTACGTCGTTCAGTTGAATGGCAACGACTGATATAACCTTCTTTAGAGAATACCCAAGCAAGAAAACGGCGAAATATAACTTACAGTCAGGGAACTCGCGAATATTTTTGCCTGCGTTTTTGAAGCGGCGCATGATGTCTGCCAAACTGGCAGCAGTCCAGAAGCTGTGCGAACATAAAGTCAGTCAAGTTATGGAAGGGAAACGTACAAGCTACATACTATTGCTGCTTCAAGCGCAATTCTTTCCCGACTGGATCAAAGGTCAGTTCGGCCAACAGTGAATAGGTATAGATCTATTAGGCGCACACGTGCTATTTAAAAGAAATTAGAAGGTCAGCGCGTCAAAAGATAGAAACAAAACATACGTATGATCATTAGGGTATAACACCGAAGTAATAGCGGACGCGCTGTTCGACGCCTCCACGGCACCCTCGTAGTTTCCCGCTAAAATTAAATGACGTCAAATTATTTATAGTCGATATACTGTGCAAACTCCTAAACATACCATTGAACGAGTTCAAATCGAAACCGCGCTGGGGCTTGCTCTCCCAAAGCCTCAGGTTGTTCGTCGACGCCGTGTCGTACCCCGGAATCATGACATCGTACGCGACAGCCAATACCTCCTGCCCACCATGCCACACGGCCCGGCCGGTGCCGTCATCCAGCCGGTCCGCGCGTCCGTAGAAGCGGATGTCGTAGGTGACGTCGAGGCGGGGGAGCTCCCAGGGGTTCTGGTTGTCGAGCCACGGATCGGGCGCCTGATCACAAGTCAACAATAGCGCGGGCGGCCGCACCGGGAAGAAGCACACAACGCACCTCAAGCTGCTCGCCCTGCGGCGAGATGAGCTGCTGGAAGATGCCGTACTTGTAGCGCAGGCCGTAGCCCCACACTGGGAGCTCCTGCGAAGCGGACGAGTCGAGGTAGCACGCCGCGAGGCGCCCAAGGCCGCCGTTGCCCAGCGCGGCGTCGCGCTCTTGCTCGATGACGTCCTCCATGTTGAACCCGAGCTTCTGCACGCCGTCCGTGAACTTGTCTTTCAAGCCGAGATTCAGCAACTGCAAAAATAATTCAATACCGCGCCTTGTAAGATGGGCGGGCGGCGTACCGCGTTGTCGAGCGTGCGACCCATCAGGAACTCGAGGGAGAGGTAGTACGCGCGCTTCGGCTGTTTGCGGGTGAACGTCAGCTGCGTGGTGTTCCAGTTCACCTATAATAGCCAGATAAGCGACCGAATGCGCGCGCGGAGTGGGTAAGTAAATCCGACCAGAAGATCATCGCGGGCGGATAAGGCGGCGGCCTGGTACGCGCCCAAGTTATCTGCACGACCGTGAATGCCCGAAAGATGAAGATAGACGCCTAATCTCACCGAGGTTGTACGCCTGACGCGCGAGGGAGGTCTGGACGTGGCCCACGATCGAGCGGGTCACTGCTTGGACATCTGACGGCGTAGCGGTAAGCTGCTGGCTGGTGCGCGCTGCGGGGCAGGGCCGACGTACCCTTATCGACAGTCCGCATCCCATCCCGCCAGACCCCCTCGTCTCCGCGCGGCCACTGGTCCTTTCCGGACGCGTCTTTCTCTGGAGTGTATCCTGGAAATTACGTAGCAGATAGCATCGTGGTTAAGTCCCTGAGATAATCACAAAAGTGATTAACGCACCTGTCAGCGTGCGCACATGGCGGCGAGGGCGCTGCGGCTTTCCGATCGTCTTGGGATCGATGGTGGAGGTCATATTGGGCAACGGTTACTGCGACGCCAGAAATTGGCAGTAGACAGATAAGTAGAAGGAGAGGGACGGAGGGCGGCCAGGGGCTCTTATAAGTCCCATGGGGCATCTAGGCCATTTCGCATAACAAGACGTCATCCCACTTGACCGCTCCCAACTCGGAAGCAAATCGCGCGGGATATCGTGAAAAAGGCAACTTCCGCGATTTTCGCACGGCCCAAATGCCCTCGTTTGGCGTATATTTTGCGCCAATTCTGGTCCAGCGGAAGCTTTCCGATGAATGGGTTCCGCCGTAGCGAACGTTCACCTCACTCCGCGTAGAAGGGCCAGGTGGGCCCGAGTGTCCGATGTCATTGAAGATGAGCTCCAACTATCTTGATTCTGAGCGCGTCCACAGGCACGATAAACGGGAAGTCTTGGGCCGGCGCGTCTAGATAGCATCTTTCGTGGCCTAGACCGCGCGGCCGGCGGTATGGGCGTCATCCATTGTGTCTTTCTCATTTCATACGGCGCGCTGCATCATCATCGTAATGACGAGGACATCTTTTATCAGCGCGGACATGGTCGATGGCCGCGCACTGGGCGTTATGCGCCGCTTAACGTGAGAGCGGCCAGCTAATTCACTTGTCCCTTGCAGACATTCCTATTGGTCATGCCTGATAATAAATGTGAGAGAGCCCATAATAAAGTACCATAGAAGACGAGCGAGAAACAACTTATAGCTAGAAGCACAGCTGGCGTCGGCTGGCGGGGTACAGCGACGGTATAAAGCAATATCTGCGCATATACAATCATGAAAAATAGCCTTTTTGAGTGAGATATTCCTGGTGCTCCGCGCGATGTGCCACGACCTGCTTGTCCACCGACGAGCGCCATATAGGGATGGCAATCTGAAGAAAAAAGATCAGTCCGTGAATGGCATCTGAGACAGACAAGACGCCGCACAAAAGCCACCATGTCATACACGGCCTCCAATAGCCAGTTGCTCCTCGGCGCAGCGCCCCGCGTACCTGCGCTGAAGAGGCTGGTGATCAGGTCCCCTGTGATATGCGCGTTGCCGTTAACCACACCTAAGCGACGTTAGTGTACCTCGTAGACTTTATATATAAAAACGCGCACCCTTGTACAGTGCTTGCGCGGCCTGCTCCGGCGTGACCCCCTCATCCGTGCTCTCAATCGTCCGCGTGATCTGCGGCTTGGTCTTGCCCTCCTCCTCAAACCCGGGTGTGTACATCGTAGCCGGGAAGTAGATGTGCACGTCAATCCCATAGAGCATCAGCTCGGAGTGCAGTGCATCCGCCAGTCCGCGTAGCGCGTGCTTCCCCGGGGAATACGACGCCCAGCCGACGAAGGACATGTACCCGAGCGTCGACGAGACCAGCACGATCTTTGCGCCGGCCTTGTGTGTCTTTGCCATCTTCTTCGCTGAGGCCTGTAGTGCGTGAGCCACGCCGCGAACAACAAGAACCCAAGCTGAGACGCACCCACGCGGTCCACGCCTGCGCCCAATACGCATTCGACATGCCCTCCACCAAGTCCTGCTCCTCCATCTCCACGAGGAACATCGGCTTTGAGCTCCCCGCACACGTGAACACCGCGTCGGGCGCCTCGCCACCATACGGCGCGCACACCGCGTCGAGCGCAGCAACAGCTTCAGGTGCAGTCGCCAGCGCGTGTGAGTACGCCGCGAACTTCTGCGCTGGCGAGACGCGCAGGGCCTGCCCGGGTCTCCGTGAGCCGTCGGTGGCATGACATGGGCGCGGTGCGCTCACCTCCAACGACACGAGCGCCTCGTCCAGCTTCGTCTGATTCCGCGCGACGATCGAGATGCTCGCGCCCTTCTTTGCCAGGATGTGGGCGAGGCAGAGCCCGAGGCCCGAGCTGCCGCCTGTTATGTACACATGCTGCCGTCCGCGTCATGTTACTGTGCGTTTGGAAGTGTCGTTGTACGCACCTTTCCGTCAGGATTCCACTTTTTGGAGAACAGGCCGAACATGGCGGAGGGTGGGAACAGTGGTGGGCGCCGAGCGGCGTGTTGCGCACCAGGGTCACGGTTGCTTGCAAAAGCTAATCAAAACACGAAACGCTGTGCGGCTCATGCCATGGAATGACGCGCCCATGAAAGCTTCCGCGTATCTATGAAATTTCCACTTGACATTTCACCCTCGCCTCTTCTAGTATTCTTAGTCGCGATGTTCATTATTCTTTCCATCTAGTAATAACACGCATACTTCAGAGAGAGCAGAGACATAGAGCAAGTCTACAACAAGCTCAGGGGCTTTGACTGAGGAATTTGATAGCCGTTCGGTCCCGCGTCGCGTTGATTGCAACTTGCACGCAGTTTCCATTCTTTCACCCTCTTTCTTTGCCAACCAGCATCAGCCAGCATCCTGCAGCACCTTCCTTGCCATGACTCTCTCAGTCCCAGAGGCCGACGTGCCAACAGCAGACCTGGACCTTCTCAGCACCGTCCAGCACCAAAAACAGGTACGCAGGCACGCGTTTTCTCCCAGATCTCCAATATCAACCAGCGCGTCGTCGATGTAGGAGCTCAAACGCAAGGACGCGGAGATCCACGCGCTCAAGGAGGCTCTGCGCCTCATGGCAATTCAGAAAAACGGGGATACTGAAGAAGAGACTGACGACCCGGACGCCCTAACGACGACACTGGCTGAAGACACGGAGAGCGACGATGAGCTCCCCGACCCGGTATTCGACGGCGACCTGCTGTACTGCTCGGAATGTGCGTTCGAGCTCGAGGTAGACGCGGACGCGGGCGTGTGCGTGTGCGGCCGATGTAAGCTCGAGCACGACTGGGAGACCTATAAGGTGTGCTTACTAAACCCGTGTTTATCTTGAGAAAGCCTACTGACCGGAACCTGCCTTATAGTACGAGTTCGTCCCGGACAGCTGCTTCGTCGACAACCAAGCCGCGAGCCTCGACCGCAATTTCGCTCCGCGCGGCAACACGCCTATTCGCGACCTCGACGAAGTGCTCGCCACCGAGGACCTGCCGTTCGAACTTCCTCTCGAGTACCGCCCGCGCGCATGCCGTAAGGACGAGTACCTTGAATTACGCAGGCGCGGCGCGACGCAGCTCATGTGCGAGGAGTTCCACCTCGAGTTCTCCGCCGAAAGTGGGATCTACGCGTGGGCGGACTCGGACCTGTTCGACGAGTTCGCGGACCCCAACGTCATGCAGGAAGGCGACTTCTGGAAGATCCACCTCGGGCGGCGCATCGTGCTCGAGGCGGACGACCTCGACGGTTCGAAGTTTATCGAGGGCATTTTGGAGGATGCGCTGCTCTTCCCGTTGTTTGGGCCCCGTGCCAAGGACGACAGTGGAAAATGGGAGACCATCGAGGAGGAGCCCGGGATCTGGGTCACTCGGCTCAAGATAGGGCAGAAAGCCCTCGATGATAAGCGTGCGGCTATGTTGTCGGATGAGGAAGAGGACGCGCCGAAGGAGACGCTGCCTCAGCCTGCGGACCTTGCTGACGCGACTGCGATCGACGAGGCGCCGGTTCCACAGCACATGCTCTTGATTAACGAGTACGATCTCTCGCACGACGAGCCCGAGGACGAGGCAGAGGACGCGTACGAGGACTCAGATGTAGAGTCAGAGCATCCCTGCGAGTGCCCGCGCGAAAATATGTGCCTTGTGTGCACGACCGAGCCTGATGCAAGCTACAGCGATATATTCGACGACGACCAAGAAAATGTCGATGAACTGCAGGAAGACTTAGATGACGGCACCAGCGAAATTTCTGCTGAATCGGAGGCGAGTGGTAGATCGACTGAATTTTGATGGTTCGGCTTTATTTGGATGTCCGCCTGATGGACCTGTAAAGACGCGTCGACGCGCCGGCAAACGCGTCGTGCGACTGTATCGCGTCGCTGACGCGTTCGCCATGGCGTTGACGCGTCTTTGCAGGTTTTCAGGCATCCCATTTACAAAGCATGTCTAAAGTACCTTTTTTGAATTCTAATGTGTACCCTTTGCCTATGTTCAGACGCTTGAGCGGGACTGCCCTCGACTTAGAGCCTAGATCGGATTTATGTAATTGCCCGCTTCGCACGTCTATTAGACCCTGCGTTAAATTCATTTTAGGGTTTAAGTGGTCTCTCTTTCACAGGCCCATTTTGCTCATAGCTCTGACCCTTCAACGAGACGCACTGTTTAACACACCGACCAATATCCTAAATGGCGAAACCAGACCTCCTCGCCACCGTCAAGTTCCAAAAATCGGTGAGCGTCGGAGAGCGTTTCCTCCGAAATATCTCCTGAACCATCGTTCTCGTCCACTAGGAGCTCAAACGCAAGGATTCCCAAATCCGCACGCTCAAGCGTGCGCTGCACCTCATGGGTAAACAGAAGCGAGGCGACAGCATTATCAGTTCCGGAGGAGAAAGTGACGCCCCGCAATCTGCCTTGAGCACTACAATGGACGAGTCCGACGGAACGGAAAGCGAGACGGAAAGCAACGACGGACCTCCCGATCCTATTTTCGACGGCGACCTTCTCTACTGCTCGGAATGCACCTTCGAGCTCGAAGTTGACCCCGAGGAAGGCGTGTGTATGTGCGAACGGTGCGACATAGAACATAACTGGGAGACTTTCAAGGTATGCCGAGAAAATTGTGAACTCGTTAAGCTGTCAATCACTTATAACTCCCCTCAGGATGACTTCCAGCCGGATAGCTGCTACCTCGATAACCAAGCCATGTGTATACACCGAAACCGCGTTCCGCGTGGGGACACTCCCGTCGACGATCAAGATGAAATATTCTCATATATGGAATTGCCTTTCAATCTACCTATCGAATACCGCCCACGAGCTTGTCGAAAAGACGAATATCTCGAGCTTCTCAAGCGCGGCGCCACCCAGTTGATGTGCGAAGAATTTCACCTCGAATTTTCTGACGACGAAGGGATCTACGCCTGGGCTGACGAAGGTATTTTCGCCGAGTTCGCCTGCCCGCAAATGCAAGTCGGCGACTTTTGGAAAATCCACCTGGGCAGACGCATATATTTAGACGAAGATGACCTTGATGGATCCAAGTTCATAGAGGGCATCTTGGAGGATGGGCTTCTCTTCCCGTTGTTCGAGGATAGTCGTAAAAGTGACAACGGGAAATGGGAAACTCGAGAGGAGTCGCCCGGAATTTGGCTCACCCGACTCAAGACGGAGCAAGAGTCCTTTTCTGGCAGTTCTGCATCAAAGTTACCAAAAGGTGGATGGGAATATGCCCAGTACGATGATGCTCAATACGATGCCGCCAAATATGACGCTGAATATGACGCTAAATGCAAAAATGAAGGTGATGCCGATGCCGAGGACGATGATGAAGACGAAGATGATGAAGACGACGAAGACGAAGATAATGAGGACGCCGATGGAGACGACGATGAAGACGCCGAGGCTGAATCAGAGTCACTCAAAACCGATGACACGGCCGAGCAGAGACCCAATTCTCCGGAACGTATATGTTTGAAGAATAAATATGAATCAGACAAATCCGACTGTGACCAATCCGAGGACGAATCAGAAGAAGAACAGTCCGAGGACAATTCTGATGACTCCGACACCGAAATGGAGCACTACACTTGCGAGTGTCCTGTGAGGAATACATGTCATGTATGTACAGAGCGGCCGTATGCAAGTTGGAGCGACGACAATGAGGATGACTCGGAAGGCATGGACTGTGATGAACTAGAGGATGAGGACGACGATGACACAAGTTTATCCTCAGTTGACTCGGATATGCTTGACATCAAATAGGTACTTCACTGTAATGCAGGGGTACCGTCGAATTCGAGCCATCGATGGATGCCTTTCTCTCTTGTGCGAATGAAATTGATGGACAGTGGAGGCTAGCTTATGGATTTTACAGAGACTACTTTGTATGGTCAAAAATGCACATAGGCCTTTCCCTGCTCAATTTTCACTCGTTTTTATTTGTGTATAATGCTTACTACCATGCATTCATTGATCTGTTGCACCTTGCACGGCACTGCGAGAAATTGATTGGGCGCTTAAAATCACATCTAATCTATCAAAATATGATACGTCATTATGTGGCATTTCTTGAGCATTTCTCGGAATCTGACAGTACAACGTTGCGTAAACCTCTGGAATTAGTCGCTATCAGTATCAGATGACTGAAGGCCTCTCGGGGAAATATTAACATGAAGCTGGGAGGTCTCCAAGTGTACCGCATAGCCCCACATAAAATTACTTGGTTGGAGTAGTTGCTCCTCCGGGGTTTGCTCTATTATTATCTTTTGATTCTCCGGCGTGAGGAAATTACCCGGCAGCAGTGGCTGCAACGGTTTCTCCATCTCCACTCAGCTCCAAAGAATATGTTAGAGATCAACACTAGAAGCTTAAAAACCGAAATATCAGCCTCGAAAGATGCTGAAGGATGTTTCTCCGCTGTTTTGTTGGCCCTCACATTTTCTGTGGGCTTGAGCTGGGCGCCAATTTTGCCGATTATAAACCTCCTCGCCGCTGCCCGGACGCATGCTTATAACATGCTACGTTCTGTACAGTCACCGCTCAAGGCTCTGACGGAAAAAATACTCCACCATTATCATGAAGCTCGCCATCGACGTGTCTTGTTTCTCCTAGGAACCTCAATGAATTTCCCGTCATGCCATATAAAACGCGCAGCTCAAACGCATTCAAAGTAACGATCTCATTGTTCTAATCTTCAGTACACCAAGTGACACCAAAGCAATGAAGATATCTGGACTTCTTGCTTTCGCCACCCTGGCTCACAGTACATCTGCTCATTGTAAGGCATTTGCAATTCCAATTTTCGTTCGAGCATTAATCTTTGCCTGTATTCCAACAGATATCTGGACCACCTTGATTGCGGGAAGCACAACCTCAACCACCGCTGTTCGTACACCCATCAATAATTCCCCGGTAACTTCAGTCACTTCCCCCGATATTACGTGCAACATAAACACCCCTGCGACGGACACGGTTTCTGTTGCTGCTGGAAGTACGATTGGGTTTGAACTGGACAACACCGTCTACCATCAGGGTCCGGCTGCTATCTATCTCGGAACAACGCCCACCACCGCGGCAAGCTGGGATGGTAGCGGAGCTAATTGGTTCAAGGTAAATTCTGTTTGATCTATCTTTAAAGCGAACATTTTTGTGACGACGGGATCACCCTACCCAGATCGCGGAATGGGGAGCCACTTTTAACCCGTTCACATTTACTGATTACGGCGCCTCTCAACTCACAACGACAATCCCTTCCGCCACCCCTTCAGGACAGGTCAGTTCATTTGTTTGCTATTTGATCTGATACATAGATTAAAATATATGACTATTAAATGCAACAGTACTTGGTTCGGATTGAACAAATTGGCCTCCACGTAGTTGACGCCCCACAGTGGTACATATCCTGCGCGCAGATCAACATAACCGGCGGTGGGTCTGGAAGTCCGTCCAAAGTTTCGATTCCAGGATACGTCTCGGCCACTGGTGAGCTTCGCCGTTTCCTCCATTCCAATTGAAGAATAATTAAAGCCTATCAGATCCTGGCCTGACCGTTGATATCTATGATCCAGTTCCAACTGCCTACACAGTGGGTTTCTTCGCATAGTCTACCCTAAGTGTAATTCACTCATTTTCAACAGGTTCCCGGACCCGCCGTCTGGACTGGCTGATAAAAGTCAATTGAAATTGCCTTGTATGTGTACCTGACAGAGATGTAGTACGTGCGCGCGTGTAGATATGAAAATCTGAGATAAATCTAGTCAATTAGTAAGAAGTGCCATGGAAGAAGTGAATTCCGAAGCCTTCGAATTTTGTATCAATTTGGGATTTGCCCAAGCGTGTCATCGCATAACTGAAGCTATGTCACTGTGGTACGTTGAACGTTATGCGCTCATTCAATCCATTTCTCAGTCCTCGCCGGCACCGATAGAATGTCGCTGAGACCAAATCTGTATTTATTACAGACGCTATTCCAAAGTCCAATAGTAGATGTTCTTACAACAGCTTCGATTTCAGATACGTTAAGGTTCGTCAACAGCACCTTGGTGATTCATAATTTTAAATTTTCGTGCAATATCCCCACTACCTCCAGCTAGTTGCGATAGTTTGCGTAGTTCCCGAGGAGACAACCGTTGCCTGGCGGTTAGGGTCAGACTCCCAAACGACCTGCACCACGGGTAGCATCGGTGAGAAACATTTCTGAATCGCAGAAGCGATAGGAAACATACCGATCCATCCGTCTCCTTGCGAATAAACTTGTATTGGAAGGTGGTGCCTGCAGGGAGAGAAACGGTGACACTCCACACAGGGTATGTGGCGGCCGACAGCGCAATCTAATATGGTTCTATTTAGTGCTAATTCATGGCTAGTAGCGATATGCTGACGCACCGATGAGGCTGGGACCCAGGTTCCAAGTTGCGAGATGCTCCCAGCAAGGAAGATGTTCTAGAAAAAGGCATGAGCAACAAGCACCAGGAGAGTGTCACAAGCCTACCTCGCCAAAGGTAGTTGTCGCCGTTTCTTGGAAAGTGACAGCTACTGTGGTGGAACCGGTGCCGGTGCCACTCCCTGTGGCAGTGCCCCCTGTTCCAAGAGCTCCGGTATGTATGGCTATGGCGCTTCGTGCGGGGACCGTTGCCGTGAACGTTCCACCACTGACAGTGATTCTACAAATACATGTTCAGATATGGGAATATTCGGGGGGGAGGTGCACGCACGAAAACCCGGTGCAGGTTCCAGAAGAGCTCGCGCCGCTGATGACATCGCAATACGACCCGTTAGGCAGAGAGGTCGTGAAGGTCGCAGTCCAAGTAGAGTCAACGTTGTTGATTGCAACGAAGCCAAGGGCACCTTAGAGTGTGCATGTTAATATTAGATACGATACATTGCGGAGGGAGCAGGCTCCGATTCGGGGCGTACCTCGTCCAAACGCGATTTGCTGAGACTGGGGAGAGACCCAGTTTGTAAGGGCGCTTGAGCCGACGTTGTTGCGGAATCCAGTCATTCCGACAAAGGGAACAAAGCGGTGTTGACAGTACCATCCGCCGGTGCCAGCATTTCCCGAACAGGTACCAACGCCTGCCAAAGGGCATTAGTGATAATCAAGGAGATGTGATTCATCCAATTACCGCCGTTCGGGGCACCATCATCAGTGGTAACGAAAGAATAGCTAGAGAGCACAGTGGGAGTGCCGTAAGGGTGGGCAAGAGAGAATATTGTTGCAGTGATATATGTGTTCGATGGGGAGTTCATGTTAAGAGAGCCCCCATTCTACGGCAATGTGCGTCAGGGGTATGGATGGTAACAGAGGAATAAACAACATACTCTTTCGGTATCGTGATTCGCCACAAAGACATTAGCACTAGTCCCTGCGACCCAGCCTTGGAAGCGAGTTGTATGATTAGTACAAGGACAAGACGTTTCGGAAAATTTCTACCTTGGCTGTCCAGATTTTGGAGGCTGGAGATTCCTCCGCCAGAAAATGCACTTTGTAAGGCAGATGTATATCTGAATCTGAAGGGGCGTTAATAAACGATGGAGGAGTACCTAAATTTGAGAGACTGACTCTTGAACATCGCCTGACATGCAAGTTTCAGCTCAGCTATTCTTGTACACCGTATCCAAAAGGTACTCACCGTTTCCGACATACATAGCGGGAGTGACGGGCTGACCCGCACCAAAAATGACTTCCTGCGTTATGTAAGGCGCGGAAGTCAACCGGGAGGTAATATTGGCAATATCAGACGAATTGATATCTGCCAAAACTTGTATCAGCAACCGTGGCACTGGTGACTGAAGGAAATAGCGCCCATCGAACTTTTTGCAGCGTCTAACCGGAACCCATCAACTCCAAGAGAGAGGAGGTCGTTACCATACGCCGCCAGGGTGGAGCGGACATACTCGGTTTCGGTGAACAAACTGATATGATGACATTAACGCATATTCGACGCGGAGCCGAGATGTAATAGCTCACTCAGCTAGGTTATCGAGTTGGCAGGTGAAAACCTCAACGGCGTTATCGTAGTTAACGATATCGTCATTTGGCTCGAGTCCACAGTGATGGAAGTCCTACCAGGCCAATCAGTCAGCGCAAACAGGTAGAATGACGCGTGAATGGTGCAGACCTGATTCTGATATATGCCAGGATACACATAGTGGGTGAATGTGCTCCCGTCAACTCCAGTTCCAGAGTCGATCCCAGCCATGTGGTTCCATATGGTGTCTAAATAAAAATTAGACCTCGGGCCCACTCGAGTTACTGCGCGCCAAATTTACCGGCAATAACCTTCACACCAGCGGCGTGACACGTGGTTATCATACTACAACATCACATCAATCAAGGCAAGAAAAAATCTTGTTTCCGAGCATACTTTGCAAACTGGGCTCGATTGCCTCGTTTAGACACCAGGATGTGAGATACAGGTTGGTAATCTGTCCACCACTGGGCCCCGGCGATGTGCTCCTGGGGAGGGCTGACTAGAAGAGCATGAGTTCGCAGCGGTGATGATATTCCCATCTTACATACCTTGGACGAAACCATAGCCCGCAGGTCCTATGAAGTTTGTGCACTCGGCTGCGATACTGTCCCAGGTCCACTCGAATATTTGGATGATGACATTTTTGGTGGTCCCCACCGGAGCTCGCGAGTTCAACGAGGAGTCGGTAACGGCAGGGGATGGGGCGGACAACACCGCAGGGAGCGAAGCTACCAGAAGAGAAAGACACGCGTTCAACCGCATTGCTGCAATGGAGGGAGAGCGAGGAGGCTATAATGAAAAGTTCAGAGACGGCCTGTTTAAATAAGAAACCCGACAGTGCGCGCGAGCTGTACGAGCAGTCTTGTGACAGGTGCGATGAACCAGAATAGAGAGAAGCCTGTGCGTATCCATGCGGGATGCGTCTCTGCCTGAGCTCGGCGATGTCATCGAATACACCAAAGGAGTCGGAGGCGATCATGAGGAGCCGCGATCTTGATTAGAGGTAATGCTCTGATGGATAGCTCGGCACATACAGCTTATTTTCAGCCCAGAAAAATGGTTCAAAAGGAAACAAAAAGGAACCAATAGAGGCCAGTGTCCGAGTTGCGGGTATGTATGTAACACATTTGAAAGTGAGTGGCGGAAAGAAGCCTTGCCTAATTGCATCAAATATGGGGAAAGCTCCCAGTATCCCAGTTCATAAAACAAAAGGCCCAGGAGGCCCTGGTACTTAATTTGAGGTAGGAGGCAAATCGGAGACTCGGCGGCCACGGATATGTTATGACACGTGGCAAGGAAATCGCATGTCGAAGGATCCAATACAGCAAGCAACACTTCTTGACGCACTTTTTTGGGATAGTCGACAAGATTTCTCGATAGGGCCTGCCAACAGAGGAACCACCAAAGGTTTGGCGACAGATGCTTATTTCGATTGGGTAGATGACGCTGGATTCCACAGTGATTGGGTTTGGATTAGAATGGCGGTTAACGAGTAACGCTATAGCCTTCAGCAGCCGGACACGGTCATGAGACGAGGACGTCGTAGCTTTTACGGATATATCGACCGCAACCGGCGTCCTGGTGGCGTGGTAGAGCGTGGTAGGCGCCAAGGACCGATTGTCACTGATTGGTTTTGCGGGTCATGCATGAGGTAAGCATCGCGTAAGCAGGACTACTCAATGATGTCATCCAAAACGCCAGCAAGTCGCAGTCCTGTCGCAGCGCGCGCTAGACATAGAATTTGGATGAAACAAGGGTCATGGATTCGCGGGGCCATCGAATCTCTCATCATTACCGTCAACTGCTGCGTCCTTGAATATTTAGCGCAATGTCTGATCTTCTCGCAAATGTTACAGCCTCCATCAAAGCCGCAAAGATCATCCCCGATGTTATTCGCCAGAGCAACTTTGTCCCCTCCGTATTATTCTCCATAGTATGGCCTTCAAATGGGACAGAAGTAATCGTGGGTGATGAGATAGAGCGCGATCTTACGGATCCCGAACCAGAGATCAAACTTTCTCCAATGGCTCTCCCCAAAGAAGACGCTTCGTACACCCTCGTCATGACCGATCCGGATGCGCCTACACGCTCTAATCCAAAGTTCGGGCAATGGAGACACTGGGTTGTGAGTTGCTCATCATTAATATTACCTTCCGCACCAAGCATTTTTAACAAAATGGAACTTAGCTGCCCGGAGTCAGACTGCCCGCCGCGAATATTGACGAGACCGCGGGTGTGTTCGCATTAAAGACGCGCCCTGCAGCGACGCCTTGGTATCCTCCCGGACCCCCGCCGAAAACGGGGCTTCATCGATACGGTATATATGGACCTGCAAGTAACAGCGACCGTATTCATATTTTTTATAGTATTTCTCCTATTCGAAGAACCTACGGGCGGTATCACTATCTCCCCAAACGCTGCAGAGCACGGCTCAGATCCCGCAACTCGCAAGAATTGGGACGCGATGGAGTTCGCTAAAAGTCACAATCTGAAACTTGTGGGCGTGAACTATCTCGAAACGAAAGCTCAAGAATAAACTCCACAACCACGCGAATCCTGTCAGAATGCGTTTGCACCCGTCCATGAATTTTGAAGACGTTGCGTTTGCTTGCATGTAGAAGCTGTATCTATTTTTATGTAAACTATTTTTGCATTTGTACATCGCTTCATGAGGTTTTAAAAATACTTGCACTCACTTACCACGAGCGCGAGCGTAACGCAGATAGGCGCACGTATGTCCGCAGCAGCCAATAGTAGCCGGGTAAAGAAATCCCATGGTCGATTATCAGGCGCAAAACAACGTCTGGTAGCATCTGGTCTAGTCAAATTACTGCACCCGAGCTTCTGATGTCCAAGTAGAAATGGACACATGGAGACACATGGCGACGGCTGGTCGCCGATCGCATTCCGGGGTACGGGGGTAGAGATAAAGGCGGGGAGCGTCAAAGCCGAGCTGAACTCTGGGTCCCCAAGAATTCCTGAGAAACGCAATGGCATGCAAAAACCCCACAGAAAGCAGACAAAAACATTCGCAAAGCACACACTGCGCATCGCCGTGGGTTTCGGTGTGTTATGTCCGCACCTAGCCGCACCCTGCGTGTCCATGCACTGGCAGTCCGACCGACCATTCTCCTGGCCACGAGGGTTTCCATAACAGGCAGAGGAGCCCAGAAACTCGATGCTGCGCTGCGATTAGACTAGGCACAGCGATGACTGGAGTAAGCCCCGGATCTTGCGCATCGCTGAGTTGGAAGCTCTGTGACAGCAGCCAGCGCGAGCTACCAAAATCCGGAGCATACCCTTGAAAGCGCGGGGTACGGTATAGACCTGTCAAGAAGATCTGCGAAGACCCAGATTTGGAGACGCCCAGCAGTATGACGAATATCCATGACGGCGGCATGACGGAAACGTCAGATAGGCGTAGGCTCCGTGACTCTGCGAAGTTGGTCCCAAGACGGTCTATTGAGTCTTGACGCGGACGGCTCAGGAATTTAGATTTTAGTGTTGCACGGCTGGAAGGTGAAAAGCGGTGCAGAGGATAAAGATAGTGAGTCCGTGTCCTGTGCTATAGAGGGGAATCGTTATTTATGGGTGCGGCGGTGATCGTAGTGCGGAGGAAGAACATCATAACGCGATCTCGCGCACGCCGCACGCGGCAACACAGCCACGCACTCGCGGCGGGCGCCAACGTTCAACGTTCAGCGTTCTACGTCAACGCAGGCTTACCTGGACTATCTTGAATACATAGAAAAGCAGGGCTATAGTCGCAGCCTTAAGAGTCCTTGAAGGGCGAATATTCGAGTCTTGAAAATCGCCTGGAACTTCGGACTCGATAGCAATGTCATGCCACTGATGCGGCGTAGACGCCACTGAGTCACTGACAAAATCGTGCAATGGAAACCCTTCTCTTCGAGGATAATCACAGGTCATACGAGGTCATATGCGCTCTTTAGGCGCACGGATTAAACGCTAATTGGGGTACACGGGGATCTAATTTGGGTAGGATACATCCACTATTTTAAACTGTGGAATTCGGCTGCTCACTCACAGCGTTCTTTCAGTTGCGATCTCGGTTCTATCAGATATCCATTCTGCCAATAATTAGGTTCTGACCGCATAATTTGAGAGTGGCCCTTACTTGAGAACGTGCCTGTACCGGATATTATTCTCTTTAACGTTGCGAAGGGCCTTTCCAGCTTCTTTCACTAGGAACAAGCGTTTATACGGTCAATGATCTTGAGAAATGGTCAAGCTTACTGGAAAGGATCTCTATGTGGGATTTAACGCCCTTCTTCACGGCCAGGTCAAGCATTGCAAGGGCTTCCTTTTTACTTCCACTAAACGGTCATTGAAATTCTGTTGATTCCCTGTACACCGCGACGGAAATATACTGGCACTCACATGTGACTTCCCCCGAAAAGAGCCGCGTTTTTGGCCATCTCTACATAAGAAAGGGGAACAAAATTAGCCTGCGTAATGCGACTATATCTGTATGGAATATGGCCCCACTTACGCATGGATTTTATGGCGGGAAGATCATCATCGGGAAGAGCAACCATGATGAGTCGTCCTGCGATAGTAAGCGTAGACAAGAGATCTCCCAACGGAATCCCTTTCGAGACATCAGTGGTACACTGATGAAATCAACGTATAAGCTCGATAACGGGTGAGTTAGACTTGAGAGGGAACGTACAATAATGATGTCCAGCTTTCCCTGGTAGTCCTTGGAAAATGCCTTATCATTTGTCAAGACAAATTTGTCCGCACCAAGTTCGTAGGCGTCTTTCTATAGTGGGGCACGATTAAGGAGGATGCCTTTTCAGACTAGTTTTTCATTTGGAATTCACCTCTTTATTGGGTGAGTGCGAGAACGCAACAACTTCGGCGCCAAGTGCCTTCGCGAACTGGATCGCGAAGTGACTGTCGAGGATAGCATGTGAGTCCGGAAACGTGGAAAAGAAAATATTACGCTCACCCAAGTCCACCGATTCCCACAACCCCGACTTTCTTCCCCGGTCTAGATCATTGTGAATCGTCGAAGCAATGTCGAACAAATGATATTCCATACCCAGCTCCATTGCGCACCAGAGGCGAATAGACCGTTAATCCCGCACAGAGCATAGGACTGGCTTGCTCTAAGGCAAGCTCCTGGGGGATGGGAAACACAAAGCGTTCATGGGCACGAATTGCAGTGGAATATCCGCCATAAGCCATGTCGCCCTGAAGAATACGTCAACATGGCGTACTATACGTGAGCCGCCATCATATGCGACGTACGTTGGGATATTTAGCATTGTACGTATCTACCGAACTCGGGCAGCTGTAAACGAATTAGGAACGAAAATAGGATAACCGGCCGATACAAGCGACTGACTAATTCTCGTTGTCTGTTTTGCACAGCGTACATTCGAAACAGGAGCACACCTGAGCGCTAAAACGGGAACTTTAAATCTGATTCCGAAGAGAAAAAAAACGAAGAAATAAAGCCTACCCAACTCCAGCGCGGTCTCCCACTTTGAATTCTGTGACTTTCGGACCCACTCTAATTACCCGCCCAGTGATTTCATGACCAGGGATTACGGGCTATTCTCGGCTTGAAACATATAAAGGAGATATATGCGCTTAACTCGTACCAGCAAAGGCTTGCCCCACCCTCCAGTAACGGTATGGACATCGGACCCGCACACGCCACAGTACTCGATCTTGACGTCGATATCGTAGTCACCGAACTTCTTTGGCTGGAAATCGATCAGCTTCAACTGATCCCAGTGTTCGGTATCATGGACACTATTGTGAACGATAGTCGCTGCTTAAGTTTTTGTTGCCAAGGTTTTCCTAGCACTTACGCATAGCCTTTCCATTGTGTATCCGTCTGAGTACTCGCGCTGGACATAGTGTCTCAGTTAAGAGGGATTGTAGGTTGGTTGTAGGTAAGATTGATTATCTGTTGGAAGTGGGGGTCCATGACAGGCATTTATATATATCGTTGTCTCAGGCCCCAAATTCAAACCCTATCCCCCCAACGTCTGCGACTCAAATAAACGTGGCTTTGATCAATGACTTGCCAATGACGACATGACCAAAAAAGGAAAGTATATCCGCAAAGGGCCCAGGCTCCGCACACAAACCTTGTGGACTCATGGCTGCTGTTCTTTGCTAGTGTAGCTCACTGTTGGATATATAAATTTAATGCGTACAACATAGCATCCTACGTACGTACATTTTAGATAGCGACGTTGTTGATAGCGACATCCTTATCATGTGGTTCCTATTTTTATTAGAGGTTCCCATATGATGAATACATACTTGTGGCGCTCCTGCGCGCTTGAAGGCTATCTTATTTCTTGCTGCACTGTATATAGCTTAGACGATTTAGCTATAAATGCGTCGCGAAGACGACGATACAAACATGTCGTTGGGTCTTGCGATTTTACCCTTGGCGTAATCAGTGGAAGCCCCAGGCTTCCCCTTTCAAGGCTTGGTCGTGCACAAATGACCTAAAATAATAGTATGACATTCTTGCGCCGGCGTTGTCTCTCCTTTGACGTAGTCGTCAGATTGAATATGTTCGTACAGTGAGCTAGACCAAAAGCAGTGCTCGTTCGTGATTGACACTGCTTGTCCTTAAGCGGTCATACGGAAAGGACAACGAGCGCTGTCTCTCGGAAAACAAGAATAGCTGGAGTTTAGAATACTTTTATTCATTATGCATTCAGACGCATTTTTCCTCATGCTTGCTGGGCTGTGTATCCAGTATTTGTCTCGATTATGTGCTGAGCGTTGGCTGAGTGCCGGCTGCCGGGCCGTACATTCTTCTGACCACATGACTACCAAATCGAGACAGGACATACACTCATCCAAATTGGGACATTCGCTCTTAGCCCTTCTCACCGTTGCAAATTCCGCATTTGCGTGTCCCCTTGTGCCATAGCATTGACGTCGGGTGATATTCCCGTCCTTATGTCAATACAATCAGGCCGCGACCCAGCAAGTTGCTTCTTGTAGACCGAGTCTTTGTTTCTGAATAGGGATCACAACCCTTACTCTCGAAGGCTGAAGCGCACCGCGGGCTTTCCATTTCCCAATTTGTTGGCTACCTTCTTTTAATAACTTAGTAAGTAAAATCGCTCTCCTTGTTCTTTTGGTCTTATTATACAGCAGAATCAGTGCCCAAAATGCCTACCCCTTCACCTCTTTCGTTCTGGGCGCCTGCAGTTTTCTTTTTGGTCATCCCGTTCTAGGGATACTCGACTAGCAATGGCTTTTACAATGGCTGCTCTTTCGGTCGTATGCGCCATCCTAGTCGCCGTGTTTGTGCCCACGAAGCGCATACGCACGAGTGTTCCTCATCTTGCCATTGCGCTGTGGCTGGGGGGATTCAATCTCATTCATGGTGTCAACGCGTTCGTGTGGGCCGGGAACATCAACATTCACATCCCAGTATGGTGTGATATTAGTGAGCTATTTCATTCTTCAACGGATCAGAATAAGTAGGCTGACCGAGATTGACCAGTGACCAAACTCATGCTTGGTACCGCTATTGCATTACCTGGAGCTTTCCTATGCATTGCTATGGAGCTGAGATTGATGGCATCCGATAGAAAGCTATCAACCAACCCAATCGTTGTCCGGAATCGCAAACTTCTAGAGGTATTTCTATGCTATATTTTACCCGTACTTTACATGGCCTCTCGTGAGTGTCTGCGCATATGCGATGATCAGTGACTAGTGACTGACGTTCTTACGCTAGATTTGATTGTCCAAGATTATCGATTTGACATCGTTAGGGATCTTGGCTGCTCGGCTGCGACACACCCTTCAACCCTCGGCTTTTTGATTACTTGGATTCCGCCTATTTTCGTTTCGTGTCTAGTTTTCGTCTTCTTTGGTGTGTAATTCTGAACAACCTGTGCTTGTTTTTGATACTTACGAATTCTCAGCCATGGCATTACACAACGCCAAGCAACCCCTTCTCGTTCGTTTCACTGACCACCTCCAATCGCGCTGTTCTATGACGTCTTCCATATTCTATCGTCGTCTGGCCATGTGCTCAGTCATGACTGGGTCCCTTTGTGTGCTGAGCTTCTCAGCCCTGTTCTCTGTTCCACGAGGCAAACCCTGGACCTCCTTTGCTTCCGTGCACGCAACTATAAGCATAGTCAGAATCGTCCAACCCGACTATGATACTGACGTGAATACGCCTCATGGTGATCTTCTGAGCATACAGATCGCTTGGTGGGGCATGTTTGTGGTTACCATTATTCACGTCGCTCTATCTTTTGCCATTGGAGAAGAGTCCCGCGATGCATACCGCTGGATCAAGGCAGGAGCTTCCAACCTCTCAAAGAGAAAGCCTGCCTTACCCCGAGATCTGGTACTTCCTGTATAGTAAGTGTCTTATTCATTATACGCTTAATGAAATAATCGCTCAATTTCTTTCAGCAATATTAATCTCAGAAAGCCTCCTTCATCACCTTCGCCCTCCACGACCCGCAGTTCATCGTCTGCCAAGTCCCACCCTCTTCCTCTCACCCTTGATCTCAAGTCTGGTTGGGATGATTCAATAAACGAGAAAACACCCAGACGCATGGAGCTTCTACGCAGTCCTAGATCACAGTCCTCTCTACAGAGTCCCGCGACGCCTACTCAAGCCACAAGTTTTATCACTGGCAAGAGACCCGTCAGTCCGAGCATGCGGTCAGTAAGTCCTACCTCCAGATACACGCCGGACGAGGATAAAGCATTCATGGAGTCTACGATGAACTACCTTGGATCCCCCACCGCTAAGTCCCTCGGTCTTTCTGCCCTCCAAGTCCCTCCCCCCGCTCTGTCTCCTCCCGATAGACTGTCATTCGATATGTCGCCAGTCACAAGTCATTCGTCTGCGTCGCCTAGCACCCCTGTTCGCAAGCAGAGATCGACCTCAAGGCCATCTCCTAAATATGTTCCCGAGGATATCGAGCCGACCATAGGCTCAGTTCTGAACGAGCGCTGGCCCCTTCCCCCTACATCGCCTACGCCCAGTCTCTCATCGTCCACACGCTTTGGCGCGCGCTCGAGATCGCACTCTCCCGCGAGCTCTGCCGAGGAGATCGTCTCTTCCGCGCTTCCATCTGGTTTCACGAATTCGCCAGTCCCGATATATGCCACGCACCCTGGGCTAGTGCAAGCGCGTCCATTTGATACATCCAGCATTTCGTCGTTTGTCGTACCGGAGGCCGGACCTCCACCTTCCCCTTCTCCCGCCGGAAAGATGGCCTCGCTGGTTGCTCCCGGAATGCGGACACTCGGAAAGCGGTGGAGCAAGGAAAGGTTAAGGAAAGGAGTCCATCGCTCGGCGGAGGGTATCCAGATGACGGTAGTTCACGAAACTGTCGTCCACGAAAGGGTGTAGACGCGCTTTACTTCGTTCATAGGGATTCAGTGCCTTTCGATTTTGGACGGTGATACGACTTCGACTTTCTGCCGGGCAGCTCTGCCTTGCGATAATCGATTTTACGCTCTATATTTTATGTTTTCTCTGACTGTTTCTCTGATTGTATTTATAGCATACCTTAGCGGTACCATTCCACTCACTTCGAATTACACTGTCTACTTCTTTTGTAGCATAGAGATTTTCTGTAGCATACCCCGACTCTTTAGCATGTCAATACCACGTATCATATGTGCATATGTCTATATATGGCCCCTAAATAACTAATGCCACTTCGTCCCAACTTCGTCCACGCATTATAAGTTGATTGCTTTGCAAGTAAAATCAAGGATACTGGTTCGGAGATCAGATATTTCGCTCGTGTCAATGGTCTCCACCCCCCAACGATATCTGGCTTCACTCAGTGTCCTGCAATTTTTGTATCGAGGTGATCTAGTGAGGTGATTGGCTTCTGTTCTATAAATACCCGCCCTTATTGTTATCTCTTGTTACGTAATGTTCCCGAAGCGTCGACGGTGTTGAAAAGACAATAAGCAACGTTCTCCCAGTTACACTTAAGACAATTGTTGCGGGCAGATGTCCCATTTCCCTTCTTTTCGCTCCTCCATCTTGTCTTCTTGCTCATGAACGATGTACGCGTAGCGCTGGACAGCTTAGAATCCACCATCAAGTCGGGAACCTATGTTGCTGGGTTCGGAGGCTAGGCATGTTCGTACGTTTCCTCCACCTGCGGTCTATGGCTGACTGAAATCTCGGTTGCGTTCTCGACTCTATCCAATAGGCTATGCAGCATAGGCAAACTTCTGGCACTCAACTTATCACTTTCACTACCCTTATCTTTGCGCGACATCTCCTTCAACCCTTGCAATGAATTGATTCCGAATGCCCGCCACATCACCTCACCTTTTCACCTGGGCATATGTTCGCCACTTTTCATTACGGAATCACTGGTCATCACTGGTCTATACAAGGTCTATACGCTTTCTGGCGTTCACCTTGTTCTCGGTTAGTATTTTCAGCAACAGAAGGCTCATTCACGTGACTCCTATCTCTATTGGGCTCCCGAATTCAGAATTTCCATTCAAATTTCTCTCAGAGCCCCACTTGCGCGCGTGCGTTCCTAGAGGGCCGATGGCGGTCTATGACACTTTCTCGCGGCCTATGGGGAAACCACGCTTTTCGGCTTGATCATGTTGGCATCGTGTTACCTCTTTAGGACGGCAGACAAAGTAAAACCCTAATTGGGACGTTCCCTTCTAGCGACTTTTTTGCCGGCAGGACAAGGTCAATCCCAAATTCGGCGACGTTTTTGGAAGCATCTAGCTCGAGAGACCACAGGACAAGGGGAAAACCCAAAAAGCGTACACAGATGGGGCATCGGAGCACTTGCTCTTATAAACTAGGGCGGTGCGCCTTGATGGGCATCCTCCAGTTGATCAACCTCCGTGTACTCGAAATCTGTCCCCTGCTCGAGCTTCGGTCTCCTCCCACATACTACCTGCCAGCGATACCATTCTGAGGAGCTGAAGATGACTTATCCTAACGGCCTCTTCTCTGCGTTTGCCTTCATTGGTTTCCTCATGTGCGCTATCCCTTTCCCGTGGCACCTAGAGGGTAACTGGCTTCCCCTTCCTCAACCTCGACGACTTCAACTGACACTCTTACTACAGCGTGGAACACTGGTACCTGCCTCTACATGGCGTGGACAGGAATTGGCTGCCTGATCCAATTCGTTAACTCAATCGTGTGGACCGGAAATGCGATTAACTGGAGTCCTGTGTGGTGCGACATCTGTAAGATATTCTCCGAATCCAATTTGGAATAGGCTCTAACACTGCTACAGCCGCTCGATACATCGTCGGAACGTCCTGGGGCATCCCGGCTGCATCTCTCTGCATTAATCGTCGCCTCTACAACATTTCGTCGGTACAGTCTGTGACTATTACCAAAGCCGAAAAGCGTAGAGGCGTCATGATCGACCTCGCCATAGGGCTTGGTCTCCCCGTCCTCGGAATGGTACTTCGTAAGTGCGATCCCACTCGGCGTTTGAGATGGTGTCTCATCTGTTTGTATCAGAATACATTCCTCAGGGACATCGCTTCAACATCTTTGAGGATATCGGCTGCTACCCAGCAACATACGATACCCCCGTGGCCTACGTGCTCGTCTGGTGCCCACCTGTCCTTATCGGCCTCGTCTCTGCTGTCTACGCCGTTATGAGCATCAAAGCCTTCAACAAGAGTCGTACGCAGTTCAACGAGTTCCTCTCCAGCTACAGCAACCTCACCTCCAGCCGATACGTGCGCCTGATGTGCCTGGCCGGAATTGAACTACTCTGCACCGTTCCTCTGGGAACATACGGCATCTACCTCAACATCAAGACCGGCGTCAGCCCCTGGATCAGCTGGGAGAATGTGCACTTCAACTTCTCACGCGTGATACAAGTCCCCGCCCTCCTCTGGCGCGACGGCGGTGTGACCGAAACCTCCCTCGAACTGTCCCGCTGGCTTATCATCGTCTGCGCGTTCATCTTTTTCGGATTCTTCGGGTTCGCAGACGAGGCGAAGAAGAACTACCGCTCTGCCCTCGAGTCGGTCGCGAAGCGCGTCGGAATCTCCACATCTCTCGGATCCTCCAGTACGCTCACCTCCTCCAATGGCGCCAAGTCGAAGATCGTGTCGTCGTCCGTCAAGGTCCGCCCAGTCGCGCCCACTTTCGTGCACACCGACTTCCTGCGGCACCAAGGCTCGATTTCGTCGCTCACCGATATCTCCATCGGCGACGTCAGTGGCCACCTCGACGAGAAGCATGCGGACGAGAAGTCGTTCTCACCTACCCTCTCGTACGGCGCGATCACCCTCGCTGACGTGGGCGGCACACTCGCTGACTACGCCGAGACGCCGATCTCGCCGCTATCCTCGTCCGGATCGTCATCGTCGGCCTCGAGCATCATGAGCTCGCCCGTCTCCACTTCTTCACCCTCACTGCCCGACCCTACGGCAGCAAAATCAAACACGCATGACATCGTTTAATCGATTGCGGCCTCGTTCCTTAATATCTATATCCTCATTATCGTCCGATATCCCCCATTGTATCATTATTACTACTGTAGCTATAGCTTGCTTTCCTTCACATCACTCACCCCGGATCCCCGTTGGATCTCCTTGTTTATTACACTATTTGTATGGTTTTAGCTAGACAAAGAATGCTCTCGTAGGAGAGTTGCAATGGATATAACTTTTCAACCATTTTTTCGCGTGACAAAGTTTCTTATCATGAATCAAAATAGCCAGCGCGGACCGCGCACAATGTTCATCGGGATTCGGGGCGGGAAAGGGAAGGGCAGCGCATGCCATTAGTCGGAACATACCTCTGCAAGAACGTTCTAGCCACAGCAGAGACCGTGCAGTGCGCTGCCTGTAAAGAGGAGTGCTGCTGGTCTCATGGTTAGTGGACCTCAATATGTAAGAAACGGGCAGGCAATCGCTACCATATGCACAGACACACCGGCAGCGGCTGCGAAGAGCGGGAGAAGTGCGGCGGGCATGTCAATGGTAAACGTGCGTATCGTCATCGGCGTTGGGACAAGTTTTCAGCAGAAGCACCCGTGGTCAAAGGTGTATGATACAGGAGAGATTACTATAGCGCGAGCACAAACAGTACCGGTTGCCAGAGAGGTAAGAGATGAAGGGATCGAAATGGGCACAAAACGACAGCGGCATACTTAATAGCCTGGGTTCACAATATAGCAGTCGTAGAGGAGAACTCTTTTGATTGAGTGGAAGGAAAAGGTAAGGAATCTGCTATTTGTTGCAGCGTGGGCGTATGCCGAGCGCTGAGGATTCAAACGAAGTAGAGTTGTTCATGTCCATGGTTAAGAGTGTGGTTGGCGCCGGGCGCCGGCCGCGAGTGTCAATTCAGTCTCCGCTCACTTTGCCGCGCGCGCTTGCCAGTGAGGCAACCTGGCAAGAGGCGACCTGGCAAGAGGCGACATTTCTCAGTTGTTTCTCAGTGCCCAATCCTTTCTATGCGAATTACCGGAAAGATATGAAGTCCTCATATTAACACTGTACACTTGCTCAGAATCCTCCAAAATGCTCATGATTCACCCCATACCTCCACGGGGGCAAGATTCGGATGTAGGCGTGCTCGAGGCGGCTCCGTGGGCCCAGTGGTTGAACGCAACAACAACCAGTGACCGCCGATGAGACTGAGTACCTGCCCCTTGTGTACTGATTATCAGCTAGGGATTCTGGTGAGGCTTTGACTGGCTCAACGCGTATCCTATGTATTGCTTCTCGTCGACTTCTCGTTTCAAGTTAATCTATAGGCTGGAAGATCAGGCGGAGCGATTCAACTCGGAATACCAGTAGCTCACCACCTAGACAGCTGATTTTTTTGATTTTTTTTTGATTCATCGTTTATACTCTACGGTGGCGAACCATATGGTGGAGTATAAACTATACAAGTAGACAGCTGATATCTATCGTCTACTATACAGTCCCGACCGTGACTGTGTCGATATTTGTATATGAGGCCTTGCGGTCATAGTTTAGACGACTTCAATACTGAAAGGATGGGGCATCGCGAGATTTACGATGAAGAAATTACATTCATCTTCTGCACCTTTTGCAGCCGGTCCCCAGGCTGCCCAGGCTGAAAATCGTCCCGGCCACCAATATTTCTTCTATCGCATACCAGTGATTGATGTTGGATTGATGGAACATTTTTGCATTGGATTCATCAGTAGTGAGTCTGTACGTATCGTACTGGCCGATGTACAAATAAGTACGTTTATCAAGCACGATTTACGCGCAAGATTTACAGAGAGCATCACGTGTCCCATCGCGTCGCGGCTGAGGTCAAATAAACGGCCGTCTGAAGGCGCCGAACACGGCGACGAAGCCGCTAAAAGGTCTATAAATAATTTTAAGGGTGTAGATAGTATGTATGCTGGTTGTTTGGATTTTTTGACTGTACAGGTGGCCAGTTTTTTATGTTATTGATAAAGCTGAGTCAATAAATTATAAGTGTATAATAATACAGTTAGTCTGATGCTCCAAGTGGAATGCGGCACGTTCAGARGGACACCCGGGAGCTACTCGGAAGCCTGCTGAAGGGGTGCATTGCCGCGTGTGTGTTAAGCGCGCTGCCGATGCTCCATACGCGGCGTGACGTGGACTAGCTCAGGTTCGCGGTTCAATTTACYGTAAATTGAGCGGCGCGAACCAGGCTCACTTCTCGATTTACGGTAAATTGAACGGAAATAAGTACTTAACCTGCCAAAGCACAACTTATCTGCACTTAACGCAGTGAACCAGGGGGGCTATAGCACATAATTGCAATTATTTGTGCATTACATGGCCCATATGGCTTTAAAAATGACATGTATTCTTTTTAAGTTACACATATATGTTAACTATCTAACTMAATAAAATAAAAGGCGGGAAGAGGAAGGGAGGGAGGGCAAACAAGGTTGACTGAACGGTAAATTGGGGCTAATGGCCATCAAAAGGCGCGCGTCCAAGGCCGCATGGCTAAAAATGGCCTTCCCAGGCCGCCAACATCAGCGTGCGGCCATCAGAAAGGACCCACGCTATACCTGCCGAGTCTCACAGGTGCCACTTCGCGAGGTCTGCGCGCCTCCRCCGTACTTTCTCGCCTTTCGACAACACGCGCGCAACTGCGCAACGAGGATGCGGCCGTGTGACGCGCCGCGCACGTGACTGTAAATCCGGCATCTCGGCTTCCCTTATCGAGCGTAAATCTTCCGTACTAAGTTACAATAATAATAATGATAGGTCAAACGCATCGGAAAACAAGAGAAGGAGTGTCATTACTGGCAAGGTATAAATACCCTGCGTCGTTGTTGGATGATGAGAACAAAATGCGTGACCAATGGGCACAAAAATACGAGGCCCCATTGGATGAGGAGGGGGGGTTTAAGCGGCTAAGTCACCCTTTCGGTGGCTGGAGGAGTGGTGGAGGACGAGGGATGGAGAATACTGGAGGTGAACGTTGAACGGCTACGTCGCCGCTATCGGAGGCGGGGAGAAATACGGGAAGTAGGGGGGATGTAGCGCGCGGATTCCTGCGAGAAACAGACCATCAGATTCAGTCATTCAAGGGGAGTAGGGGTGCTTACGGTGTAGGGTTATTGCCAGGGGATGACACTGCGTCAAGAAATAACGCAGAAAAAGTTGACGCCTCCACTGTTATTGCGCACTTCGTAGTCGGCGAGAATTTCAGTTTCCTCGATGGAGGCAAGAGTTGGAGTTTGATGTGGGGCTTCCGACTCGCAGTCGGCGAATAGGAACGCTAGTGGTTGAAATTCGTCCATTGCGAAAGCAGAGGTTTGGACTTGGATCTGCTGGGGCGGTATGTTAGGGGGCTATGCTGTTAAAATCGATGGTCAAAGCGTCCACGGTGAATAGGACTTTATATCCGGGTTACAGGGGGAGTTCCAATGGGATAAATTTATCCGACACATGTAGTACTTACTGCCCATTATCTGAGTGGCCATTGTTCATGCAAGTTCGATTCCATGAGGCTCCATTGTGGCCTGCGGGGAGTCGTGCCGTGGCATCGGAGCATGAACAATGGCCGAGTAACAATTATATTAGGTTACTTAATCCTTTCCCACGGATTCAGATTCAGATGTTTATTCGTGTCTGAGGCCATCTTATTCATTATCGCACAGGTTGCCCAATATTCCAAGGCACTGTAACAACCCTCGCCAGAATATTTCTTTCATACGGCCTGAAACTAAAGCCGCATGGCGGGCCTTCGATGGTTTTGGCAGCCAAATGGATCCTACCTTTTCGAAGGTTCGCAAGAATTCTTAGAAATTCCGAAATGTGGCACATTTCGGAATTTCTCGAGAATCTAAGAACGCTTGCCAAGAGGCCACGGTGGAAATGTTCTCAGCATGCAAAAAGAATTTCTGTGTTTCCGTGGCATGACACACCCGCCAAGTACCGCTGCGGTGCAGCTAGCTGCTACATGCGGTAATTTATTGAGGTTGATTCAAATTTCATCCATTGCACGCTGTAACCTGGAACAAGCGAGAAAAGTCAAATGGCCAAATAATAAACGTATCCAGTTTAGGGAGGTCGGAGCTCATACTCAGTACTCAGTAATCGGCGCCTATGTGACACAACACTGGTATATACTATACAACAGCATTGTCAGCAGATTCATTTTTTATCCAAGGAATTGCTCTCTCTGACATCGACAATATGTGATCCAAAAGACAGTAGCTCGACATCCTGACCATCAATTATCGCCGAGTCTCGGTGCACATGAACTGAAGAGACACGTACTGACAAATGATACACAGGATATACCTTCTGTTTAACAATCTTTTATGCAATATAGTATGTACATGGAGTATATGAACTACTACTGAGACGATACACTGGCTTGTGTACATTTTGTACGACTTACATCGATTTAACATCGATGGATGATATATTTGGGAGAGCGTGGGAATGTGTACGCTCGTGCATGCCGCCTACGCACGCCCGCACGCCCACTGCACGCCGTTTTCCTTTTGCCCCTGCGAAAGCGGGATGCCAGGCATAAGTATATTCAACAAGTATAAGAAGATATTGAGAAGATATGTAGCAATTTCCTCAAATGAGTATTGATGTGAAAAAGGAGGTAAGAAGCAGCGCGAGGTGAAGCATGAATGCATCAAGTTTCCTCGACGACAGCTATTGTTACAATTGTTACAATGATATGTCTAGCTACGTTCGTGTATACAAACTAAGGCTGATTGTAAGATCATCCTCAGTTTGTTACAAGTGACATAATGTTTCTTGAGCACCGGTTAGTGATGGTCATCGCGGTCATCGCAATTCGCCTTTGTGGGCGGTGCTAATCACCATTACGTGCCAGTGCTGGGGCTCCAGCTCTATAGACGCACACGAGATAAACCTTTGCTAATACCTTATTATATCAAATATTGGCAATTTGCAGGGGCGAGGCTCGCTTGCCACCCTAGTCGTATGGTAATCTTACGTAGTATAGTTGAGGGAATTATTATCTAACTATCATCTATCTACTAAGGTGATAAAACAGCAGCCGCCAGCGAGATAGAGTGGCGCCTGGACCATTTCCCGATAATACGCGGTGTGCGCGACACGTCAGCGAGGGTTGAGCGCTTGAGCCGCTAACTTGAGCGAGGACCGCGATTTTTAAGCCTCTCAAAAAAAGGGTCAACCTCTGTATGTAGACTAGAGTATGTAGAAACTAAGTTGAGAAGTAGTACGACTAAATTATTGTACTCTTGTACTGTTCAACACTCACCGAGAAAGACAGGAGGGAGCGCACTGAGGGTGAAGTCCGTTGTTGTCAAGTTGTTGTACGCTATTAAATGAATTTCAAAGCTAGTGCTTTCGCCCTGAGGTAGACTCGGCGACACCCGCCATGCCGAGTCTTCGAATCTACAATCTCACCAGACGGATCCGACGTATTGGATTCGAGAGGGGTTGCGAGCGAAGCGAGCAACAAAATACTAATAGTAGTAAATACGAGTACTTATCCAAGGCGCACGCATAACTTATACATGCAAAGATTGCAGTGAGGCACCATACGAGAGGGATGATTCGGGCGTAGGTAACCATATGCAGGGTGGCATAGCTACAGACCACCGGCGGGGAGCCGGGGCTGGGCAGCATGTTCTTTGAGGTTTACCGTCAGCAAGAAACTTGACCGAAAGAAGATAGATAAGAAACCGATAACATAAGTCTGAATGCATATCCTCGATGGCTCAGAAACGTACGAAGGGGTTATACTTATATTTGACCCCGCCGGAGTCCAGTATCTAGTATCAAATCAGACCACAGGGATATTTCAGTTCACGGTGTGTGTAGCTACAAGAACACTATGATTCCCATAATTGCATGCTATCTTACATGGAATGGGTTTGGAATGGGTATAGATAGATCTTGGATAGATCAGTACGGGCTTGAAGCTTGCAGGAGGATGTTACGGGAGCCCAGTCCCGTGACGCAGAACGAAACACGAATAGAAAGTAATAATGATATTTAATGCTGGACGGGATTGGGGGTTGAGGTGGTAAATGGTGAATGGTGTATCGCGATGTGTAAAGGTATACACTACAAAATAAGCAGCGTAAGCACGGATCAGATATACCTCCAGGTTGATCAACTTACCCGACGAGCGCCTACGCGGCTTGTTGATGATAGGTAGAACAAAGGGGGTTTGAAGGCTAACTGATGATGCAGTAGCTGCCATATCCTGGAACAGGTCTGTCGCCATCGCTGAGCTGTTTCATGATATCCAGGTTCTCTGAGTGGATGTGAGAATCGAGCAGTTGGAGTTGCGAGAACTCGGAGTCGAGTTGGGTGAATTCAAAGTCACAGAATGTGTCCATTGGGTTGTTCGGAAGGGCTGTTGATTGAATGACAGTGTAGAGCTGGAAAGCTAGTTGGGAGCGAAGCGCAAAACGCAACTGCTAGTTGAGAGAGATAGGGTTTCGTTGGAGAGGGCAAGAGTAATTTACTACAGGATAAGCGGCACTGGCAGATAATATAGGGGGGGACAATGCGACCAACTAAGCACAAACAGAGGACAGAGGACGACCGACTGGCCCGAATGAGCCACCATTGTTCTATGCTGCGGGATTGATCCGGGAATCGGCAAGTTGTATGAAATGCAGGTTTGAGCGCCTCTCAAGGCCGGCCAGTGAGCTCACCAGTACTACTGTACTAATTAAAATGGTTCGTCCAAGGGTGTGACCTGAGGCCTGGGACTTCGACTAAGTAGTGCACACTTGGCCCATCGGAATCTGCTTTACATAGGCGACTAGTACTTAACTCAAACTTAACTGGGACAGGGTGGACATAGGTTCGTCCGCTTCCAACATGGTGTAGGACATTTCAAAAATTCGACCAAACCCAAGTCTCTGCTTCACGACTCACACCGTTTTAGGGGACAAGCGAGACCCCGCTATTTTTTTAATTCGTCTACCCACTATGTGACCCGGGACAATCGACCGAATTCGTCCACGTCCATTGTGACGGGTGACGGACGAATCATTTTAAATACTAATAGTAATACTTACAGTGTTCGATCCAGAACTCGTCCCGGAACCCGGGGATTATGATACTGTCACGATGTTCTCGCCTCTCAAGTGCACCTCAGCTAATTCGTACATCCCTCTCGTCCCCCCTCAAGTTGCCCTCGAGTACGTTAAGTTTTTTTTGGAAGACTGGCAATTATATCATTTATACAGTCAGACGAGTCAGTGCCAGCGATCTGCCAGTGAGTCCGAATCATCATAAATCATTCAATGAGTGCGTTCAGACATCGTGCCATTCAGGCATGTTCTTCGGTGACATCACAGTCAGCTTAATACGTACGAGGGGTAAACTTACTATCATGGCATATATTTCGATAAAACTAGGTATTGAGACTTGACGGGTAGATAAAAATCAAATCATAACGTTCACTGTTTTCAGCCAAGCTTGGAGTGAAAGACAATGGTTAGACAATGAGACGATGCGCTATCATGTTAGATATTATCTCCGAGTTCGAGTCACCATTCAAGTCCAATTCAAGTCTGAATCTGCCCACGTTGATGTAACAACCGCTCCAGGGCATGGCGATAGTAGATTTAGATTAGGTAGCTTATACAAATGAGTACGTGATATATGCATGGACTCGGATAACAATAACTTGAAGCAATTTAATTTGACGCATATTTGATGATTCTGTATTTATAATCATAAATAGCCCACGCGACTGAATTAAATTATTGAGCATACACATAGTAAGTACGCTTATTAGCCACCGATAAGCAGACATCAATAACGAGTGCAAAATTCAAGGGAGAGAAAACAACCGAAACTAAAAGCAGCATGGTAATGAATAGGAAAGAAGGCATAACGACAAAGTAGTTGACATGAGGTGTGAGGCTTTGAAGATCGAACATAAGTAATCCTCTAGTGTGACTGAAGAATAACGGAGATGTCGCCTGCGAGTTTGAGTGGAAAGGTAGAACTGTGCTAGGGTACACGTAACGTCGACTGATCAATGAGGGTGTTGGAGTGGATCTAAGAGAAAAACAAACATTAAGAGATAACGCAGAAAGTACCATACTGTTGATTCTCGACAACGCGGTCAGAGTTGGCTGGCATATTGGTTACCCCACACGCGTGACTCTTTCTTGATGAGATGATATGATAGGGATTTTCCGAATATTCGGCGAAGGGTCCGACGGGTAGAGAGTCTAATGGCGTGAATAGATCCATAGGAGTAGAATGCGGGGGCACGGCGTATGTAAGTTATGAGATAGGTTGGAACCTGCAGTGCGAAGAGTTGGAGACTTATATATACTCTTCAGGCCTAAACTCTGCATTTCGTTTTCATATAATAATGTATTGTCCACAGCAATCAACAAACAAATTAATCACTGACAAATATGAACAAATACAGAGCAGATCGTCAGAGGTTTTTAGTCAGTCAGTGTCACACGGGATTCTGCGTTACTCTTTCCTAAATTAGCCACAGTGGTTGGATGTCTTTGAAACTCCGCCCTCATTGTGCCTTCTTCCCATTCTCGCTACTCCTTGCGCTAAACATTGACGATGGCGTACAAAGAAAAAGGCAGTTATAACGCCAGCTCATCTGATTCCAACTACGTCTTTGATTTGCCCACTTTATCGAGCGGCTGCTTTTCTCCCTTCAGCAACTATCCATGTCTGACCCAACTTACCCCCTCTTCCCAATTATCGCCTTCCTGGGATTTTTCCTTTGTCTTATTCCCCTTCCATGGCATCTTTATTCGGGAAACTCTGGAACGTGCTATTATATTATGTGGGCCTCGATTGCGTGTCTCAACCAGTTTGTAAACTCTGTTGTGTGGGCCGGAAGTGTGGCCAACTCTTCACCGGGGTGGTGTGAGATATGTGCGTATTGTCAGCCAATAACAAGTGATAGTCCCCTGATATGCCTTTATCAAGCTATTCGTATTATGCTGGGAGCCTCTGTGGGACTTCCGGCTTCTTCGTTATGCATCAACCGTCGCCTATATCATATCGCGAGCGTTCAAACAGTCACGATATCCTCCGTCGAGGTGCCCTTTCAACGACATTCTTTCGTATTTATGCTGACAGGATTACAGAAACGACGAGCAGTTATTGTTGACTCCCTTATTTGTGTCGTTTTCCCTCTTGCCTTTATCGCCTTGCGTAGGTGGAATGTTTGTGACAAGTTCACGCTAGTATTCACAGAACCTTTACCTCCCAGAATATGTTGTGCAGGGACATCGCTTCAATATCTTCGAGGATATCGGCTGCTATCCAGCAATTTACAACACTTTGCCAGCATACTTTCTTTCCAGTATGTGGCCCATCGTGATTGGCTTGATTTCCAGTGTATATTGTGGTTTGTGGATTCAGTTGGCAATATCTGTGCGTCGCTTACCCCGTGTATTGGGCAGTTCTCTCCCTCCGAGCCTTTGCGGCCCGACGCCTCCAATTCTCCCAACTCCTTTCTGCCAATGCTTCTTTGACCGTTAGCCGATATTTCCGTCTGATGGCATTGGCCATGACAGATGTACTATTCACTGTACCACTTGCGGTGTTCACAATCTGGCTCGACGCAACAGCGACACCAATCGGACCCTGGATTAGCTGGGCCGATACTCATTTCAATTACTCTCGCGTTGAGCAAATTCCTTCGATCTTGTGGAGGCAAAATCGCCTGCTTTCCGTTTGCATTGAATTTACTAGATGGACCACACCTTTCTGCGCAATAGTCTTCTTTGCTTATTTTGGCTTCGCAGAAGAAGCCAAAAAGAACTACCGCCGGACGTTCACAGCTCTACGCAAAGTGGTCGGTTGCGCACCCGTCGAACAGTCTACTTTACCATCATGGTCTATTGGGTATGCTGCATTCATTTTCCTCCTACGAGAAATGCAATGCTCATAGATTATGTAGAGCTTTCAGAAAACCAAAGGAGTCTTCCGTTGCTGACACGATCGCCTCCAATCCAACATTTGTACGACTTGACGACATAAAGCGAGTGCCTTCTCTAGTATCATCATCACGCACTCTGGACGGTACCTCGACCTGTGATATATCGTCACAAATCGGAACACCTCAGGATGATAGACCATTTTTTGTACCCTCCTTACCTGAAAAGAGGATTATTGATGATGTTTAACAAACACAGAGATTCAGACTGGTCTTAAGTAGTAGCCTATATTTAATTACCCTCATGTTATGTACTCGTATTTCATTCTTTGTATATTCGCCTTGCAAATGCTTCAATTTCCATATGTTTGTAACAGACAGCTCGCTGAGGAAACCTTGGTATCTTTACCGGCGACTATTGGGCGACTAGTGAATCGTGGGCTCGGACACAGTACTGAGGCCTGAGGCCTGAGGCTCGGCAGCGCGACAGTGGCACAATCAATCTGATCATGAGGAAAACACGTTCAAGTGGTTGCCTAGTGAGGGCAAAGTCAATGTTGCAGGTACTCAGCCCATCGAGTATATACAGTAAGTTTGGTACAACTTTGGTGATTCGAGACTCCGGCACTGACCACCGGGGCACAATAGCATTTATACATAATAAAGTCTAATAAAATTCCTCGCCGATTCTTAATTTTCTTGTCGCACAGTTTCTTCGACTAAGTACTTACAAGATCTGCTTCGCTTCGCTGCGGCGAAGACTGGTTAAATCCAAGCGGAGCAGGTCATTCGACTGTTATAGTAGTAAGAAATTGGTAGATAATCTAGGATAAGGAAAACCTGCAGGCTGCCAGGCCCTCGAGGTCAAAAAGGTTGGAAATATCACCGACAAGTGGCAAAAGCGTGTCATTTGGATTACAAGTAACTGTCGATGAATTCGATTTTCCGGGCCAAACCTTGAATCCACGTTTGAAACAATTTGAAATGGTGATAGATATTCGGTCGGCGTCTATAAGCGGCGGATAAGTATGGGCCCGCGAGGCTAGCTCGGCATTGTGTACAAATATGGACAACAATCGGGCAACAATGGTGGAATAGCGCATTGTGCGACGAGTGGCACAGTATTTAAAAGCGTCCCTTGGTTAGCCTGGACCATCGCCGAAACACCCTCCGTTCACGCAAAAAATTTGTCTTTCGAACCTAGCGAACCTAGTAAACTTGCCTTCACTCTTCGCCGCAATCGCCTCTCCCTTGAGCTTCTTTGAAGTTGGTCGTTGTTTCTCGTTCATCTTGCACTTGCCCTGTTCTCGCGCCACCGACACGCGAAGCTGCGAGTCGCCGCCCAACACCACACCTACGTCTCCTATCGCATCTATATACCAATGGATTCACCAGATTTTTTCCAAACTCTCCAATTCTCCCTTGACGAGTCATCGGAGTTTCTCGCCCTTCTTCAATCTAGTACCAAACCTACATCGCTAGATCTGGGCGGATGCTCTCCATCTGCGGATTTCTCCCTCGTAGACTCTGAAAGGGCACAGAATGCTACAACGGTTGGCTTTTGCGTCATATCCTGACATCCATTGCATCCGTTCCGGATTGTATCTTTATACCTATTTTATTCTGAGCTCCCCACTGTGAGTTATGCCCGCTTCGCATAGTCAATGCCCATACTGAATGCTTCCATTTTTTTAGGATAAAAAGGCCTCGAAAGCCTTCCAATATGCCACCAACTTTCAAAAAAATTCCAACATTTGGACGACCACACTCATTTTGGATCCTTGCTCCGCTGTGCTTTTATTTACCCCCCACAGAAACTCTACAAGTCTTGGGCAGCTTTGCATCGTTAGGATTGCTGTAGCTACTATATCACTATTGTGTTCGTGTTTATCAGAACTTAAAAAATCTTACCTTATTTCATACGCACATGTCGATTACTCAGCTATATTAACCACGATGCATCACCATTCAATCGAATTGATTTTTTTGCCGGCATTTGTGACGACCAGGTTTCAGTTCTGATTTCAAAATTATGAAGCTTAAAGTAAGTAGCGTGCAATGTAATTAGTACAGATACTTATAATTGTGTACATGCTTGCTTAAATTAACCATAGGAGGATTCTCGAGTAGCAGCCAAGTAGCAGCCAAGTGGTAGCCGTAAGACTCAGAGGGCAAATGAGAATAGTTCTCGTTATAACTATTAAATGAAGGTATACGAATAGTACACGCTGCATGTAAGTAATGGGTGTTAGAGTAAGTACGTTGCCACAGTTGTGCCAAAGTCGAAGAGCCAATGCGCGCTGGTCGCCGGTATCCCGGGCCGGTCACCGGCACTATATTTAGAACAATGGTCCGACAATGACTGGAACTTCCTCAAACCGCCTCTCAAGCAAACGTCGAACGTCATTGTTCAGAATCGCTCATTGTGACGCAGCTCATTGTGCACTAGTCAGGGTGTTGAAAGCTAATGAAAGAAAGGATCAAGAAAGGATGGCTATAACATATCTTCCCCGTACCACCGCGTCACTATTGCACTCTCCTTTTCCTCGCCGCCATCATCTTGTTCATCCTAGCCGGCGCTATGCAACACCCTGAGCTCCCTGTTTTCGCCTTTATCTCTGCTATTCTTACTCTTATACCTGCTCTCTGGCATTGGCGCTCCCAAAATGTTGCCATCCTGGCAATGATATTTTGGCTGTCGTTGTCTGACATTATCAACGGCGTGAATACAATCGTGTGGGCTGGGAATGTGAGGAACCCCGTACCTGTCTGGTGCGATATCAGTTGCGTATATTTTTCGTTGTTCATTTACTCGTTCTAATAAATGAACGTCAAAAGCTTCGAAATTTATTGTCGGCGCGTCCTTTGCTCTTCCTCTGGCTACCCTATGTATTTGCAAGCATCTGGAAATGGTGTCTTCCTCACGGAAGGTTTCTTATGATGCACAGGACCGTAAACGCCGCATGATATTTGAGGGATTCATGTGCTTTATTGTGCCCGTCGTCTTCATGGCTCTACGTACGCATATCTACTTCCTTTGCGTCACGACCTCTCTCACGTCATTTGCTTCTAGATTACATTGTACAGGGACATCGATTCGACATATTCGAAAACACTGGCTGCCAGGCAACTGTTTATATCTCTATCGAAGGGATCCTCATTATCTGGTTCCCTCAACTCCTGTTTACTGTCGTTACCCTCATATACGCTGCGCTTGCCCTTCACAATTTCGTCCGTCGCCGACTAACGTTCGCTGCTCACCTCCAAAACTCCAACTCTGCTCTCACCACCAACCGTTACCTCCGCCTCATCGCAATGGCTCTTACCGAAATAGTCTGGACAACTAGCCTCACGTCATACAACCTCTGGAATAACGTTAGCGGTGGCCTTAGACCATGGATTAGCTGGGCCAATGTGCACAGTAATTTCTCCCGTGTAGCGGTGTTTACGATACAGGAATTTCCTCCGCAGTTTGCTAGAGCGATGATACTTTTTTGGTGGACACTCCCTGCCTCAAGCCTCATCTTCTTTGTCTTCTTTGGCTTCGGGGAAGAGGCTCTGAAAGAGTACAGGAAGATCTGGATGTGGATCAAGATTAACATCCTTCGACGACCTTTGGACGACATGAAAAATCCTGGCAGGTGAGTGTTTCATAAAGAACACTATTGATACAATGTGGTTTTGACACAAATATGGCAGTCGTGGCCTCAGACCGTTCCATCTCGTTAGCCTCAAGTCAAACTCGTCGTCGAACCCCAACTCCCCCACTGATTCCCATGCGAAGTCGTTGAAAAACCTCACGTCCCACGTCTATCAGTCATCTACTACACTCGCTAGTCCCGGCGCATACTATGAGCGCAATAAGAGCAAATTTATTGAAGCGCAAGAGGAAGCCGAGTCTCATTACACCCACGAACCTGCTCCGATGTATTGCGCGCCCATCACGCCGCACCAACAAGAAATTGCACTTCCCATTGATACCACGCGCGCGTTCCCCTCTCCCAACCCTATTGTCGCCGCGGTCCCTCGAAGCCCTTCTCTCCCCGAACTTGACAACTCCGAGACATTTACAATATCTACATTTTCTTACTACGGAGAGCCATCGACACCAACGGTGCGCTTGCCCACCTCGCCTTCGATTTCTGTATTCCCGCCCGAGTCCCCCACCTTCATTATACCTCCGAGTCTCCCCCCGCCCCCGCGGCGCGGTCCCCGACATGTGGGCTCTAACGGCAGCGTTAATTCAGCTCTGTCAATTGTTCCAGGTGTCCCCGAGGATATATGCCCAGCGTCATGTCAGGGACGAAGCGTCCTGGGTGTTTCGGCAAGTGGGATTATGGTTACGGTACAACGCGAAGCGCAGCTGGGAGTATAGCTGTAATACTCCCTCACACACATTTCCCTCTTTCCCACTCCATTTCGTTCTTCGCTAGACACCGCTAGACACCAATACCCTCATTGAAGCTCTACGTACTATTCATCAACGCTTGCCTCTTACTCCAGAAAATTATTCCGTAAATGTACGATTGATACCCTTCACTATTATCTATTCCCTTTTATGTAGTACCATCCCTCTCGCCTTTCTCATGTCTGTTACTCCTGGACAAGCCCCCATGTACTTATATATATCAACTAAATACTGATTATGTTTTGGGATTGCGCAGTAGTTTGCCACGATCGCGATCGGGGTGACTGTCCCAAGTGGCTTAGCCCTCTCAGTCTAAGTATTATCATCAAGGAGCCACCACACCAAGCCCTTGGGTTTTCCAAGCTGCCTTCCGCTTCTCGAAGATTCTCCGTTTCATCAACTGGGCATTTGAGAAGACTAGATATCCAGCCTGATCAGTTCTTCACCAGCAGATGGGCGGGCCAATCTACTAAGTTCACACTTCTTTCAAGATGAGTACCGCAATTCCGAGAAATGGACAAGAAATGGAAGGTAAGTTTCTGGAAAACTTGATCAAACTGTACGTTCTTCACCTTGATGCCCACCTACGTACGGCCGGAGCTTGGCCCTAACTTACTTGTTCTTCAACGGGCCACCGATTTCTTTACTTTATCAACGTATGTGAACGTCGTGGAATTTAGTTGAATTGGAGTCAAATCGCAGACAACACCGACCAAAATAATACACAAAAAACCGATGTACTTCTCGTCGTGTCCTTCAAGTTCATGATGAAGCGACTGTGAATGTTCAACGTTCAACATTCAACGGTTTTCGGCCAATGTACTCTAAACATTACCAAAGTGGCACAGCGCGGCACGGCAGCAAGCACATTTTCCCAACAAGTTTTCTGGAAGACTTCTTTCCATCCATTTACATATACTACAAAGGAGAAATTTTGTGCGGGTTTCCTCCTTGGAAAATGCCAGAAACTGACAGTGACTAGACGAAGAAATGTACATTGTTTGTGTCATGAATACTAACTACCTATCCTAATGGCATCCGGGTACTTACGGAAGGAAGCTTGCGTCTGGTCTGCCAGTGGACCCCTATAAATTGCGAAATTGGCTATTCAATATTCAGCTCTTGTTCGTCAACATCCTCGGAGACAAAGCCGAAAAGCAGTCCGATGTTGTCGTTGTAGTCAAACAGTGGTTTCCAACAGTGTTAATAACAGTAATACGAGACCGAGCCAAGTAGGATGTCGGCTTCAGTGAAAAGTCGTGATTTCATGCGAGCATTACGAAAGTAGATCATCAAGGAAATCCTCCATTTGGCTGAGATGGGTTTTTGGTTCTGCGTTGGCGCTTTCGGGAAGGGGGAGAGCAGGGGCCTCTACTCGGTATTCTACTCGGATGCAAGCAGTCAGGAAACCACTAAAGAACAGCGAAAAAAAATTGAACAGAAGATGTGTGTAATGAGCACACCTTGTTTTCGAGACCTCGAGGCAAGCGTCGGCGGCACCGGTTTCGCACGCAATTTCTCGGATTTTGCTCTGAACCTGGTCTTGAGATCTATGAAAAAGAAAAAGAAAAGATCAGTTCATTGCATAGTGATAAAGTCTTGGTCGGTATGCTGACCCCATGTTGCTTCTGCGGCTTGTTTCTCTCGGGTCATTTCATCAAGAGTCTCATCCCAGGCAATCTCTTCCATCTTTCCTTTCTTTGATATGGTCTGAGCCGACATCCGGGAGTTATTTGAAGATATGTGAGCCAGCGACGTGTCAACATCTCCCTCGTCATAATATTTTGTCTTTGCAACTCGCATGGCGGGCCCCGTCTCCTCTGAGATTAGTTGCTTCTGCAGAAATGTGGATAGATCGACTTCAGGCTCGACGATGGGCTCTCCTGTATGTATGTTTTCGATTGAGTACAATCCGATAGAGCTCGCAGACACGAACTCACCATCTGAATCAAGCTCGACCTCTTCCTCCTTGTACCTATCCGCATTCGTTCCCAATTGCCGCCTGCTGAACTTCTGTGCGAGCTCTCTAGCTCTCTCAGCCTCTTCCTCGTCGTCTAGTGTTGGTTTTCGCTCGCCCTCGAGTACGAGCCGCGTCGTAAATTCCGCTGGACGTCCAAAGCCGCGCCCGCGTCCTCTTGCGCGGAGATACTTACCCAGACCACCCCGAGAGTTGCCCCGGCCCCGGCCGCGCGTAGGTCCTGATGAATCGGCGTTTTCAGACATATTGGTATGAGCGCTGATGGAATTTTGTACTGAGTTCAGCTTTGTACGTAGTGGGAAGGACAAGGTAAGGACTCGGAGGAGAATCACGATATCAGGTACGGTGCAAGCCCGTGGGAATAGAGTGTAGCTTCGGCCCGGCAATCTCATCCGGCACCGGCCGGCAGCTTTGAAGTACTGCACTGTACTAAGTAACTCACCCTCCACGATTGATCCACGAGCCGTTCATTGCGCGTACTGGAGTAAATTTTCCCTGTGTGATGGATCTTAAAAAATATTTTTCTTATTTTAATTGCTACTTAATACATTAGTATAAATTGAAAGGACGTCATGACACTAGCCTCAGTCAAAGTCAATTATTTTCGATCCTATTCCATACCACGAGAGATATAACCTTGAAGATCAAACGCCTCACCCCCGCGATAATGCAAACGATAAACAACAGAAAGAAGCAGAAATACCCAAGGCTGGTTATTACCAGCAAAGTCCACACAGTGACTTCATGTCCCGATGAAAGTGGCTCGCGTTTGCTTTGAATAACTTCATCGGGGGTGCTCAAGGTATGGTTTTGGCCGGGTGAGCCAGATGAAGCCTTCGTGATAAGGGAGATAGCGAACATAAGGCGCTCGTCTATCATTCGTTCGTCTATTCTTGGGAGAGGCGGGTTAGACCGCTTCCGCGGTGATCGAGCTCGAGGGGCGGGTGTTTGCGCCACTTGAGGACCCGAATCCAAAGGTTGGATCCGCGAAGGTCTCGAGAAGCGCCGCGGAGGGCTGTTTACTAGTGTCTAAATAAACAGTAAAATACAACGTCAGGACTGAGACAAGAAAAAGGGACGAACCTCAGTAGAACTTTGGCTTGACACCGATGATGTAGGGGTTGATGGTGTTAACATGCAGTGTGCGTCTACACTGATGGATACGGTTACTGGATCTTGGATTTTATCAAACCCCGACGTTGGTCTTGAAGATTTCCAAGACTTTGGGAAATGTAACGAAAGAAAATGAGGGACTTTGAATCGACTTGCAAATTTGCAGATTCGAGTTGGAGGGAAGAGCCGCCACGTAACGGTAGGGAGCCTCTTGAGGGAGAATACTGATTTTGCAGGCGACTTTCTGGGGACTTGCGGCAAGGTCTATAGATTCGTACAAATCGTAAGTTTAAAGACCATGGAATTTTTGGGCGATATTATACACTTACCGTGACACCAATTTCCACCTCTTTCGCTACCTCTCTCCTCGGCCGTTCTCTTGCAGGGAGAAACTGCGCGCGGACTAACCACCCTTCTACTGCCTGATCATAGACCAATAATTGGTTTCGCGTTGCTTAATCAATAAAATCCAGTGCTGTCGGTACTCACTAGCTGGGCTTCGTTTGGGCCAAATAATTGGGGCTGTAGATGTTTCGGTCAACGTCGCTCATTGCGACAATAATGTTCGCTTACATCGTCGATGCCTTCTAACATCTCCCTTTGAGAGTTCCTCTCCCACTCAACTCTCGCCTCTTCGTATACGTCCGCCACCATTTGCATCAGCGTCATGGTCACGGTCGCGCTCAGTTGACCCGATTCCGTACTCAATGAGCTCATGCGTTGCTAAAAATATGTCCTGTCAGTTAAAGAGTACCCATACCGGAGATATCGAACACGCTCACCGATCCCGGTACGTAATAATCCATTTCTGGAGCGTTGTATTATCGCTGCGATAGACTGGCTTGTCGTTATGTGCGAGGGTGAGGAACCAAGTCACTTGGTGAACGCGAAATTTCCAGTGGTAGAAGTGTCAAAGGAGGGGAATGAGGGAACTTTAGCGAGAAAAAAAATATGCACACCGCTTATCAGTAAATATGGTGGCTCGCCCATAAGTGCCACTGGGTGGCATCCAAGGCCACGACCCTTTGTCCGTTCGGTCCTTTTAGCGCGCGAAACTAACAAAGGGCTTAGTCACGTTGAAGCAAGACGACATAAAATTCTTTCCGCACTTCTAAGTCACGAAGTGAAAGAAAAACGTTTCTGAGCTATATGGCGCGGTTGCAATCTATGTATACCCGCAGGATATCTTCCTGCGCTCAATGATACTTATACGCAACGGCGCATTGAGATCTAGATTTTCACCGGTTGATTCAGGTTGAAATAATATTATAGAGATTACCAACTCGCATTTGACCTGAATGGTGAAGTCGGATGTTGGAACCTCTTTCGTGAATTTGTCGATGCCAGGTGGCCAGCCAGACTGTAGACCAGGCTACTTAGTACTCAGCCTTCAGGAGTCAGTACTAAGGCTAGACCGATTGTTGAAGTAAGTTAGTCACAAGAAGTAAAAAATTCGGGTACGGGGAATCGAACCCCGAGCTGCCGCGATCTATATGAGAGGCGGCAATGTTAGCCGTTACACCATACCCGACGGTGACTTCCAAGCTCGCCGAGCGATCCTCCCCGGCGCCTGGACATAGTCGTTCCTTGGACGACAGAATAGTATTCATCGAACAATCCCTCATCCGACAGACATAATTGAATTCTATCAGTATCATTGCATAATTTCCAAATAATACAGCCCAATCATAGTAATTTTCCACGCAAAAGGATCGACAGGATATAAACAAAATGTGAGAAGTGTCGACATGAAAAAAGGAAAAATACATGCACGGATACGGACATGGAAGTTGAATGGGAGAGAAGCCAGTACACTAGAGATTGGAGATACAGTTTTTGCGTAGATCGCGGGACAACCTAGAAAAAGTATCGAAGAAGGGGGCCGCGGTAATGTATTACATGCAACTTAGGAAGGGGTAAAGGGTTCGGGCGATCGAGCACAAGTGGAAGGGGACGTCTGAGAGGCAGAAAATAAAGGGCGGAGAACGGTATCGGGGATCAGGATGGATAAAGCAAGGTGGGGATACTTGTGTATGCGTGTGGTAGCCCGTAGCAGATGGACTAGGCTGGTGGCAGAACTTGATCAGGGCAAGAACTTCCGCGTGTATCATGAGCATGGATTCGAGTATGTGAGGCAGCCTGGATGCGACACTAGAACGAGGGATCGCGCGACATAGAGATGCGGAACATGAGACTCCGGTTGAGCGGCGACAAGTAACACTCATGCGCCTTGTTTACCAGTCTTGAATCGGAGTAAAGGTGCGAGCCCTGATGACCCACAAGCTTTCTTGAGGAAATCGTGCTGAAAACAAAAACGATTGAATAAGAATAGGAACGGGGATTGATGAGACCTACCTCTAATAGTTCGTTAGCAGTCGCCCGGCTGCCCACGTCCACACAGAGGCAGACAGCCAGGAACCCCTTAAGCTCCCTGCTCAACGACTCAGGCTTCTTCAACGTCGGCGTTCCGTTAGTTGCGATGAGGTAAAGCGCTTTTAATGGTTCCTCGTCTAGGTATGGCGGTTCGTTTTCGATCATCTCGATAGCCATGATGCCCAATGACCAGACATCAACTTTGGCCCCGTACTCCTTCTGCTTAACGACTTCGGGAGCCATCCAGTAAGGCGTACCGACCATGGTGGCACGCTTCGATTTTTGGTCTGTCAGCTTGGCGCAGAAACCGAAATCGGCTATAAACAGATACCACACCGTTAGCCCGAGCTCGTGAACAGAGCGAAGATAAACGCACTAATCTTGACCCGCCCTTGCGCGTCAAGCAACACATTATCGGACTTGATATCACGATGGATGATGCTTTGACTATGCAAATGGCCCAATCCCCGGCAAGTCTGCGTTCGTTTACAAGGTCCGATCAGCACATCGCGCGATAAGAACAAATGAACGGCATACCTCCAAGCAGATGCTTGAGATTTGATCCTCCTCTAGGGTGTTATTTTCGATGATATCTGTTAGGGCACCTCCCTCCATGTATTCCATCACCACCCACAGCTCGTTGTTCTTGACCAGGTACGATTCGAGGTAGTTGACGATATTCGGGTGCTGGGACTCCTTCATCACCAGGATCTCGTTGACGATCAACTCCTTCCGTGGTTGATGGGAAAGATCCATTTCCTTGATGGCAACCTTCTTGCCGTTGGAAAGCACTTTGGCGACGTAGACGTGACCAGATGCACTATTCGACAAGGAAGAAAGAAATGCATACCGCGTCAGAAGGTGTGTGCTGCCAAGAACGCAGCACAAAGAATATAAAGCTCACCCCTGACCGACTTTCTTGATTTTGCTATAAATGAGCTTGGGATCGTCGTCGCATACTACCTGTCTCAGCTTCTCCATGATCTGGACCTCGGTCATTGTACTGATCCTCTTTTCCTTATCTTTAGGTTTCTCCAAGGCCGCAGCAGCGGCGGCGACGCCAGCAGGAGCAGACTTTGGCGGCTTCTCCTGATTTTGGATTTGCACCTTCTTGCCGGGCTGGAGTGGCAAGACTGGAGGGGGACCAGTCGTCGAGCCAGCTGCACCAGGCGCAGGGCTGGTTATCGGTGTCGATGTCGCAGGGGACGACTTGGACGGCACAATTGGCGGGCGCGGGAGATCCTGGGATTTCTTCGGCGCCACCGACTGTGGCTGCTGCAGCGTCTGCTGCTGGCTCTGCGACTGCTGCTGTTGCTGCTGCGCCCACCGCTCGTCCTGCGCCTGCTGTTGCTGCCACTGCTCCGTCCGCGCCTCCTGCTGCCGCTGGGCCTGCTCCTGCTGCCACTGCTGCTCCTGCTGCCGCTCCTGCTGCTGCCACGTCTGCTCGTTCTGCGGGAGCGACTCGCTGCGCGCGGGGATCGTCGCGCTGGCCGGCGGGCCCGTGGCTTTAGTGCGCGAGCGGAGGTCGGCGGGATCGGGCTTGGCCGAGGCCAGGGAAGTTGAGCCATTCGGCGTTGGGGGCGCGGGCCTCGTGGCAGATATCAGCGGGCGTGCCGGGGCAGCCCGTGTGGCGGTGGGCACGCGAGGCCCTTGGACCGTGGAGATCGCGCTGGCGACGTGCGATCCGTTCACCAGCTCTGCGGCGCGGGCAGCGGCGGTCGGGAGGCTGTCGTTATCGCCCGTGAGTCCCGGAGGTGCGGAGTCTTGACGCAATAGCTTGCTGGCTCCACCGAAGCCAGTGCCAGCGTTGAATCGCGCCGGCGCGCCGAGGGACATATCCTCAAACTCTCGCTTTTGATGGTCGGTATAGAACTCCAGCACGTCTAGCACCGCTTGGGGATCTTTCGCATAATCCTCGCGAGTGATCGCCGACTTAGTCAACAACTTGCTCCATTGTTCGGGCATGCCCTATGTGCGAGAGTAAATATTAGTTCGCCATTAGCGGGGGAGAGATCTCACCGTGAATGCCCCAGAAACAGGATCAAATCCAACATGGACTTTGTGGACGAAATTCGTCGGGTTGCTCACGCCCATGAGCGGACTTCGCGAGTAGACATCATCAAGCCATCCATATAGCTCCTCGTCGCTCTTGAGCGAGATGTACATCTTGCGGTCCTTAACCTCCAACAGCAGGCAATAAGGTTTCATATCTATGCGCTCAATGTTGGCGATGTCACGAAGCCAAATGACACTTTGTTGTGGTGATTGCTTCAATAATGTCAGCTTACGACAGGCTATGAGAGGTGGCAACCGACCTCGTTTCTGTGAATAGACAGTGTCTGCTCCTTCAGGACGAGATACTTGCGCGTGAAGAGCCAGTTGGCGAATCCCTCCTCCTTAATGCTGACCGAGCCTGAGCGCACTACCTGGGAGTTGTTGACATCGTCGGGCCCGCGGTTGGGCGAACCGCCTATCCCTGTATATGACTGGTAAGAGGAGCTTGAGGGCGAAGCCGGTGCGAACGTGAAGGAGGAGTTGTAGCCCGCATTCGCAAGCGAGTTGTTAGCACTATTGCCATATGTGGGCGCAAGGTCCGTTCCCCGCCGTTGGGGAGCCGGTGGAGCAGGCCGTGACGGCGTTAGCGACGCTGCAGTGACCTGGTGATAAGCCATAGTTCGAATGCCCCCAGCAGGATACAAAGATTTGGTACTGGGTGGATGGTGATAGACGACCTCGCCGTGGTATCCGATGGGCTAGAGCGATCAAGGAGACGGATAAGGCGGTGCTAGCTGGGGATACGTCGTGATGCGATTGGGTCTGCGATCAGGGGAGCGAGCGGGTTGGGCTCGAGGTCGCCGTGTACGACGACAAGCTGGTGGATCTGAGACCCAGTGGCCAGCTACTTGTTTACAAATGGCAGCATTGCCACAGTCCGGATCTATCCGGCCACACCGGTCTCTAGGGGAACGCTTGTCAAACTCCTTACAATAATATCACAACAACGCGACGTTTCGAAGAACAAGAAAAATATCCAACTGGAAGATCAAGGCGTGAGACCAGGCAGTTTTCGAGAAAGAATTGGGCAGGGAGGCCTAGAGGACACCCCATGCGCAAGCTTATTCGTCACGATCATGATCTATGGAACAGTTTAAGTCGAACGCAACGTTGATCTAACAAGTTAGGTGATTGTTCGTAACAGTATTCGGATCATCCATGAATAGTTATCTATGTACTCCAGCCCAGAAGCTAGATGGATGTGCAGTACTCGATTCGGATCATGGCCAGCGTGTAGTGTATGGAGATAGTAGACTAAGTACTAATCGCCCGATCGAGACAGTCCAAGGCATATGAATAGGGGCGTCATCTGTACTCAGCATTCAGATGAAGGTCGCAAATTTCAGCCCCCAATAAATGGGACATTAGCCAGTAGTCCACGGCCAGAGCTTAAGGTCGAAATTGCAGGAAAAGCCGAGGAACGAGGTCCTAATAGTGACGCTTCCCCTCCATCGCTTTCCAGATCTAGATGGCTCAGACGGAGCGCTATCGCCCACATCGTCTTCATTGCGCTTGCGCTTGGTGCCAGCGGTCGAAGGCTCTGGCACGCTAACTTGCACCGGGAAGGGACGCCAAGATTCGTCTGCGGCCCCGTTGCTTTGGCGTTCGCGTACTCGTAGGTAAAATTTGTTGGCCGCGGATCCCATCCTGTCATTAGGGAGAACGCGCACACGTCTAGAGGCCCGCGTTGGTTGGGCCGTCGATGTTTGAGGAGGGGAAACGGCCGCTGGTTCTTCCGGCAGGGCGGGCTCGGGCACTTCAGCAACAGGCACATTTTGGGCAGGAGGCGGGTCATTGAACGGACGTCTGACGGTCTGTGTAAAAACAGCAAGCGCCTCACAAGGCGTCGCATTCAAGTCGGCCTGAGCCTGATTATCAGTGGGCGTTTGTTCGTCGTATACCGCGAACCACCCATCGGGAGTTTCGACGACTGTGAGTTGCTCGATAGTAGGTGTCAAGCAGCTTCTGTAGAGCCCGTACCTGTGAATATGCGATTATGAATAGCGAACATAGATTGCTTTGAAGTTCAGAACGTACGATGCTTGGCCAGACGGTGATATATATCTTTCCATAACATGGCGGGACCTTGTCACGGAATACTGGTCGCTAGATATAAGCGAATACACATCTTCAGTGTATATAGGCTCCTCTGCGATGCTCGGTGCGACGGAATTGATCACCCCAGCGTCGAGAACGATTTCCGAGGCACTGTCGGCCATTGGTGTCGACATCTTCAGCCAGTGGCACAGTTGTGCAATCGGAGAGCTCTGCGTCGAAGTACATCGGAGTGCGCTTTTTATCGCCACTGCTGCGCGACGGTCGTTGGAGCCCAAGTGCCTCTAACACAAATCAAACAATAAGGGCCGACGAAACAACATCGAATTTCAAATTGCAGCAAGGAGGCCAGGAGTTATTGTCTGTGTAATTGTTTTTTGACAAAAGGCCAGAGCGTCAGATGGAGCATGGACGGCGGTCAGCTCAGAGTCCCAAGACAAAGGTGGCAAGAGGCCAGTGCTGTAGTCGCAGAGCAGAGATTGACTCGGAGCAGAGTCGTTGAATTTGAGTTGTTCCGCCCAGGGTTCGCTTTTCTGTCAGAGAGTTGAGAAATTCAGAGAAACAAAGACGTAGAGAGATGTTAGTACTGGACCTTCAGATGTCCGAGGAGGTATATGTTGGTTCAAACTAGGTTCGAAGAAAAAGTGGAGAACATTTATGTTGTGTCAAATCCGATCACGTAATGCGATCAGGCATCGTGTGATTGATTTCTAGGCCGGAAGCCGATGCCGATGCCGGTCCTCCGAGGCATAAATTCTCTCAGTACATACAGAAATGAGAGAAAGGAAACGGGCTCAGAATGTCGATGTCCAGATTTACGGATGGTTAGCATACTTATAGAACGAGTGACGCACACAAGACGCACAAAACGTGGAGGAAACCGAGCCCCAGCCAACTAGATGGAAGGAGTCTGTGTTTCGGAATCGAACGCTTAACAAAATAGGCGCCAGCTTGTACATCTTGCTATACTTTTTGTTGGAGTCAAATATATTTTGACTTGGCACAATCAGCTTAGAGAGTCTAGATGACTTACTTATACTTAAAGTTGTTGATTAAATTGTTGATCACTGGCTCAAGATCATTTATGGACGATAAAGTCGATCAGCATAGCACTGATACAACACTGATACCTTCAGCAAAAAACTAAAGAGAGATACCTTTTTCATCCATCCCACGATTCTGCCCTTGGGAGCCAGTTCAAACTTCACAATCTTTTTTGACTTCCCTTGCTACCTTTTGTTTGACCCTGCGTATTAGAAAAGTGATCCTGTCAATGTTTCAGCACAGACCATCAACTATTCTAACAAGATGCCGATGGCATCAGAAGGAGGATGCAGAGAGATTGATGGTGAACTTTGAAGTGGGCTGAGGACCGTCTTGGGATCGTCAATTGTTTTTGAGGCACAGCACAAGTCTGGACAGCTGGAAATTCATTTATTTCTGAGGAAGGTATTTTGGAACCCTCACTTTTTACACTTTTTAGAGAAATGAATTACTTACCAACGAATCACACCTTTGGACATTGTCCGAAATACGCTTAGCATCGGGTTTCGCCGCGCAGTAGGCGAGTTACCCGAAATAGAAAAATCGATCGCGGGTGGTGCTGACGGTCAGGTCGCTGCTCTTGTTCTAAGTCCTACCTACATACCCACAAGTCACTCTTTACATTCCGTCGTCGACAACACCCGCCTCCTCTCCTTTCCTGTGAGCGCCACCAGCGGCACTGACAAAAACGAAGTGGTACTCATCTCAATAACTTTTACGCAATAAATAGCACTTTCTCACAAACCCCTAGGGCGAAACTTCAGACAGCGGACGTTCTTCCCCGCCTTTCCCCCATTTCACATCCAGAGTCTTGAACCTCCCTACGGCTACGACAGAGCCAGAAAGACAACGCTAGGGCTTGTTTCCAATGATATTCAGACATGGGAGCCTAAGCCGCCGGGACGCCTTTCTGCTGCTGATTGGCGCCTCGTCCATGCACATCTGGACCCTCATATTCAATGCACGGGGCCTGGACACAGATCAGTCTATAGTGATCAATACCCATGTTTCCCAGCAGGATGCCCTCGGCGAGTTCCTCACGACAACAGCGGTGTTGAAGGTAACAGAGACCAAGCTGGAGACGATGACGGCAACGGTCACGGAGCTTGCTGCCCCAACATCCACGTCGCGCTCACTTTCACCATTCGACGATCTCCCTCCGACAGACATACTTGCTCATGCTCCGGGGTGGACCCTCTTTCGGAACGTATATATGTCGAATGGAACGATGTTCATTGTCGCAGATGAGGCCAGCCGCAAGAAAATCCCTGAAATCCGGATGATGACTAGCACTGGACTGGAAGCAGTGAACACACCGGAGAACATCGCCCTCAGAGAACCCACACCGGACAATATGAGGATAATTTCACCCGAAGAGGCGAAGGAGAGATGGGTTTTCACGAGTAAAGATGCGAATCGACCTAGTTTTAATCGTGTGTGGTCTGTGGAGGGAAATACGGTATGTCAATTCATCCTCTTCCTTCACCTATGGGCCTCCCAAGTCCTTTGCCATTCCATCACCACGCAATCGTCCCCTTCTTCATTTGATCTATCTCGTCTGATCTATCTTTTGACTCTTTGAATGAACGTTGTCGTCCATTAGCATAAGGCTAACTCTACTTTTACTCCCTTCTGCCCTCATCCAGCTCCTATTTAATGATCCCCCGCAGTTCCTCAACCACTACTACCACTTTGTCGCCGAGCTATTCTTCGGCGTGCAGGCCTTCTGGCACGGCGCTTTTTCGGAGCCGATCTCAACTGCCGACGCACTGTCACCCAGTTCCGCCACGCATTACTCGCTCCGGCACCCGCACGCACCCCCGATCCACCGTGCCATCTTCGCGCACGCCAGCGCCGACGCCTGGCGGGACAACCCTGGGTTCAACTCGTACTTCCTGCGCGCTGCGCTTCCCTCGGTCGTCGTCGAGAACCAGGTCGACTGGGACGACCGCATCCGCGCGACACGCCCGAAGACCGGTGAGCCGCAGACGGACGCACGCGCGTGGCACTTCTCCGTCGTTCTCCTCACCGATCGGAGTGCGGCACACCGCGGCGCGGTGTGCGGCTCGCAGACGCAGCGCACGGCAGCGGAGGCGTGGGACTTCATGCGCCTGCGCGGGAAGCTGCGCGGGCTGCACGTCGGCGGGTGGTGGGCGCCGCTGCGCGAGGCTGTGTGGCGCTTCGCGGGCGCGGAGGAGGGCCTCGAGGCGGCAATAGACATGCGTCAGGCGAAGGATGTGCAGCAGAAGCACTTCACGTCGGAGACGGGCGAGGTGCTCGGGCTGGACGGGACATTGGCCGCGCTTGATGCGAAGATGGTGGCGGATGTCAGTGTGGAGAACCAGAATAGGCTCCCGAAGCCTGATAAGATCGTCATCAGCTACATCAGCCGCCAGAGCGCACGCAGCAGAAAGCTGATCGCGGACGATCACAAGCTGTTGGTAGAGAGCCTGGAAGAGCTCGTCGCGCGCAAGAACAAGGAGCGGGCTGTGTATCTGGAAAAGAAGGACGCGCAGCCTGAGGACGCGCAGCCTGAGGACGCGCAGCCTGAGGACGCGCAGCCTGAGGACGTGCCGCTGGAATACGAACTGACCGTTGTCGAGGCGGAGAAGCTCACGCACGACCAGCAGATCAGGATGGCTGCTCGCACAACGGTACGCACTTCTGCGCTCTCATATGTGTTTGCGTAAGGCTGATTTCGGGTTTATCTAGATTATGCTCGGCGTGCACGGCAACGGCCTCACCCATCTCGTCTTTATGAAACCCAATCGAGCGTCGACCGTCATCGAGCTGTTCTTCCCCGGCGGCTTCGCGCACGACTATTACTGGACGTCGCGTGCGCTCGGGATGCGGCATTTGGCTGTGTGGAACGATACGTGAGCCCCTTTCGTCTCTCTCGCTTTAGCTTGTGCTGACAGATTACCTCCAGTCACCGCGCGTATCCTAACAAACCCGACGTCAACTACCCGGAGGGCTTCCAAGGGGACTTCATCCCTGTGCACGGCCCCACCGTTGTGCAGCTCATTGAAGATCGTGTAGCTATGAAGCTATAGCACCCCGACATTATGAATCTCCCTTTACGCCATTTCATGCCCAACCGGTAGCGCCCCTCAATCCTATGCTTCGAGGGATTGATCTTCGGCCAACACACAAACTACTATCACCCTGGATAATCGCTTCCAACCTCCGTCGTAGACATCTCGCCGACGTCGCCCTATTTATTGCGGAATACCGTATATGTACACCATCGCCGCCACGGAAGACCTCCTGGCCGCCATAATCATCTAGCACTGCCAGCACACACTATCCCCCATCCTAGGGCCCAAAAGGTGCGCCTTCCTCGCGCGCAGACTGAGTTCTGCCGCCAGCTTTGGCGCACCCATGTCAACGTCTCTTTCTGTAATCATCTCCGAGTTATCCCCTGGATCTAGGTTTCTCACATACCCCTTTTTCGGTTCTTTCATTTTTATGGATATCTTTGGACCGCCACGCCACCGACTGAGTTTGGCGGGATGCGGCTGCTCTGTGCTCATGACCCTTACAACGCGGATTGTGTACATAGAGCGCTGTTCTGGCGTTGTATTATTACAGGTGGATTATAATGCGAGTATTGATGCACTCTGTGGGCGTTTATCACTTAGCTTTCATCGGGTCTTTGGTAAGGCGAAAGCATCATCAGAGCAAGATCAGAATTAGAAGCGCGCACCACGCCACTTCGACTCTTCGAGGTAGGCACTTTGTCTTGTGAAGCGCGCGTCAACGGCAATCATGGCGGTTCGTTGGGACGGAATGGAATGTATTTTCGCTGACTACGTTACATAAGCAACTCAGGTATTACTACCTCGCCAGCAGTACTAATTACGGCGCGAAGGGCAATAAATCACGTAAATGAAACGGAAAAGGAGGGGTAAGAAGGGTTTGGGGGAAGAATATGGGACAAAAGTGAGGGTAGAGTGAGTGTGGTACGTGTACTCGTCATGCGCGGGTGGACGCGCAGGTTAGGGTTTCGCGTTCATTCACGTGAGTGTGGGACTTCGCCCTTGGCCAAAAAAGCACGCCGCGCCATTTCAAGCCGTTCAAAACTTATTCGAAACATCAACAGCAACTTTACAGTAACTGTACAACCGATACCCAGCGCTGAGTACCCCTTCTTCCGATGTCTGGAATCCCAATGAAAAGGGGTCCTCTTATCTACAAGCTTGATGAGGCGATCTTACGGGAAATTTTTTCTGACGCCGCAGCCAACAAAACGCCCGAATGGGAAATCGATGATAACATTCCCTTGACTGTCATCCATCGAGCTTCTCAAGTCTGCAAGGAATGGCGCGATATTATCTTGGGATCGTCTTCAGTCTGGGGTCAATGCATGGAACTCCGTTTACTCAATCAGACATCTGATCATTGGCGCGACCTCATTCTCGAGAGGACCGGTGAATCCATGTTGACGGTGACAGGAACAGGAACTACGCTGAATCGACTGGAAAGTAGCCTTATTGAGTTTTTCCTGAATCTTTTGAACAAGCATTGGAAACGGATTCAAGAACTGTCCGTCTCTTTAATGTGTTCGAAGTCGGACAACATACGTATTTGGAATACCTTCAGCCGGCCAACGGAGAATCTCAAGATATTTTCGATGAAACTCTGGAACGATGATGATTTGGAAAGGGAAGCGGTACACACAGAAGAGCTTCCACCACCAGATTTCCAGCTTTTTTCCTGTCATGCTCCTTCTCTCATTCGTTGCTGCGTACAAGTACAACTCCCGATCGAGACACTCAGTTGGAATACCAAATTGCTCTCCATCAGCAACCTCCGGGAATTAGATGTTTTTCTACCCTTGGATCTAAAATGTAGGCATCTCTTGGACGTGCTCGCGCATATGCCTTTACTGGAAAAACTGCGCATCTACGTACGCGGGATCATAAGGAACCAATCAGACGAACTCGCCTCGTTTCGACCGCATATGCCACACCTGAGGAACCTTAGCGTCACTTGCCCCGACCTGGATATATATCCTGCTCTCCTTGATCATGTAACCCCCTCTGGCGGGTACGCATTCCATTTGATTCATGACCTTCCCGATTGGAGCGAACTGGCTATAGAAACATGCCTCGAGAAGATAGGATACCTACAACATACTCTAAAATGCTACGCCGATTCCTTTCTCAGTCACTGCGAAAGGGAGTCTTTCTCTGGCAAAATCAAATTACATGTATCCAACCGTGGGTTTATGTTCAGATATTGCGATTGTGTTGTGGAAATCGAACCAGAAGACCCGGATAATGAAGCGGGCATCCGAACATATATCATTTCTGCACGGCTGTTGGATACTATGTCGATGTTACACATTCCAAATTTCATCACTAAGCTCGACTTGATGCTTCCGTGGAGGCAAGACCTATCGCACCTCTCCGATAGTCTCTATCAAGCGCTCAAATCCATTCCGTCGATCGTCGAGCTTGTGGCAAACATGAGGGCACTCCTCCAACTTGCACTTATTACAGAATCGGAAATTCTACTTCCGCGCCTCCAAACCATATCTTTGTCTTTAGAACATACTCGCCGCGGGCACATGCTGTGTATCTTACCTTTCCTTGTCCAGCGCTCCAACATCGGCGCCCCCATCAAAAATCTCCGAATAAAGCACAATGGGGGAAATACTGATTTCCGATACTTGGACGCAATGGTCGGTTTGAGAGTTTCTTGGATGGAAGGCGGAAAAATGGCGGAATATGTATGCGGAAGTGGGAACGAAGACCGGCTTATACTGTTGGATACGGAAGATGCAACGTGCCCGTCCATATTTTGAAACTTGTTGCTTCAGGCAATCGGCCCCCTCTCGTGTTTAGCTTCGTCAGGTTCTTCAATTCAGCTTTCCGACTTTTGTTTTGTTACTTTAAATATCTTGGCATTTGACAAGCATAACATCACATGTATAAAAATCATTTTTGGCACGCTCAACGCCTTAAGCTACATTCGATTCGGATGAATTGAATAGAGGTTACAAACAGACACGACATTGCCCACCAAGCCTGAGCGGACTGCTGCTGGCGGGCGTCGCGTTGAAGGCAGTAAAAGATATCGCAGTTTGATGAGCAACCGCAGCTCACGGAGGAGCCTGTGGTGAAGATTGCGCGAGACATATGGCTGTAATATGTAAAAGATTGCTTCATTGCGATTTGATCGTGTTCCAAGGAGGGCTTCTGGGGCGTAGTACTGGCGAAAATAGCGGTTCTGAAACGACAATGCGGTGAATTCTAGTTACTAACGAAGATGTCAATTACTGCTGAGTGAAGTAGGTAATACAGAAAATTGCGGATATCAATAATGTGCGTTGTATCGGAGGGGTATAGCGGATTCATGTACAATTCCGGGAATCTTTATCAAGGCTGTATATATATTGGAGGGAGGAGGATCAGAGGGACGTCGGGAACAACCAAGGCGAATGCGAGTGTCAATAGAGGGGCGGTGTTGGGAGTGTATCGGTAAGGAGGGGAAACGAAAACGACAGGCAGGGAGCAGGGGTCAGAAATGGTCGAAGAAGTCAAAGTAAGAGATCCATTCTTAGTGACTCATTGAACAAATCCGCATAAGACAGTGGGACGCCTGTAGGCCACGAATCCATGATGGGTAAAACTGGACATACAAGGGGGAAGATACATACAGAGGAGAAAGAGAAAAAGAATGAGATGGTCCACCATTTCGAGCGTGTCCATATGGTTAGCATAGTTGCGTATCCATCGTTGCCGCCGCTCCTCAGCTCGCCGCCCAGAGCATCGATCTCAGCCCTGGTTCCGGCGTAACAGATTTTCGTATTTTCTCGTGCTTCGTGCTTGATCTCATGAAGGGAGTCGAGGGAGCGTTTGTCAAATGTTGGGTAGTAAGTGATAGTAGGGATGTTGGTATACATATCAGATCGACGAGAGATGGCCAGGCCATGAACGGGTAGGCGTCCGGATAGATGTGCGAATTAGAAGCGCGACGTTGCGATGACGCGATAGAGGTTGTTAGCTTCCTCAAATTTAGAATTCCGCAGGCTGAAATGCGCCATTTCGGTTGAGTCTGCGTCGGAGGTCGGGTCCACGATAGAAAGCTTGATGAGGTTATGGTAGAAACGGCAGAGAGTTTGTACGCCCTTCGCATGTCGGTCATCGCTACGTTCTTCTCTCTCGGTGCGGTCGAGCCAATTGATGCATTCGTGTATAAAGCGGCCCAGGACTTCCATCAGAACAAGATCAGCTACAGTTGAGTAACCCTGGACCGTAACGCGAGTCTGATCCCGTAACAGGCGTCCATAAAGATCGAAGGTAGGTAGAGTTGGCGGTAGAAACGGGAGGATGTCAAGGAATGGGCGTGGATTGTTGTTTTCTGGATTTGGATTGACGAGTAAGCTTACGAGAAGAGGGTGAGCGATAGTGGGATTGTAAGCGATGATGGGCGTGAGATCGAGTGAGGTGATGATGTTGGCAGTCGCGAGATCGGAAAGGAGGGGGGCGAGTGTGCGCTGTTCTGAGAGTGTCAAAACGCGATCACGGGCAATAAGCAAGAGCTTCATCGCGTGAACGAGGCGCTCGTTTTTGCGGTCCTCGTCGAAATTGATGGGCGAGGGCGAAATTCGAGCCACCAGGGCGGGGTCGTTAGTTATGGGATTCGTAGGCTTTTGGAAATAAGAATAAGTAGAGTCGTCTATGTCGTTATACAGATGGTCGTCCAGGACGAGATTAATGGCGCGTAGTTTAGGGGGAAGAGGGCAGCGAGACAGAGTACTGGGGGAATAAGGTCCAATCTAGATCGTTCGTCAGAAAAAGTCCAACGGAGTGGCATCTCCAACTTACATCGTTCCCATCTCCCTTCAGAATTTTCCATAAGACCCAGACAAATTGTTCATTGGGGCTAACCCCGCCTTCATTGGAAATTGACACGGCCTTTTCCCGCTCCCTCACATACGCCACGAGGAGTGCCGATTTAAAAGGATTTACCGAGACAGGATGCGGTGTGTAAAGCGAGTAAAGAATGAAGGAAACAAGGATCCGCTGAGTTAGCTGCATGGATGTTAGACTTGATTACAAAGGTTGAAGAAGATAGATACACTGACCTCAGTATTAGAATCGAGTAGTGGTAAGAGCGCGTCAAGAGCCAGTTGAAATCGCGATATCGGTTGAACAAGCTGGGTGAAGGCCAACGCCGCGGTAGAACAAGGAAGAGAGAACGCGCGAGTCAGAAGGTGTCCCACAGACGCTTTGACAGTGTCCATCGATTGGGACGGTGAGCTCGCCGTTGGCGACATCAAGTTGAAGGACAAGATCGCTAAAGGCCCGAGGACCGTGCGCATCATCAACATTATTTAAGGATTAGTCAGCATCACGTGAGTGTCAACTTCCACCGATCACTTTATTTGTCTCTAATTGGCAATGGCAGGCGAAACGAGCCGAAAAATGGCCAGCCGTTAGCGTGCTGCTCAACAACGGGCTCCCCGACGCGCCCAGACCAACGGAATGCGCCCAACACAGGCCGTACTCAAGTCAGCTCGTTCTGCATGGAAAGGCGAGCGATGTCATTCTCCAATGTTCTCCATAACTTATTCTTTTACTCTAGGTCCCTATTTCATTCCCTTCCCCAATCTTCGTGATTCATTGGCCAACAATGAACCCATATATACCCAAGCAAGGGCTTGTACTATATTGCCAAACTTCGTGGGGTATGTCTACGTCCTTCTCCGCATGCACGTCTGACATCCTGCCGTTGTACAGGGTGAAGTTCATGGTGCACAATGGGAAGGACTTTCTACCAGTGTCTGTAACTCAGGACATGGTCGGGCATAAGCTGGGAGAGTTCTCATTTACGAAGAAGAGATTTACATTCAAGTACGCGTGCTCTCTTACTCTACACTTCGCCGCTAATTTGGCGCAGAGCAACAAAAAAGTAGTAAACAAAATACATGCATATTGTTTCTTTCTGGCCTTAAACGCCACCGAATCTCCCATGTTTCCAAACGTGGCTTTGCCTGAACACAACTATCTCGCCATCGAGTACAAGAAGACTGACGAAACTCAGCTGCTTATAGGCGCGGTCAAAGGTTTGGGAGCTTGGTTATCACCGCAGCGCTGAAATATGTTCGCGGCTAACGTAGTCCGACCTATGTGGCTATTATCGTTGCATCTTCCCATTCCGACAACCACGTACCGCTCACTTGGCGGCAGGAAATTCCCAGTGCTTTCTGCTGCTGCGCACTGCGGAGCGAACGCCCTAGGAGCGCCTGTCTACAACATTAGCGCAGCAAATGTGGGAACAGACGAAGCTATATTTCCACTATTAAAGAACAAGCTACTGGCGGATTTCGTCAAGCTCTACAGCAAACCGACTTCCCCCCTACCTCTCCCATCGCATACCTTTGTCGGATCCATCACGTCCCCTCTGGCCAGACAAACGCCCTCAGGACTTATGACATTATTTCCCTTCTTGGGTCTTGCCGGGTCCATCACGAATAATCTATGCCGGAGCGACGGAATGTTGTAAATGACGTCCGTGGTTGACGCTGGGAATGAAGTAGGAGACTATGATACACAGGGACGAAATATTGCGTGTGTTCCGAACCGTCTGAACCGTTGAATACGTTGACCGCATAGGACAGGGGTCGCCGCAGAAATGATACTCAAAGAGTCATCTCCTCACGTATAGCATTACCGAGCATTGTTATTCAATTTCCTGGGACCTGTCCGCTTCTCAACATGGCCGATACCTAGATGGTCGTTCGCCTTCTCACACAGCATGCTCTCAAGAACCGGCTCATGGTAACATATGTTCCGTTCTTGATGGATGTCATTTTCCAGTGAGTTGGGTACCTCGGGGCACTGGCCGCTAATCTATGTCCACTGAGATAGTTGAGTGCTGTACGCCCCTGGGAAGATATCTTCGCGCAACACCGCAACTCACGCTCCTCGTCCTGCACGGTTGTCATTCAAATTTTCCACGCAGATTCTTATCCTCTTTCCGACGGGAAAAGCATACGTATGTTCGCTCCTGGGTGTATATTCTAACTTGACAAAAGGACATCAACCTCTTAGTCGAGTAAGACTTGATACCCAATAAACCCTACCACGTCTACGGTCGTCGGCCTCCCATTCCAGCACTCCAAAAAGGCTATGTCCCTACCTAATCGGTTCATTCGTGACCTTGTTTTGATCCATAATGCTCCCTGGCCGACGGATTAGCACACCCCTCACCCTACGGCTGTCTTCAGGCTCTGGGGTTTACCGGTTCTTGGCATTCTTGGCGCCTGTTCAGCCATGATCTGTATACGTCCTGTGAGTATTCCAAAGTGACGTGTTTCATAATCATTCAGCGACTGTTGGCCATCTTAGGACATCGGGCGCGATTTTGACACTACCGGGTTGGTTGTCTTTGTATCCCGACCGGAATCTATTCCTGGACACCCTCGAAATGCTGATCCGCCGCGTTCGTCTCAGAGAAACGGCTCGAATCTGTGCCTACTTGTTGGAAAGATTCTGGTGACTCTTCGATTTGTGCCGTTCACCATTCGCGCATCTAGGTCCCGCAAGCTCCCACACTCATGCCATTATCCATTCCTCTGGATGTGATTCGTCCGAAACGCAGTTATTCTTAGCTCTGCTTTTTCGACGGCAGTGTACCGCTCACAACTGTCGGTTGACGACTTTCACTACACGACAAGCAGAGTATAAAAGGCGTTGACCAGTGATCCTCAGTCTCCAGGATCCTCGGGCCATCTCGTCTATCATCTACGACTGAACAGTACATCCAATGGCCTTCGCTCGTCTCAGCACTTTCGTCGCTCTCGTCCTGGGTGCGACCCAGATTGTCAACGCCGCCACTACCAAGCGTGTGACGTGCGCGACTGGACAAGTTACCGCAAACGCTGCCTGCTGCGGTCAGTGAAATTGCAGCTTCACTTGTTGTTTTTGTTCTCATTCGTTTTTAGCGCTCTTCCCTGCTGTCGATTTTATCCAGGAGAACCTGTTCGACGGCGGCGAGTGCGGTGAGGAAGCCCACTCTGCCCTTCGTCTCTCCTTCCACGATGCCATCGGCTTCTCCATCCACGGAGGAAAGGGAGGAGGCGCCGACGGTTCCATCCTCGCCTTCAACTCCACTGAGCTCGAGTTCCACGCCAACGGAGGGTGAGGATTACCTTCACATGCACGACTCTAACGCTTACTTTTCAACATAGTATTGACGACATTGTCGCTCGCCAATTCCCTGTTTTCCAAGGGCTGAACCTCACCGCTGGTGACTTGTAAGTTTCATTTATAAGGATCCCTTCAAAGTCCAAGCCAACTAAACCTTCAATTTCAGCGTCCACCTCGCCGCCGCTGTCGGCACCGCCAACTGCCCCGGTGCCCCGCAACTGAGCTTCTTCTTTGGCCGCCCCCCGCCGCTCGCGCCCGCGCCCGATCTCACCGTCCCGGAGCCAACTGACAGCGTCACCAAGATCCTCGAGCGCTTCGCCGACGCGGGATTCTCGCCCGCCGAGGCTGTTGCTCTGCTCTCGTCCCACACCATCGCTGCAGCGGACGTCGTCGACCCAACCATCCCGGGCACGCCCTTCGACTCTACCGTCGGTACATTCGACACCCAGGTGTTCCTCGAGGTTCTGCTGAAGGGAACGCTCTTCCCCGGAAACGGTTCGCAGCCTGGCGAGGTGAAGTCGCCTCTGGCCGGAGAGATGCGCTTGCAGTCCGACTTCGCTATCTCTCAGGACCCGCGGACCGCCTGCCTCTGGCAGTTGATGGTTGGTGCGTATATTTCTTCTTGCCGGTCATTGGCATAGTATTGATGTTTTGTTAAATCCACAGACGATCAGAAACTCATGATGGCCGAGTTTAAGGCTGCGATGGCCAAGCTCCAAGTTCTCGGCCAGAACACAAGGAAATTGATCGACTGCTCTGATGTTGTTCCCGTTCCCCAGCCTTTCACCGGCCACATCAAGTTCCCTGCCAGCTTCTCGAAGAAGGACCTCCAAATTGCCGTGAGTAGCTTTAACGTCTCATTCTCTTTGATTTCTTTACAAAACTAACTCTTTGTTAAGTGCCCCTTCCTGCCGTTCCCCAGCATTGCCACCGTAGCAGGTCCTGCCCCCACTATCGCACCTGTTCCTGGCTCATAGATATTTGTGTTAATATTTATCCTACCTCTAATTTTTTTCTCCGCACAGCACACATTGACTTGGATATCGTATATGTAAACCGCATAAGCAACATTCAGCGTTGTACATAGAGCGCCAATAAAACGAAAAAAAAATATCACCAAAAATATCCATGGCTGACGCCGTATGATTTTGGCTATCGCACACGAGAGGAAATTGCAGTGCCACCACTGGCAAAATACGATTTCTGTAATTATAAGCGCCCGTCCGCAAATTAAATGTGTACCTAGACTTCTGTAGACCCGTCGGGCCCGAGTTGATGCCTATTACACATCACCTTAACAACCAAACTAATAAGAGTGCCCAAATCTACGCACGACATGATTATTCCGTACCGCACTCGCGGTGCAATTCTGATTGACCTTTATGAACATTATAAATGCCAACATGTTTCGGGGACTTGGAGAGAATTAAATGCTTCTCTCGGCGAGCCGCGGCATCACTACGACTCACCATCTCTTATACCATTTCACTGGCATAGACAACTCTCCGGCCATCCAGGATCTTTTTATAAATAACTGGATCACTCCCAACAGATATCGCAACTAGCTGTCCATGTCACCCACGAACGAGGCATCAATGATCACACTCGTCTTGTCTTTCTTCTTGTCTGCACTATCTCCTCGAACCACTATCTTTCGCGACTGCCTTCAAACCGGCTTTGCTAATTGCAAGTGCATGTCTGGCGTTGAGCATCTCGAAACCATCTAGGTAATGTCTAGTTCTCCACCTTCTGGCGCCATCGCTGATTTTTTTAAACCAAGGTGACATCAGAAGGAGCGTCAACTGCAACGAACCACGGCATTGTCCCCTACAGGCTCAATCATTGCTTTTGTTGACCATTTCATCATTCGACATTTCATCACATCACAATTCTTGCACCAATGTCAGTTCGGCGCCTGGAGTGGAGGAAGCGCTTGTATGGATTGATGGCAATCACCAGAAGGCTAGTTCTTGTTACTGTCGGCCTGTGGCCTGTTGCTAGAAGAAAGGGAGTGAGCGTGGACCATGAATGGGAGATAATTTCGTTGCAAGAGATCGACGATGTCCAAGAGGTCGATGCTGATCCTATCACAACGTCACCACTTCGTATTCGTCGTTCCACCGAAGAAGCCCACAAGCCATCGCCTTCGCTCCAAAATCAAATCAATTCCACGTATAATGGATCACACCGCTCAGCCGAACTATACCATCTGGTCAATTTGTCTGGATCGGGGTTTCTCGGTGTACAGGAGGAAAGGGGACGCACAAAGAGATTTACGCTAAGGGAATTCTCGTTTACCATCCAATGCGCGCCCTCGGAACTGCCAGAAGATGTTGAACGACTCATATTTGAGATGACGGCAAGAGAGGATCCTGTAGGGGCATTGAATACGCTGGTTTTTGTCAACAATCGGGTACGGAAATGGTGTGCTATTTATATTTTCACTGTGATGCCGTCATTGACACTGCTTCATAGGGTGGAATATATCATATACGAATCCGTAATTCTGCGGGATGCAAAACATGCTCGTCTCTTCCTCGACGGCTTGGAGAGAAAGCATCCAGATTTTGCTTCAGGCGCAGTCAAAATTCTTGCACTACCGACACGGGTATCTTTCAATACGTCTAAAAAGATTTTGACAATTTGCAGAAACATACATCACCTCTCCTGGTTACCTACCAACCTTCTTCCGCCCGAGATACTAGACTTAGTCGCTGGTCTCACTCTGATTTCACTCAGAGCAAGACTATCTACATTCATAGGCACCCAGCCCGATTTCTCAGCGCCGCTGTTCCGCGGATTGAAAACACTGTTTGTGGTCGACCATCAGGATGTGTGGGGCACCTGGAGGTGGGACAGCATTCGGAAAAATTCCAGCCTAAAATGGCTTGCATTTAATCTGGACGGGCGTTTAGAAACATCTTTAGGGTGGGCGCCGGTTCGTACACTGGAAGATAAGATGCTGAAGCCATATGGTGGGGATGCGGGTATCCGGTTATGCATATGCTACAGCTACGATCCTCGAGTGTCTGGGGACCGTTGGATACATCGAAGCAAAGACACCTTCTCGGAGGAGCGTATTGCAGTACTGAGCTTGGGGGGTCGGGTAGACGAGCGTGAATGGGAGACGAGAGTAAGTGGACAGCGCCGAGACTTTGAGATATCAGAAGAATTGGTGCAAGAAAGGCAGACGGAAGATAGGCGTTTGAAATTCCAACGTAAGTGTTGCGTCCTTCCACCTTCCGAGCGACACATTGCAAAGCCCAATTCTCCTTTCGCTTATTGCCCGTATTTCTAGGCTACAGAACATCACTCTTATTTTGATCCTTGTGTGCTACATTATACATCGTCACCTGCCGAATATTCATTCGATTTTGTTCCAATTCCAACTCCCTCGGTCCGGATTCCGTTGACTTGGCAGAACACTGGGCTTGCTCCTTCGTTTGTCATTCTAAAAATAGGATTTGTATCGCTTGCGGAAATAGATCCACAGACCAAACCTTGGCATCCATAAGTACAAGAATTTGATTTCAAAGTGCTTAAATCATTGCAAACACTATCTGAAGTATGATACCTGTTTTTCTGGAAACTCAGGGTAAATACGAATAGTAAAAATGCCAGAGTACGGCCGCGGCAAATTTAGGCGCCCATGGCGCTCTGAAGAGACCGGAGGAGGAAAATAAGGAAAATAGATCTTACGATATGACTGTTGCAGTGTGATAAGATTTCAAAATCACTACAAATGACCTGTAGCGGCCGACTCCCTGTTTCCTTCTCAGACCAGACCAAATGACAGATGTCAGTCGATCTTATAATATATGGCTGACTTGTGGCCGATTCCAGGAACCCACATAAAGGGATGTAAAGGGAAGACGCAAGTTTGGGCATGACCCATCCCCATATCACCCATATCCAAGATGGCTATGTTCATTCGTGCCTGCATTTTTATCTTCCTCATGGCCATCACCGCACTCGCTCAAGCAGTCCCAGAGATGGAGCTTCGAGCTGTTCCTCCTGATCTCGCTTCGTGGACAGAGGAACGCACCAATGCACTGGTCAGTGCGGAGACCAATGCCTCTGTCCAAAACGCCGTGGATGCGTTCTTCTCCAAAAATATCAGCATTTACGTTAATGGCGAAAGCTTCACGCGCAGCGACTTCGTCAGGGATCTCCAACTCAGTCTTATAGGCCGGATTTCCAGTGATGCGATTTACTATTCCATCATCCAAGTTCCTACAGATCCGAAAGACCCTGTGACAGTGAGTTCATAAACCATCATCTACTGGTCAGAGCCTAATTTTTGTTACACTTTTCCTAGGCAGGATGGGTTGGAGCTTTCTTCAACAGCAGGGCATATTACTCGAACAGAACACAGACACATAATATCTCGGAAAATATTCTGTAAGCTTGGCGAACCAAATCGCTTCAAATGAAAAAATTGATCGCATACGCCTTTCGGACAGCATTCAGCAAGACCCCTCTATTCCGGTTCCCAGTCCTATAGATCATGATGAGATTCGTGTCTATTTCGATAGGAGACGAGTTATGTCTATCAATAGAGTGGTCACTCAGGATGTAGTGTAGATTTTGTCCCGTCGTTCCCGAATACACTCTGCCGAGCGTATTCATAATCACCATTCGCAAATCAGTTCCCCTCCCGAACGAGAATTGAAATGTTAGTAATTTTGTCCAGCAGAAAAGATATATATTGGGTTATCTGAGTCGACATATAATCAAGTGTCATTTAAAGGTATAGAAACCATATTGTTTGGCCGTATCTGACATGCACTCTACAGCCTGTTTCGACTGCAGCGAACGCAAACCAACATCGAACAGTTTCTGCATATCTGTTAAAAAAGAGTAAGCACTTACGATGACATACCACACATCCCAGAGATACTTACCTTTAAGAAATCACGCATTTCCCAATTACATTCCTCACAGAACCCTCCTCCTGGGCGCTGTTTCCAGACATGGCGATCACACTCATGGTCATTCCGCATGTCATCCTGCAACTCCTGCAGCCCCTGATCCCAAACATCCGGCGCCATCCCTCCAACACCGCGCGCACCATGCTGGTTTACATGCCGTTGCTGCGCAGCTTCTAGCAGAAGGTTTTCGTCCCACTGCGTACAGTCGCAATTCTTCCAGGGCACCGCGCAGAGGTAGCAGAACTCCGCTCGGCACCGGCACGTCATGTGGTAGCACCCATGGCTGAGCTCGACGAGCGCGTGGCAGCCCAGGCACGTCTGCCACCCATTCGTGCGCCCGATCGCGCGTAGTTCGACAATCGCGGTGTTCGCGGCGCAGTCTGCGCCGGCGTGTTCCGCTTGCTTGCAGCGCGGGCAAGTGGACGTCTCGCAGGCGTGGCAGACTATACCGGGCTCGACAATGCCCTCCGCCGAGCCAAGGAAGACTGAGCAGGCAGAGCTGACGCAGTACACGCGGTCCTTGGCAAGTACGCTGAACTCAGTGTGCTTCTGCAGGAAGAGAGCACGAAGGGTTGGGTCGATGAAGGCGTCGACTTTGGTAATTGGGATGGGCTCCTTGCAGCAGCGGAGGGGGAATAGAGATTCGTCGCGCGTGAAGTTCTCGACGAGGGATATGACGCAGTCGCTGCAATAGTAGTGGTTGCACGAAGCGTGCAACGCCAGGTTGGATTTTATGCTATCTTGGCAGATTACACAGTGGACGCTATGTGGAGAATGTTAGCTCGCGACTTAAATGTATAGATATCGGGAGTACGTCTTGTGCGTGTTTTGGCTGCTACTGGGTCCAGAACCAGATGCGCTATCAGCCTTGACGTGGCGCGCGCCATACCGCGCGAACATAGAAACGTTGTGGCCAAAATCCATGTCGGCGTCGAGGGAGTCTACGTCGTTTTCGACATCCATGAGGTCCATATGGATTCCGAAAGCTTTCGTTTTTCCTTTCACGTCGACGACCATGGGAGAGCTGCGTGTTGGGCAAAGTGAGCAGCGAGCAAAGCCTCTGATGACGAGGTACTCACGCGGGTGGCTCGGGATGCATGGTAAACCCTGGCTGCTCCATACGCGCCTGTGCCGCCGTCTGCGGTGGCAGCTCCTCGCCGCGAGACAGCATCTCCGCGACCCGCCTGTCCGCAGCAGTAGCTGCCTCTGCCACAATTGCAGCCTCCAAGAACGCGGCGTCGGTGGCCATGGCACTATCCAGGCTGTGTGCGTACATCGCATCCGCCGTGATGGAAAGCCATTGCTGATAGTTCTGGGACTGTAGCTGGTAGGCGTATTCCGCGTCGGAGAGGGGCACGTCGGCGCGGGACTTGCCCTTCCCGGCAGACGCTGCTTCCTCGAGGTCTTCTAAGGCAAACTTGGCGATGAGTGCAGCGGTCTCCACGTCCATGGCATCGTCGACAAAGGGGTGCAGGCGGTGAGGAAAATCGGCCGGGATGTGAGCGCGGTGCACGGATGCCATAGTACTTGTGTTGGTGGTGAAAGAGTGAAAGAACAGGAGTTGCGGGGTCTTTGATGTTTAGTCTCGCTTTTATATTATATAATCAAATGATAAGCGCGCGTCCGCGTGCCATCGGTGATCGACCGATGATCATGAATGGGAACCACCAAAAATAACGTTCAACACATGTCATTCGTTATTCCAACTTACCTCGTAGGGTGCATAGAGTATATTTTATGATAGCTAGGTCAATATCCACTTTTAAAATCATTTTATGTATCGCCATCACGGCGCGCGTAGCCGGCAATGACCGGCCTCGGGCTTCGGCCCTCGTCTCCCAGTTAAGCGGGCCGTATTAAATACTTATTATAATATAAAAGTCAGTAGATTAAAAATAAAAATAAGACACAGTGTACAACGATAAGCCAGGCGTACCTTTCTTTATTCACAGTCGGTCTCAGCGCACAGCAGTTCTCGGCCATTCCTCGTCGCATTTGCGGCGGAGCTCGCCAGGACTTGCCACTCATGATGTGATTCATCACAAGCGTTGCATAATTCACACGCACTGCGCCCAACCTCCCGAGTTGCTCCCAAGGGCCCGCATAAGTAATGCTTGTAAGTATATTAAATATGTCGACGACCCTCTCGATTCGCTTCCGATGCTTCCACAGTATTCATCGTATTTGTACCGGATGAGACCTTCGAGAAACTGGTGTTGGAAATAACTGTGTACCCTACCCCTTATTTTTATTTGAACAAATTGAATCAAAATTGAATACGGACTCTTGAATTTGCCTTGACTGCAGTTTATGTAACATTGAAAATAAATGGGCGTATATAGCACCTCAAAATTAAATTAGATGTAAATTAAAGAATGACAATACTATAAAGAAGACGCCAAGAATTTATATCTGAACATCCAAGTTATCCTTACTGGAAGTCACCCACATACAACCCACATAGCATCCAAATAAAGCCAACTTGCATTTAAGAGCAAAAGAATAAAACCATTGGCATTTATGATGTGTTCACCGTAGGCCACTGGACTCTAAGCGATTAATAATCTTTCTCCGTCACTGACTGGCTTCTTAACGACTGCCCGTTTCAGAGCCGTGTATCAACTGAGCACTCAATCCCAAATCACATCGGGTCTGCAAAGCCTGGTCCTATTTACCTCTAATTGTGCGCCCAGGTATGTACTGGAGAGACGAAGAGAGTGCGTTTGGAGTGCGTACCAGGCAAACACCGGAATGATCGGCTCACAAATTGAGGTCGTATCTATTCAAAACCCTGACACGGCCGCACGCGGAAAATCAAGGAGTATTAGTAAGTATTTCGAAGAGCCAAACTGCAACCTACTGCAACGCCAATCCGCTATGTCCTATCGAGCTATATTTAGCGGTGTACTTATGGCCCATCATCCATGTATGACTTTTTGCCTTTTATAGCCAGGGCGTCCCTTAATCAGCTGGCAACACAATTTGTGTTATTCATTGGTTATTCAGCCAATTTTTCGAAATGACGCGACTAGCGCTCAGAGGCGGATTACGAACGGGGGACGACGGCGCACGCTCCATGTAACAGTAGGAGACGCGTCAGCTCCAGCCTGAGGTATATAAGGGCGCTGCGAGACTCTCATATTTTCACAACCAATATCTCCAACGCATTCTAACCAAGCACAAGATCCAATGGCATCCGTCGATAGCAAAGTCTGGTTTGGTGCGTCTGAGCTCTGCAACTGCCTTTTGCGTGTCTGCTAAGTCTCATTATCTAATTATCGCAGTGACCGGCGCATCCTCTGGACTCGGCCGCGCTGTGGTCGAGCATACGCTCGCGCAAGGCGAGCGCGTCGTCGCAACCCTGCGCAAGCCGCAAGCTCTGGACGACCTGGTGGCGAGATACCCTACCACCCAGCTCCTCGTCCTACCACTCGACGTCGTCTCGCAACCCGCCATTACCTCCGCCTTCGCCGCTGCCATCGCCAAATTCAGCCGCGTCGACGTGGTGTACAACAACGCCGGCTTCGCGGAGGTCGCGGAGGTCGAGGGAACGCCGGACGCGGACGCACGTAGCGTCTTCGAGGTCAACTTTTGGGGCGCGGCGAACGTCTCACGCGAGGCGGTGCGCGTGTTCCGCGATGTCAACGTGCCGCGCGGTGGCCGCCTGCTGCAGGTTTCAAGCGTCGTCGGCGTGAGCGCGATGCCGGCCGTGGGGTACTACAGTGCCACGTGAGTTCTTTCCTCTCGCCAGTCCAAGAAACAGCGACTAACCGCGTCGGCCCAAACAGGAAATACGCGCTGGAGGGCCTCTCGCAGGCGCTCGCGGGGGAGCTTGACCCCACTTGGGGTATCACTGTCACTATACTCGAGCCAGGCGTGTTCAACACGCGCGCGATCACCGGAACAGACGGGATGCACGCGCATGCCGTGCACCCTGCATATGTAGCGGAGAGCCTTCCGTCAGCTCAGGCGCGGGCGTTCTTCACGGGCTCCGCGCGTGACGTGGGTGGCGATCCGGAGAAGGCGGCGCGCGCTATCCACGCCATTGCGCGTACCGCCAACGTCGGGCTGCGCGTTCCCCTTGGTCTGGACTCGATTGCGGGGATTGAGGCACAGCTCGAGTCCGTGCGCAAGGACGTGGAGGCGGCGAAGGGGTGGAGCGCTGATCTGAAGTAGGACGCCTGGTCGTGGGCGTACATCTGTATACATAAATTGTATCAGCGCAACTGCAGAATTTTCGGAGAATCCTGATATCTACTATGATGCGCACTACAGCTTTCAATTAACTACTTTGGTGTGAAGCGACAAAGAAGTAAATTCGGCAACTTTTGATGAGGCGAAGTTGGAAGGGGATATGATGAAATTGAGATCGGACAGAACCGGACATCTCAGTCTACGTTCTCGTGAGCGTTGTAACATAATTGCAAATCCAAGCAAAAGTGCGAGCCGCTGGGAAGTGGGAATGGCGGGCCGGGTGGACACTCCGTAATGCCAGCGGGCCGAAGCTATTATGCACCGCCATCCGAAACAAACAGCGTCTGTCAACGCACCGTTCATTCCCGACTGGTAACATTTTGTACACCAATCTTTCTCCTGCTATAGACATGTTCCGGACAGCATCTCGGGTGGCGAGTCAATCATACAGTTTAGCATCTTCATTTCGCTGAACCTGTTTCAACAGCCGCGGAGGGCCTTTCTGTCCGTAGCTGCAGGCACCGCCGTGGGGCTGCACGAGTCGCCAGAGAAGGTCAACCATCTGGCTTGTAGGCTCGACGCAGCGCTGAAGGTGTACTTCGTCTAGCTCTCAATATACCCCTCCCCGACGCCCGACATCCTGCTTGTCGACACGCCGTCGCAGCTCGAGCGCGAGATCGGTGTCGTCCGCCGACACGTGCTGCGGGCGTACGGCGACGCACACGCCCATGTGCAAGGGTGGGTCTCGAGGTGGATCGGCGTCGAGCACGCGGTTGAGAGTACGTCGCCTACCTCTTTTTCCCAATATTTTTTTGCTTACCCGCTCCCCCGCAGAACGCGTGAAAGCGATCATCGCGCCGGACGAGGCGCTCACGCCCGGCCTGCTATACACAGGCGTCGCAGGCCTGACGGGCTCCATCCTCGCGCGCAATCGCATGCTCCCCACACGCGCGCTGCTCCCGCCGCTTCTCCTTGTGCTCTCCGCGCGACACTTCCTCCCGCAGACGAGCGGCAACCTCGCCGCGTACCTCGGCGACCTCGAGGATACGTACTTCCCCACTTTCGCGGAAAAGCACGAGATTGCGAAGGCGCATTCGGCGATGACGTGGGACCGCGTGAAGGAAACGACGAAGGGCGGCCGTGAGTGGATTGACCACGGTGCTGTTGTGGCTGTGGAGAAGATCCAGGAGACGACGGGCCTGAAGCTGAAGGAGACCCTTGGCTGGAACAAGGCGGGCACGGTGGAGGCCGCAGAAAAAGCGGCATCAGAGACCGGCAGCGCGGTTACTTCAAAGGTGGAGGAAGTCCAGAAGAAAGTCGAGCAGAAGGCAGAGGTCAAGGCAGAGGAGGTCAAAAGACTCGTATAATTGGGTTTACTTTCGCATTGTTATACGTCATAGATTATTTTATTCTCTTGATTGGCACAGGATGATATACTGGCAGCATCCTGTACTTTGTGATTGTGATAAGGAAGGTAGCACCGCTATCTATCTTGGCATTGATTCCATAACATTTTTCGCTAATTAATACATCAGAGGGAAAGGGATTCAGTGAGCGATACATAAGTGTGTATATGCAAGAAGAATATACTGTTCGTATCCGTAACTCCCTATCGATAGCAAGTGCTAGCGTCCGGAGACAGTGCCCAAACCCTGTTGTTGGAAAGGAAGGAAAATCGTAAACATGGTGTCATGAAATGAGGGAGAAAAACTACTGCTACGAAATACTAAAGTATTGGATCGTACGGAGAGGCTTGCGTGGATGGATGATGGCGGTATCGAGAATGTATGTATGTATGCAAGAGGGTAGGTAGGCGATACAGCAGGAACAGGGAATCGCGATGTGGTGATAAGATGGGAGGAAATGGACGACGGCAGAGAAGGATGGAAGCTGTGGGAGATTAATCCTATGAAATATGAACAGTTTATAAATAAATCGATGCATCATCGCCTGGCGACGCGTTTCCGTTCCCGCCCATCCTCTTCGATGTCCATCTCTTCGGGCGCCATCTGCACAACGCTGATGTTCGAATTGTGGGGCTGTAGGTTCCGTGAATTGCGTGTCCGCCGTCTACCCAAGCTTGACGATGTGTGCGCGCCACCGTTCGCGGTGCCAGTGCCACCGGGTGACGAAACTGCCGAGGAGGGCCCGCCAATGGAGATGGCGGGTGAATTGGAGTCAAGCATCATCATCATCGCGTGCCGGCGCTTGGACCCAGCGTTGATGATGACGGGGGTTTCGGCGAATGGGATGGATGACTGGGAGTGAGAGACAGGAAAGGGCTCCGATATAAACGTTGGTGGCGAGAAGTGGGTGGACTGAGGCGTGGGATGGAACGATTCTTTCGTGGGCGTTGGCCGACCCTTGCTTGCCTTGTGGCGCGGGGCAGCGCTGAGTGGTGGTGGCGAGGGCGATGTTGGCGCCGACGGCGCCGTCGTGCCTGAGACGGGCGAGCTCGGAGTCGGGAGTGATGAGGACTGATAATCATAAATTTTAAAATCGCATATGCCACGATGGACGATCAAACTCACGGTGGCCTTGGCCTTCGAGGAGCCTGCGGATGCTGCTGGCGACGCCTTGCGGTCGTCCGATTTCGCTGCGACGGGGCCAGCCACCGGCCGCTCTGCGGCGGGGCGAGGAGCACGTTCCTTGTCCTTCTCCCGCTCTTCGTCTTCCTCCTCCTCTTCCTCGCGCGCGCGGATAGCATCGACCCGCGCCTCGATCCAGTCCATCACCCGCCCGATCGTCATGCCACCGCCCTCGACGGCATGCGACGTGCCCGACGGCGCCAGTCCGATATCGCTCGCTGAGACGCCCTGCTGGATAAAGTTCAGCATGTCCTGGCACGCCGTCGAGTACCCGTTGTTGTACGCCCGTTTCGAGTTCTTGCGGGACGAGCGGTACAGTGTGGTTATGCTCAGTGCCGCGGCTGGGGAGAGCGAAAATGGAGTCAGTGCCGCCTTTGTCTGTCAGGAGACATGCCATAGTACCTTTGAAATCGTTCAAAAGTTCCTTCTCCGCGTTCTGCTGGCCATTTGGGAGTGAGTTAACGAGAGTGTTGAGGTTCAGCGACTCCATGCGAAAAAAGGACAGCGGCAGTAGGATGGCGGAGAGGAACAAGCAGACACCTTTGCCACAATCAGCGGAGAACGGACATTGCTGACATAATATGGCCTTTCGCAGTAATTAACTACAGCAAACACACGCTTGCGCCCGCAAATCTACGCTATCAATCACAGCGCTGGTGCTGTGAGCCTTTCTGTGGGATTCACAGCAGAAAAACACCGCGATGGGCAATACATTGGCTGAGGAAGAAGAAAAGCGGAATAGGCAAGATCTGACAAAGATCTGATTTCGTGTGGAAATCTACCACGTGCTGCGAGTGTTTAAAGCTAAATTGCCTTTTATGGAGCTTCCGGCTCCGGCTAATGGGAATCTGGCGCGGCAGTAGAACGATGTGCGCCAGCAGCCAGCTTTCCACTTGCCTTCCACAGCGAGAGTCACTTTTGTTCGCTCCTATCAAAAGAAGATGTTAATGCTGGGTTTAGGTGAGTAAGGTCATATAAAGGAGTTATCATCAGCGCTGGATGCCGCTCACACCTGCCAATGCTCTTCGGACCCATCTACAATTTAAACACGCAATCGGAATAATTTGGGAATAATATGAACAAATGCCGAAGTGGTTCCCCAAGACACTCGTCTCTCTCCTCTCACAGCAGGTTCACAGCAAACGGCCTGCACTTAACGTCAACCTGACGTCAGCCTTGCATTGTTCTCGCGGACTGTCAGATGGCCGAAACCGCTCCAACCACCAGCCGAGTTCTCCCAACAATAACTCGAATAAGAAGATCAAGTACTTGCAGAGAAATCTAAGAATGGCGCGAAACCGGACAAGACGCGGACATCATGGACAAGTGCTGCGTGTGAGTCAGATATGGCAGAATAGCCCTGTTACTAGTAATTGACTGAATTCGGCTAGCGTTTGCGACATGCTTTATGGGACAAGAGCGGTTTAGATACGCACAAAAGGCAGCATATATAATGCAGTCTTTCCCAGCTTCCCACCCGGCCAGCCTGTAATGTTCCATTGTGCTTGGAACAGCAGCATGCTCGTATCCGCACCTTTAACGCAGTGGCATGCCGCTAAGATGGTGGGATGTATTTCGCATGGCCATCGGCGGCCGCAAAGCGTCGGACTTGACTCTGGGCTGGCCAGAGTGTACTCAAGGTATTGGAGCACTTTGCAGTTCTGCATATGCGGTTCAGTCACCAGTGCCCCAGCGGGCCGTCTTTGGCACTCTTCTTCCAGCTCGTGACAATATTTTAACTGGGCCGATGTTTTCTGACGCGAAGCGCTGCTGTACCGTCGTTCTCTGGCTACCACTCCGAAGTCTGCAGACCGATCATGGGATCGCGTTGCGCGGTCCGCCTGTGCACCTTTCGCCCCTACATATGCCCCGTCATAGCCAAGGCCAGACTGGACGACCACTATGCTATTCCTTCTTGGATACTGCTGGTACTTGTGCTTGGTTCTTGCGCATCTTTCTGGCGCGGCATGGGGACTCGCTCCGGCGGGGAAATGGGACACGTTCAATATCGCGCCGCGCACGAAGACAGTCTACCCTGCGGCAATACACTCCACTAGCGGGGTGGTAACGGGGGCGGAACTGCTTGTTGGGAAGAAGGGCGCGGCAGCACTCGCATCGGGGTCGTGGGTCACGCTGGACTTTGGCGTCGAGGTGCGCGTGCCTCTGCCCACTATATACTGTATTTCATTTGATTTGGTTGGCGTAGGTCGGCGGCCTGATCACCCTCACCATCGACGCGCCCAGTCCCGCGGCTGCGCTTGCGCTGTCCTTCACCGAGTCGCCCGCGTTCATCCGCCCAAACGCATCGGACGACTCGTCCTTCCCCGCGCAGAACACGACTTTCGACGGCGTGCTGCGCGTCGACGCGCCGCTTGCCTCGGGGCGCTGGACGCAGCCCACGTACTCGCTGCGCGGAGGGTTCCGCTACCTCACGCTCGTGGCGAGCGGGGGTGAGGTGACGCTGGCAGACGTGTCGTGTGCGATTAATTTCATGCCGCATGTAACTGATTTGAGGGCGTACGAGGGTTATTTCTATGCGCTGGATGAGGGGGCGCAAGATGTGGATCTGCTGACAAAAGGTGGTGTTTGCTTTATTTTTGAAGTGGAGATGAGTTGTGTCTGATGGTGTGTTTTAGTGTGGTATGCTGGAGCGTATACGGTGCAGACGAATACTGTGCCGCTGGATACGGGGAGGGAGGTGCCGTTTGCGCCACCAGGATGTAAGCAAATTATTGAGGTACGCTTGATGTTCGGCTGAGGACTCTATCTGATAGCATGGGCGAACAATGCGACGCTGGGGGTGGCCGGTCCTATCATCGTGGATGGAGCGAAACGCGACAGGTAAATACATCTGTCATGATATAATATTCGCACTCACCCTCTGCTTCACGACCACAGAGCAGTATGGCCAGGTAGATCATCTTTTCAGTCACATTCCCCAGTATCTCATCCAATTTTATTTCAAAAATCAGGCGACATGGGCATAGCGGTGCCCACCCAGTTCGTCTCCACAAACGACCTCTTACCCACCAAGAACGCGCTCTCGACCATGTTTGCGGCGATCAACCCTAAGACAGGCGCGCTCCCTGAGTCGGGCCCGCCGCTGAGCCAGCAGGGCTCAGACACGTACCACGCGTGGACACTGATTGGGACATGTGCGTCGCTTTTTCGTGACGTTTTCTGCTTGGAAAAAATAATTCAACTAACGCTTGGGGACGCAGATAATTACCATCTATTCTCGGCTGATACCGACTGGCTGCTGGACGTCTGGGCGAATTATACGAAGGCGGTCGCGTTCCTCGAAGGTAAGGTTGACTCCTCGGGGCTGATGAACGTCACTGGTTTGCGGGACTGGGCAAGGCAAGGCGGGGGCGGGCACAACGCGGAGGGCAATGCGATTCTATACCGGGTATGCAGTTATTCCCCCGTGTATAATTCGTGCAGCTCACATCAGACTTTGCGACACCCGCGCAGGTCCTAGTCACCGCTTCCGAGCTTGCGACGTACGCGAACGACACCGCGCTCTCCTTAGCGTGGGCGCAGAACGCGACTGCGCTGAAGCAGGTGTTCAACGACGTGTTCTGGCTCGCGGATGTGGAGATGTACCGCGACAACGCGACGACGACGCTCTGCCCCGAGGACGCGAACTCGTTCGCGGTTGTGTTCAACCTCACGCAGTCGGAGGCGCAGAAAGCGCAAATTAGCGATGGGCTGGTGGGCAATTGGAATGACATTGGGCCGGTGGTGCCTGAGCTTCCGGATACGATTAGCCCCTTCATTGCTGGATATGAGGTGCGCTTTCGTTTTTTTTTTGAGTGTTGTGCGTTAATGGGACTTGGGGTTTGGGCTGTTGCATATTATAGGTACAGGCGCACTTCGAGGCGGGGAACGACGCGCGCGCACTGGAACTTATACGGAGGACGTGGGGGTACATGCTCACCACGAACCTGTCCGTGCAGAGCACGCTCTTGGAAGGCTTTACAGCGAACGGCTCCCTCGCGTGCGTTCTCATTCGTCCATTCTTTCAATGCCTATTAATCGCACACCGCGCGCTCTACCAGGTACCGCTACTACCAAGGCTACAATGACGACCCCTCATACACATCCCACTCGCACGGATGGAGCTCGGGCCCTACCTCCGCGCTCACATTTTACGCGCTCGGGCTCACGGTGACCGCGCCCGCGGGGCAAGCGTGGGTCGTCGCGCCGCATATTCAAGGCGGGCTGCCCGGCGCGCAGGGCGGCTTCAGCACGCCGCTCGGGTGGTTCGGCGTACAATGGGCGCTGGCGGGCACAGGCGGGTTACGCGTGGAGATAAACACACCAACGGGGACGGACGGGATACTACGGCTCCCTGCGGGGGCGGTGCGCGGGACGGAGTATGTGCTGGATGGCCGGGCGGGGCGATTTGAGGCGGGCGCGGGGGTGGAGATTGCGCTGGAGGGAGGGATACATGTGGTTATGTTTTCGGGGGAGACGTGATGGGATCTGTCGTGGGGCGTCGCATCGGTTCGCCATTGGGAGTTGGTGAATTTCCACATTTGATAGTTACTGACATCAGAGATGCGTAGTGTCTAAACATACTTAGTGACGCAGAGTGAAAAGCGCTGTTTTCAAGCGCAAAAAGGGTAATTGCACTATTGATATCGATGATGGGGACACACGTATGATTCTTTGGAGATGAAAGAACGTTCGCGGCGTACGGTGATACTGGGCATATAGTTGACACGCATGAACCTTTTCGATCTCGACGCTGAGGTCCCGATGATCAGCCGGTGGCCCACAACAGAAATTTCGTACCGAAGAGGTGCCCTATATCCCACTTGCCATTTATTGAACCAGTGAGCTGACTGTATAAGTGTGATATAAGCTGACCGTAAACAAGTTGTGCATAGCTTTGTGCAAGCATCCTGAGCTGCAAAATATTCTTGAAAAGTAAAGGCAGCTCAAAGGCAGCTTCAGAAATCAATAAAATAAGGCGTATAATTTACTATAAAAGAAGCTTGTGTTGGAATTATTCCGCTGCACATGAATACAGCGATAATACTGCCGGTGGTACATCAAGAGACCGTTTTACCCGGATGGTGCCAATCATCAAGGTACGGGGCGCACTTGAGGCGCACGCACGTATAGTATATACGCGCTTGGTACTGGGCAAGTAGTAGTACGCGCGCATTTAATTGCGTAAGCATCTCGGCATGCACGCGGCCACGTGACACGGTAATCACCGATATACCCGAACAGGGGACTCTTTCTCTCCCTCTCCCTTCATCCTTCAGTTCCCCTCTTATCATCTGCTTTCCTTATCGTGGAAATTTGACAGCTCGAGGATAATCTGCTTTATATACCTACAGGATTGGGCGCACGGGGGCGGGAACAACGCGGAGGTCTCCTTAGCGTGGGCGCGGAATACGACCGCGCTGAAGCAGGTGTTCAACGACGCGTCCTGGAGTGTCGAACCACATACAGGCACCGCATGTATCCACCTTTCAAGTGCTTTATGATGCTCTATCCTTTCGCTGACTACGTGGCTTCCATTGTGCGCCTATTAGATTCATTGCACGCCTGCTGGTTTGGTTGCTTAAGTGTTCGTGTGTACATCGTCATGTCCAACCTGGAACAGTGGAACCCGAACGATCTGCTATTTGAAGTCACTGACGATCCTGCTGACCCTCTCAGAGCCGTACCATTTCCAAGCGTCCCCTCAATCGCGTCGTGCTGTCTCTTCTCTGCTACCTCTCACACGGTCTGGGGTTTCCTGGGTCTTCCGACGCCGACTCGTCCCCATGTCTAACCCCAAACCTAACCTCCGCGCTTTGGCGCGCGTGGTTCCATCGACCGAAATGTACCCTCTTCGAGTCTAATGGCGCGATCGACCCACGTCACCAAACCGAGGATTTATTTGCCTGCTGTGACTCGCCGAGATGTACTGGGAGGACGTTATCCTCAACGATATCACCCGTTCGTGGCAGATTGGATTACTAGGAACTTTTCAGTGTCTATTTCCATCGTTCTTAGGTGGTAACGTCATGCTTGACAGTTCCGATGACGCTCACCGCCGATTATCTGCGCACAAACCTGCAGAAAGGGATTTTTAGGAAACTGGCTATCTATCTTGAAGGCGAGTCATCTACCTGTCTCCGGTCGTGCTTTTCGGATTTTTTTGAAATCTCCCTAAAGGCACGTAGTGCTGTCCCAGCGCGTAGTCTCCCATCTGTATTACGACCAAGCTAAAATTTGAACAGCGAGTGAAATTGGCGGTGGGTGAGGACGAATTTGGCGTAGCCATAACGGCCCGCTGAAGTTGCGCTGAAGCTCTTGTTGATCTTTTGAAGAAATCCGAAGAAACATCGGAACGCCCGGAACAGATTAAAATACACGGAGGCAAACGTTGGCTGGAAAAGCTTCGGAATGTAGCGTGAGAACAATGAGCTCGTGCGCATCTCTCTCCTCCCATTAACAACTGCTTCGCGCACAGAATCATGGAAGAACAGGACCGGCGTTGCGCTGCCCAGATTCGAAGAAATCCGATGGATTCGGCCTATTTGAGGTGGCCATGAGCGGGTTGCGCTCTGTCGCGCTGTTCCGAACGCACACGAGATACGGGCCCAAAAGGGAAACGGAGCATCATCGATCGTGACGTCGGTTTGTAGATATAGCAGCAATTCCAATTCACCGAGCACCCGCCTCTTCATGTCCTCTTTTCGCAGCCATCGTGTGGTCATCGCATCCCTCTTCCTCCCCACCACCGCTGTTCTCGGCGAGTCCGCCCCTCCGACCCCCGAGGCGAACGCACACAATGACAGCGCCGCCAGCACAATTCCTGCCGTCGCCCACCGCCTTGCCAGCGTCGCAGAGGCGGGCAAGCCACTGAAGCCATCGCTTATCACCGCCCCGCACAATGGTCACACCCGCTCGGCTAGCAACAGCGGCCCGCTGAAGAGCATCGTCGATGATCTCAAGGACAAGGTCAGGACAGTGGCGGAGTGTCCTGGCGTGTCCTTACTTATGCATCACACAGAGCCGCTTCGCGACGCCCAGCACCCGCTCGCCCACGACAGAGCCCTCCAACCCGTTTGCCACTGCCAAATCGGCGAGGTTTGCGCTGGAGCCTGAGGCACCGTCGACACCGCGCAAGCACCAGACTACGCACCCGGATAACCAGCCTACGCCACGCTTGCGCCGCAAACAGAGCACAAGTCGTTCGTTGTCTCGCCGCGCGCGTTCCTCCAATCCCGGACCGACATCGCCGATCCTCGATGAGTCGGCTGACGCTTGGCACATGGAGCCCAACCCCCATTGTAACGGCGGCCTTAAGAATGCGGTCGAGAGCGTCGCCGACCGCATGAAGAAAAAACTCTGGGTCGGCACTCTTGGTACACCCACGGACACCTTTGGCGACGACCTGCGAAAGGACATCGACCACCGCATGCACCTGCAGAAAAGCAGCCTGCCCGTGTGGATCCCCGACGGCGAATTCCAGAAATGCTACGACGAGTTCTGCCATCAGATCCTGTGGCCGTGCCTGCACTACGCCGTTCCCGACGCGCCGAAATCCAAGCTCTCTGCGTTGCGTGCCTCCGAGTCGTACGCCGACTACGTGTCCGTGAACAAGCGCTTCGCAGACGCAATCATCGAAAATTTCCAGGAAGGCGACATTATCTGGGTGAACGACTACCACTTGCTGCTCCTGCCCACGCTGCTGCGGCAATCTCCCAAAATACCACCCACCACCCCAATTGGGTTCTTCATGCACGTGGCATTCCCGTCGTCGGAGATCTTCCGGTGTTTGTCTGTGCGCAAGGACCTGCTACGGGGGATGCTCGGTGCGGACTTGGTGGGGTTCCAGACGGCCAACTACGCACGGCATTGGCGGCAGACAGTGAGCCGGATTCTGAGCTTTGAAGCGCTGCCGCGGGGGATCCAAGTGCCAGAGGACCAAGACGCAGGGAGCAAAGGCGCCGTGCGCGATGGTGTAGTGGAGCGCGGGCGGTTCGTGGACGTGGGTGTGTTCCCTATGGGGATTGACGTGCGCCAGCTGCATTTGCGAAAGTGCGTGGACCGCCGCTGTGAATGATTTGACGCTGATCAAGCATCCAGGCGCGACCCGGAGGTGGCGGAGTGGGTGAGCGTGCTAAGGCAGCGCTACGCGGACATGCGGATCATCGTCGGGCGCGACAAGTTGGACGAGATCCAGGGCGTGAAGCACAAGCTCACGGCGTTCGAGTACTTCCTGGACAAGAACCCATCGTGGCAGGGGAAGGTCGTGCTCATCCAGGTGGCCCTACAGACGTCGGAGCTGAACGAGGCGGCAGCGGGCGGTGTCGCGGACGTCGTGTCGCGTGTGAATTCGCGGTACTCGACGTTGACATACCAGCCCGTAGTATTCCTGCACACGCAAGACCTGACGTTCAGCCAATACCTCGCGCTGCTCACGGTCGCGGACGCGTTCATCGTGACGAGCCTGCGCGAGGGGATGGCGCTGCGCACGCACGAGTTCGTGGAGTGCCAGGAGGGCCGGTTCCGGCCGTTGATTCTGAGTGAGTTCACGGGGAGCTACAGCTATAGCGGGTTCCGGTCGTGCATTGCGATCAACCCGTGGGACTCGCGCGGCACGGCGGATGCCATCGAGCAGGCGCTCACGATGAGCGACGAGGAAGCGCGCTCCCGGTGGGAGGTACGTGTGATACCTTCAATTGATTGTTATAACGCTAACGCATACATTTTCGTATTTAGGATCTTCACAACCACGTCACGACGCAGACCGCACAGGCATTTGTCACGTCGTTCCTCAACCGCGCGGTGCGCGCCAACACGGAGCACACGGCGTCGCTCGACGACCTCACCGCGTCGTCTGCGGCGATCCTCGGGCCCTCCCAGCTTGTCCCCAAGTACAAGCACTCGCAAAAGCGGCTCGTCCTCGTCGACTTTGAGGGCACGCTCTGGCGGCGCGACCTGACGAAGGAGGGCGTGCACGCATTCGCGACATCCGGCGTGAAACTGCCAGCGGAGGTCGAGAACGCGGTCGCAGTCCTTGGAAAGCTGGCCGACGATCGGCGGAACGAGGTGTGGCTGCTTAGTGGGCTGCAGGTGAAGGGCGTGCTGGAGGCAGTGGCGGAGCGGGTGCCGAAGGTTGGGATTGTGTGAGTGGACTTATTTTCTCTGTTGGTGGTGGTGGGATGGTTCTGATGTTTATTTTTGATTATCGAAGGGCGGAGAACGGGTGCTTTATCAAGACGCGCGCCGTGGCGAGCGGGACGAACGCGAGCGCGAAGGCATACGGCGGGGAGTGGATCAATATGGTGTCGAACTTCAACCTGACGTGGAAGAGCGCGTGCCTTGAGATCCTTAACTATGTGCGTTGTCCTTGTTCGCTGTGCGCCTGTGCCAAAGTCTGATCAGCCTACCCGCCAGTTCGGCGAGCGGACGCCCGGCTCGTTCATTGAGGAGCGCGGCGCGTCGATGGTGTGGCGCTTCTGGACGGGCGAGGGTACCGACCACCCCGACAGGCAGTGGGCGCAGCGCCAGGCTGCAGAGGCGCAGAACCACATCTTCGACAGGTCAGGCTCTTTTATTTTCGTGACGTCATCTATTACTCATGAGTATACTTAGCCTCGGCGAGCGGTATGGTCTGCGCATCATCCCCGGGCGCAACTCCTTCCTGGTTCTCCCGAACAATGTCTCGCGCTCGACGGCCGTTGGCGCTATCCTGCACCCAGGAGGGCCCGCGCGCCCGCATCTAGGTTCGCGCCTCGCGTCCTCAGCGTCCGACGTCGGGCTGGGGGGGAGCTTCTCTCCTGCTGCGGAAGAGGGCCCCTCTTTCGCGGGTGGCAGCTACGCGGGTGGTGGAGGGGGTTACGGCGCGATGGGGAGCGGGGACAGCGGCGGCGGAGCACACGAGACGGACTTCTTGCTCGCGGTAAGCTCGGATGAGAAGCTGCTGAGGCGGCTGAACGAGTTTGATGGGGCGGAGACGGCCAGCACCAGCGGGAAGGGGACCGATGCGAAGTGGCGAGTCGAGAGCGAGGATGTGGTCGGGGTGTTGAGGGCGCTTCCCGGCCCAGTGGGCGGGGTGAACTAGAAGATCTTCGACTTCTTGGTGCTTCGATTCCCTGATTCTTGCCGCTATTCGACTGCTTTGCTCGATGGTGATTCTGAACTTTGGATATCAATTCCCTGGCTCTGTGCTCCCTGATATCCTTGTTATTCTTCTCGGATTGGGTACCCCCCTGCGAGGCTGAAAACTAAATAACCTATGGTATACGTATATCCTAGATGGCATTGGTAGAATATTTGTTCTGAATATAACGACGTAAATAGTTGTACAGTATTGTGTTTTTTGAATTTGATGGATTACGGTAGAAGATATCTTATATGACTTGCTTTATACCAGACACTTAGCAACTAGAATACACTTTCCTTTGCACCGCAATTGCCGCACGCGGAACACAGCGGGAACGGGACGAGATGGCTCTGGAATTTGATGTTACATAAGGTCGGCGCCTAATGTGCATCGTGCGAGCAGTGAAGAACCCTAAGCCCTTCCTCGTATAAATACCTCATGGGCAGATCCATGCTTCCCCAGGCAGCTGTCCCGTCTTTCAGATTGCACTATCGCCAACTGTTATCCGAAAGGCTGGACAATTTCCGTTCCATACACCTAGTGCCTCCCTGTATCGACCCCGGTTATGTCATTACTCTACCCTCCTTCATTTGAGCTGGACTTCCAGCCGCAGCACGCCTACGTCGACCAGATCTCGGCCATCGTCGATCACGGTGACGACGGCATTGATGCGGAGACTGCCGTGCGCATGGCGCAGTTCGCCATCCAGGACATGGACGCGCTCCTCGCCGCGCAGAAGGGCAAGCTGCGCGCGGACGCGCCGGCGTCATCTGACGAGGAATATGCTCTGCAGTTGCAGGCGGAGAGCTTCCGCGAGTGGCTCTTCGTTGCGCAGGATGCTGTGTTCGCGCGCAGCCTCGGCGGCGCGCTGCAGACTGATGCGGCGCTCCTTGACGTCGCACGCGTCGTGGAGGCGGCGGCCGTGCAGGACCGCCTAGCAGCGGAGATGGTGGAGCGCGGGGAGGCGCTGCCTCCGCCGACGCCTGTGCAGCAGCGCCTGGAGGACCCGACATTTGTGATGGAGCCTGAGCCGGCTAGGTGAGCCTTGATTGTTTCGAGTTGCGCTTGCGCGGTGGGCGCTGGAGTTGGGTGATTGGGCTGACCCGTGTGGTTTTATGCTTATAGTCCGCTTGTCGAGCTTTCGGATGAGGTCGCAGTATCCGTTGAGCAGAGCGTCCCTCCCGCCCTCGATGACGTTCATGCGTTCCATGCAGCGATCATGGATGATCTAGGAGAGCTGGAATCAATATTCGAGGAGATAAGCAATGCCAAAAGTTCGTCCTCGAAGGCGCCCGTTGCTGGGCCTAGCGTCCTTGGGAAAAGGATGTAAGTCGAATCTTTCTGTTACTCTACATCTAATGGTTGACCATTTTTTAGGATCCAATGCACCATTTGCACTGGAGAACTGCGTTTTGACAAAGCGCTCCACACGCCCTGCGACCATTATTACTGTCGCGAGTGCGTCACATCGTATGTCGAAGGCACCACGCGCGACGAGGAGCTTTTCCCCATCCGCTGCTGCCTGCAGCCGATCCCCGTCGACCAAATCACGCAGTTCATCACGCCCGCGCTGCAAAAGGCGTTCGAGAAGAAGCAGGCCGAGTACACCGTCCCCGCGAAAGAGCGCATCTACTGCATCAACGCAGCGTGCCACATATTCCTCGGGTCGTCTGCGGGCGTCACTGCCACGGGCGTTTCATGCCCCGCGTGCGCGGCGATGACGTGCCCGCAGTGCAAGCAGGCTGAGCATGTAGGCGAGGACTGCGTCACGGTCTCGTCGGCCGCGCAGCTACGCGCGCTTGCAGGCCAGAATGGGTGGCAGACGTGCCCCGGGTGCAATATGCTCGTCGAGCGCACGCAGGGCTGCCCGCACATGGTCTGCCGCTGCAAGACGGAGTTCTGCTACCTTTGCGCGAATGTGTGGACGGCCTGTAGTTGCGCAGCGGCGTGATGTGGTGGAGCACATGGAACAAGCATTGGGGCTTGGCGAACTTGATAATGAAGTTCCGTAAGAAATAAGGGATATAAACGTTTATTGTATAGTCTAACATCGAACACATTATCGTACCGTTCCAACCGCAGGCCGGTAGCTTTTCCCAGCGGATTCTGATGCACCTGAACCTCCGCAACACTGCATTCCATTTTCACATCTACACTGATCTGACAAGAATTTAATGATTTATTGGTACGTCGTCAGTTAATTATCATTATAACAGATGTACTCTGGAGTCTGGACTTATGTACATAGGTACTTGTGTTATGCGATGTGATAAAGATTCAGAGCGCGTGCTTTCCTCAATGTCAGATACCATAATAGAAATTTTGAAACCTGCTTGGCGCCTCGCTCGGGCCCTCCGATGTTGAGATATAGCCAATCGAAAGTGAACAATCTACTTACATACATCCTGTGCTTGACCGTGCCCTCGAAACCCGCTTGGTCTAAAATTAGAATCCGAGTTATTAAAAGCAGGCCGTAAAGCATCTCGACAGACAATTCCTCGTCTCAGCTGGTCTGATACTATACTCTCTGCACGAAGTTAGGCAGGTCCTACTACGCCTCAAACTCAAATTCAGACCGCATCAAGCATGAAATTCAAGACACTTCACGCTTGCTTCGTGTTTACTTTTATGATTGCGTTCACCGCACGGGCCGCTGCCATTCCGATTCATCATGATGTTCACAGAATCGGAAGTACGGGCGGACCACGGGATGATTCCGGAGATCATGGCCAATTCCCAGCTTGGTCCTCACACAAACTTTCGGAACGCGAGGTCGAAGAGATCGAAGGCAGGAAATTCTACGACAACGTCGGCGCACGATTGGCCGACGGACTCGAAAAGGTCATTGATGCTGTTCAGAACAGAATCGCAAAAGATAAGGAAGTAAATGCCTTTAAGTGCCTTCTTAAAAATGGAGCTAACGCAGTGGTGAATCTCCAAGATGCGAGGGAGATATACAAGTGGGCTGGTAGCCAGACTCTATAACAAATACCGCAAATTTAACTTCGTTGTCTGCCATACCGACCACAAAACGGAGTTCAGAGGTAGGAATGGGCATATACACCACGAGGTTAATGTGGGATTCGGCAAAACGGTTGGGTACGTTTGGGTACTGTAATGATATTTTCTTCCTTTGAAACAAGTACATATTTCTGTTTTCAGGTTCGAGATCTACTGGTTCAAAGAGGGAACTTTTCACCGATATGGGGATGGTGGTTATCTGAATGTGAGTATCAGATTTACCAGCTCACAGATCTCCAGCGGCCAACTCAATTTTATACCTCTTCCACGTAATAGTGGGCCTATTATGGAAATGTCCTACGCACGTCAAATGAGGGGAAGGATGTCGTCTTCGGGCCACGTTAGCTAGGTCAACTAGTCCTACTTATACGTTAAAAGGGTGCCTATAAATACAATGAACTTGGTGAAGGTTTTGGTGAAGGAATGATACAGGTTGTGTTCATAATAAATTATTCGGAAATCGGGATCTCCTGGCTATTGCCAACATTTATAATTTGAAGGGAAAAAAACACTGGAACACACCTTAACTGTCCGGGATCGTGCTCCCTTGACTGTCTTCCCCTTCACTACCCCGGAAAATCATCGGACCACCAGCATTGGTGGCCTTGGTAGTTGCATATGCATTACCCTGACTCTCAAGCTCGTGACTTGCAAATTTCCGCAGATGCATGAGCATGCGACAGGTTGCGATTCCGACAGCAGCATGGAATGGTCTACGGCGTATTTCCACGAAATCAGTGTGTGAGTGGGGTGTATGTGATTGGACTGACCCAAATCCGAACCAGGGGATGTTTGTTTTTCCCTTTGAAAATGGGATTTAATATGTCAATCGAAACTCCAAATCGGGGGGAGAGAGCACTTACAATGACCATCAAATTGTTGAAAATAAGCACCCATGATACCACACAAAAGTAGAAAATATTCTCGTTGATCAGGATGGTGGTCAGAGACAGGCGGTGGTTTAATCTCGTCCGAGCAGCGATAGATTTTGTTGCTCTGTATATTGCGAATGAAAAAAGCACCATCTCAAAAGCCGTAGCTGTATGCGGCAAGGTTACTAGATGTTTTGACAGTTCTTCTATTATGAACAAACCAGGAATCCATTGCGCCCACTCTGTCCCTCCGTTAATAACGGGGCAACCTGGTAAGGGTGAGGTGGTGTGTATTTGGCGAAGTAATTTTCCTCTCCTGACAGCGTTGACTACTACAAGCCATAAAAAGGACCCAATTGATCCCAGGAAAAGGACAGCGTTAAATATTAGAACCTGTAATGCGTATGAGTCAACGTGACAAAGTCAAGATTGTTTAATTTGCTAACCTTTTTTGACCGGTCATACAGGACGTATAATCGCATTTGCATGATGATTTCTATAGACCAGAGGCTCACTGCGCCTACTATACGCGTGGCCGGATCTGCTGCTACGCATCTACAATATTTGTTAGAAGAAAATCATGCCAGAGGGTGATACATACAATGCATGGGTAGCCACTCCAGGAATGGCGAAGGTATGTATTTGAACAGTGTCGAATCCCAGAAGAAATATAGTGTAATATCTAACCTACATAAAGACACAGCATCAATATCAGATCCCTTGTCATGGGGAGTCAAGGGACAAGACAAACCCAGAAATACATGAATCTTCCTAGATTATGTTGCTGTCTCTGCGAAATCCGGATAAACGGCCAGATGATACATGTTGGTCAATAACCTATCGGCCAGGGATATAATCGGTATGGCTGACCCATATATACCAAACCTAATTAAATGAGAAGACTGTAAGTTGACACGCGGATTTGTGGTAATTGACCCACTTCTTCGTCGAGCGTTATTACTAATTAGTCATAACGGGCGTCAATCAGATTTTGTAACACAGCTAAGGATCGTCGGGATCGCTGTTGGACGTACGATATTCATATAGTACCCATACCAAAGAAGCCACTGAAATGCATGATTAATATTCTACCCAGACTATGGGGGAGATAGATATAAAAACTCACATACAACGCGGAGAGGGATGCTGTTGGCTTCGTAGAGCTGTATATATGTTGCCTCGCTTATGGATGACATTCTGAGTGACCTCTAGTGTAGTTTGGGCACGACCTGCGTACTATAGAGACTCGGTGGATAAATAGGAATATGCTAAATGTGGTGGGATGTAAGAAGCTCAATGTAGGAATAGCCTGAGATGGCCGCTGGCGTACGCCAACTTATATAACGATGCTCACAGTGAAGGCCAACCTGCCGTTCACACTGCGGCTACTACTCCGATCTTGGTGGCGTGGGTTTGTACAGCTTAACAACAGAAGGAAATGGTGTGCGATTTTAAAATATCCAGGGAAGTGGTGGTAGAATAGCTTTTGTGCCTTAAGGACATACTAGCCTGTCATACCCCACGCCCACTGACATTTGCCAACAATGTCAGTCGACAAGTACTTATGTACATAGTAGGACTTATATGAATATCTCAAAGAAAATCTGAGTGGCATTGTAGTATCGCATTATGAGAGAAAGTAACGAATGTCGGTGATGCGCATGTAGGCGACAAACGATTGAAATTTGAAAGTTTGAAACACTGGCGGCAGAATCGGGCAGATATGTATAGTACAACCTCGAAGCTTAAATAACTGAAACTCGGATTCAAAGATTGCCAACCGGCGCTGCCAGTGAATCCTGTATGCACCAAACCGCCGGTAGCGCACGAATCATTTGTCTGACGGGGTATGCAACAACAGTACGTACTGATTGGTACACAGCCCGCGTGGAACGTGGATGAAAAGATAATGTTACCCCAGAGATTGATTGCTACTTGATCAATTCAAACATTTCGGGAGTTGGAATAGACCGGTGATTATTTGTGGAATATACGAACATTATTTCGACTCTTCAAGATGGCAAACAGAAGAATTTTTCTTCGAGCCCAGCGCGCTGTAGTTTGTATGGAATTGGGTCAGCTAACAGCGGGAGCACTGGAAGATTTCCATATATTTGGCGTGCCGAATGAGCCTTGCAGAGCTCTACCGTGACGTTAGGACCGCCGGGGAATATGCCCCTGTGTTTGGTGACCTGAGGGGCATTTTACTGCGTAACTTTACCGCAAGGGGTAGCATATCACAAGACCCAACCAACAGCAACTGTGTGTTCTGGGGAGCAGCTGAATTGAAGCCTTTGGATGAACTAATATAATTATCTGGATGGAGAGATGTAAGTAGTGAGTATCATACAAAATACGGCATGTTGGTCTGTTCGGAAAGAAAATTGTTAATAGTAATACCACGGGTATCAAAGAATCGGCGACATACAAGTCGTCTGCCTTGCGACTGATCTCGGGCATTCTCTGGCGCAGCATCATATACGGCAAAACTCCTGGATCCATCGTCGTGGAGCGTCATGATAGACGCCATGTTTCCACAGCGATAACAGTAATTAGGCGCCGACCAGACGGTGACCAGCTGCTCGTCGAACATGTACTTGTAGCCTTCTTGCACCAGTTGATGTGCGCGAGCGATAAGGGTGAGAGAATTGACATGGTTGAACTAAGCGAATGTGAGACAGAGAAGGAAAGACGACGGCAGGGGACGAACCTCTTTCACGACGCTCCCTCCGAACAGCCATCCCGCCCCTCTCGGGCTAACAGCCCAGTTGTCAATGTCATCGGGGTCAGACCACATCAGATCTATCATGACATTTGCACATGAGAGATGGGCCTGGTGTCACACTTGTTCATTATACTTACCGCAGAAAGCGCCTTCATGAGGGATCTCCTGTGCTCGTGAAAGTGTCCGTATGGAATCGAGTGTCCGAATGTCAGGCGAAAGACCCCCATGAACACAGAGTGTCGTTCCGTCGATAATCTAGAAATGGTTCTAAGTACGCCTCGATGAAAGAGTTAGAAAGCCAACTCACTGCGGCTAAATTTAGTAAGTCGAATACCCCACAACAGGATTTCCAAACGCTAGCGCTCCCGTACTTTTGCTGGCACTCGTCTTGGATTCAATAAGCTTCCTTCGGCGAAGCAGCAGCAAATCTGGCACGGACCATAGAATCCATACACCTGCGTGATTTGCCTGCTTTCATGGTTCCCCCGAAGCAGAGTGACCCTGTCTGGATATCTATCATGACAGAAAGGTTCAAATTCGGCGGCATTGCGTATGTCTGGCACACGCACCTGGCCTTCAGCGCGAGGAGCAAGGAGACCGTTTCGAGACTGTAGTGTCCGCGGTCCACGAAATCACCCTGCAAGTGAGATCAGCTATGCTTCGTCTGCAGAACGTACGGGACAACCTACGTGCCATGAATATGTAGCTCGTCTGTGGGACCTCGCCGCCCTTCCTCAGCAACTCCAGCAGATCCCAGAATTGGCCGTGGATGTCGCCGCAGATTGTCACAGGACTCGATACGGGCTGGATGTTTGATTCTTCAAGGAGGAGATTTCGGACGCGATCGCACAGCTTCTTCATGTCTGATTCCTGCAGATGTTGGCATGCGCGCAGCTGCTCGATCCATTTATCTGCGTCGTGTGTGTCAGACATGCTTGTTCAAACGCCTGGTCCGATTGTCGTAGTCGATGCCGCCTACGACCTGGTTTAGAAGGAGCGTCGTGGATGCGTGTCGAAAGTTTCGTTATCGCCGGGGAACGTGAATGTCGTCGTGAGTGGAGAGGTTGAAGGAGTGTTGCGCACAATCACGGATATAAACCGGCCGTGGGAATATTACGACGACGCGCTGGGCGATGAGCACACCGCGTGTTCACATCCTCCCAACGCCCTCTACTTTTTCCTATCAGGCCTTTTCTGGTCACAGAACCCGCGACATGCGGCTTCTAACTGGTCTGGTCTCTTTGCTTTCGCTATGTACGGCTGTCTGGTCGATTCACGAGTCTGACGTCGGTGTCGTGGACTGGCACAAGCACCTCGTCGGCGTACCGCTATCGGGCATTCCAACAACAGCGCCGTCGTTCTATCGGGCGGGGAATAAGAGCATGATTTTTACTGCAACGGCCAACAATGTACTTGCGGCCCTTGAGCCTGCGGATGGCGCACTTCGTACGTGGATTGCCGTTAACATATCGGTGTACGTCACTGAACGTAGGTTAAGTCTGGCGATATATCTTCGAGCCAGAGGATAGGATAATAGGATATTTCAAAGGAGACAATGGTATGTCTTTACTCTGCTGGCTCAGAACAATGTCTGATCCCAGCAGTTGTTGCTACACTTTCCTCGCCTGGTGGCGGGACACTGCGAACATTCGACGCCACCTCTGGAGACCTGCTACTTGAGAAGAGGCTACATGCGCCAAACGAAGGAGCTCTCTCTGAACCAGCTCATTACGGGAAGGACATCGTTTTTGCGCCAGATTCAAATGATTTATACGTGATCACTAATGGATGCACTATCACGCACATAAACGGGACGACGGGGGAGGTGGTCTGGACGCATACGTCTGAGGATCGCGGGTGACTTTCCTTGGTTCTTCTAATTATATCCTGCTAATTTTCTTTTGAAGTTCTATGGTCATCAGCTCGAAGCTCATCTTGACGAACGGGGCGCTGTACGCGGTCGGTGTTGGCCGTTCAGTCGCGTCGTACACTCTCCATATCACCACCTTCTCCCCGACGACTGGCGAAGTCATTGCAGACTCAAATATTGTGTCCAGCATCATTGACCCCTTGACCGAATTCATCGCACTCTCTTCTAACCCCGAGAAACCTGTCGCTCTGTGGCTCGAACAAGGGACACTACGTCATCTTTCTCTGACCCCATCACTTAAAGAGAAACCAAGACTCCTGAAGGGGTTGGGTTTTGCACAGATTGTTGACGTTGGCCTAAGTGGTCACGGACACGCAGCTGTTGCCCGCAACGACGGGTCAAGCTTTGTGATTAAAATCGACGAAGAAAGCGGGTACCCCAAGTCCGTTTGGGAGTATAAGGACTCCGTATGTCTAATACAACTTTTATTGCACACAGCTGACCTGCTTCTATAGGCAAAATCGGATGCTAACGCAGACTCTATATATGCGGGTGCACTGGATGCTCTCGGACAGCCTTACGTGACTCGAGTTTTCTGGTCCCATCAGATGAAGGTGCGTAATATCGTAGGAAAATTGTTCTTTTTTGTTTGATTTCTGACCAGGCAAACAGAAAGGCTCTGCTGACGTATTTGCTGGCCATCTCGCTGAGGGCCAAGGACTGACTAGTTCATATTATTTCCCATTTGAGACCAACGAACATGGAGTTATCAGCCATGTAAGTTTGTTTGATTTGACCCCTGAACAGTATTCATCCTAGTTTCTCTCAATACAGGTGGCTCTCGACTCTGAAAATCCTTCTGGATGGAACCTGAATTCACGACTAGTGGTTACAACTACAACCGGCGCTATTCAGCTCTGGGAACAAAGCAGCCTGAAGTGGACACGAGAAGAGTCTCTCGCGCTCACGGCTATCGCTGAGCTCGTCGAGATTCCTGAGAAAGTCGCAAGCGAAGCGGGACATGACCTTAACGAAGGGTTCGTAGCACGTCTCACGCGCCACGTCATAGACGCCCAGGTACGTTGCATGCTTAATCCACGATTTCATGATACTAAGTAGAGCGCCGATGCAGGACTTCCCGCATTACCTCACCAACTTTGTCAAGCGATTCATCACTGGCTCCTACGCGACCGCCAGCGCCTCTGCCGCACCAAAATTGACAAACTCCTCCGAAGGAATCTCACGCGATGCATTCGGGTTCCGCCAGATCATCGTCGCTGCCACAATGTACGGCAAAGTCTTCGGTATCGATTCTAGCAATGGCGAGATTATCTGGAATCGCGTACTTGGCATGGGCTGGGCGGATGGATTTGGCGGGACAATCACGCCTGTGAAGCTGTTTACTATAAAAACTGTCAGCGATGGTGGCGATCCCGAGGTGGTGCTCATAGGCCAGCGGCGGGCTAAAAATGTACGTGTTGGCTTGGATGTTAAGCTTTGCTGAGAAGCGGGCTGATCGTGCGCTGTAGGGGCTTCTCGACACCGTTTTGTTCCATGTCAACGCGTTAACCGGGTCGGATATCACTGGGGAATCTCTGGACGGCGAGGTACTGGCCGCAAACGAGGTCGTTCAAGGCGCACTTATCGAAAGCTACCTCTTGAAAACCGAGAAGAGGATGGTCGTCCTCTTGGACGAGTTCCTACAGGTGCTTATACTTTTGTTAACGTCTCCACAACAGATCTGAATCGTCTTCTAGGTTTACATTTACCCGGATACACACGAGACGCGGGAGGTCTACACCAGCGTTGCCGGCCAGCTTTCCTTCCCGCTCCGCGGTGTCGTCGAAGACCGCCAGCGCGTCATCGGGCACAAAATCGGGCCCTCGCTCGAAGGCCGGCGGCCGGTGGCCTATGCGACCTGGACGCTCACGCTCCCCGTCGGTGAGCACGTGCAGGCGCTCATCCCGCAGGCGGCGCAGGGCCCCGTTGCGTCCGTCGGGCGCGTGCTCGGGAACCGCACGACGCTGTACAAGTACCTCGACCCGCGGCTGTTCACGGCGCTTACCGTCAACGCCGCGCGCGCGATGTGCGGCATCTACGTGCTCGATGCGGCGAAGGGCACAGTGGTGTACCATGCGGAGGTCAAGGCGACGGCACGCGGGTGCGAGGTGAAGACTGCGTTGGTGGAGAATTGGCTTGTGTACCACTACTACGAAGGCGAGGTCGCGGGGGGTACCGTTGGGGGTACCATGGGATACCGGATGGTCAGCGTTGAGTTCTACGAGGGGAAGAAGGGTGATGAGAAAACTGAGAGGTGACTTTCGTCTTTTTTTCTCTACGTGGTTGGCTGGTGTTGATCCTATTTCTACCTGTAGTTCCGATTTATCGCCGTACTCGATTGACGCGCTCAATGTGCAGACATTTGAGAAGGCGTATGTCTTCCCGTATGCGATCACCGCTTTGGCGTCGACTTCGACGAAGTTCGGGATCACCACGAAGGATCTCATAGGTCCGTTGATATGGTGGTTTATTGAAATCTGCGGCTGATCAAGTCGTTTAGTGGCTACTGCAAACCATAGGATCCAATCGTTCCCAAGACGCGTGCTTGATCCCCGACGACCGAACCGCAAAGTCACGTCTGAAGAGCAGGAGGAACAGTTGTTCTCATACGACCCGCTACTGCCTAACGATCCCCGGCGCGTGCTGTCTCACAACTATGACGTGCGTATTCCTGCCCCAGGTCGAGTATCCACTACCTAACAATGATTTGATGCAGGTCGCCAACGTGCAGCGCATAATCACCTCGCCGGCGCTCCTCGAGTCGACGTCACTTGTCTTCGCGTACGGGCTCGACATGTTCCTAACTCGCGTCGCGCCATCCAACACGTTCGACGTCTTAAGCGAAAACTTCAACAAGGTGCAGCTGGTTATCACAATAACGGGGTTGCTCATCGCGATCCTCGTGACGCGGCCAATGGTGCAGCGCAAAAAGCTGAGGGAGAAGTGGTATAATTAGCGGGTACACTGTACACTGCGCGATATTTATGATACAGTGACGAGCAACATTTATAGATACAGATTAATGCTGGCTGTTCAGGTGGTGAACACTTCTCGTCGCCTGGTGATTTCGACGCCAGAAGACTGGGCGAAACTGAGAGCGCTGGGCTTTTGCGCGCGGGCAGTTACAGCCTCAATTTTGTCGGATGCGAGGCAGGAGGAGCGTACGATGTCCATCACAAATTTTTCCAGGGTTAGGTATGATGTCGCTTCGATTTCCTGTTGGTTGTGACTGCCATCAGCTACTAGCCTGCGATATACCAGGAGCAGTGAACACCGACAGACCTTAGCCACCTTCGACACAATTTCCCTGTAATTCACTGGCCCACCTGCTTCCAATTTCTCGTAAAAAGTGATGTTAACGATGACTCGCTGCTTGCTCTCCCGCTCGGGCGGATTCACACCAATAAGGACAGGTATGATGATGTCCTCCACGAGCACTTTCTTCTCCGTTACGACATTCGGCACGCCCTTCACCGTCGTCGCGTCCACCGAGAACCCGCTGGCGAGCAGCACCATCTTCGGCACGCTTAGCACCACGCGCGCCGCCGCCGCCGCCTCGCCCGCGAGAACAAACGCCGCGTCGCTCACGGCCTTGATCAGCGCGTCTGGGCCGTCGAACGCAGGCTGTACGCTCTCGCTCTTCGCACGGACGAGTCGCGCGACCTCCTTTGCTAGGTGCCCGTAGTGCACGGAGTCGCGCACGTCGTCCGTACGGCCAGCGGTCTGCAGGAATGCGGGGTGTAGGTGTAGATACACGGAGATGGCGACAGGCTGCGCGCGCGCGCGGCCCCAGCAGTCCTCGCCCAGGGTTGCCTCAACGCGGAAGGTGTCGACGAAGACGAGGTCGGTCGTTGCAGGAAGAATGTTGGGCATCGCTTGTTTTTATTTGATTGAAGATAGAGATTAAGATCGAAACGGGGATAGATGGCGTGTGGATGGCGACTAGATGGTGGTGCAGACGTTCAAGCAACGTTCAAGATGAGTTTGCTCCAGGTCTCGTTCGGTCCTAAAAATAGATGATCATAATCTAATCAGGACGCGATAGGTCACATAACGCGTTACTCCTCTGTAACGTGGCGCGCAAGTCGCGTAAGCGTCCCGGGCCATTAGATCTTGTATTAATCCTCCATTGTCCAACCATTGTGTTCAAGACTCACGCCTAAATCAGATAAAAGACATCCTGAGAAACCATTTCTTTGGCGATGAACCCACATAATCCATCAACGCGAGTGCCGCCGCTGTCAGCGAACATCGGCCAGGCTTGTTACCACTGTTTTAAAGGGAAGAATGAAGGCACCTTGCAGAGATGCTCAGGTTGTTTTCGCGTTTCTTATTGTGGACCGGGTATGTCTTCCTTACCATACAATTTTATCTGATCTACAACGGCTGGGTGGTGTTGGTTGATATTTAGCCTGTCAAAAGGTACAAAACTTCCAACTCTATACCGACATTGAATACGTTATATGTGATGGCTTACTTGTTTTATCCTGAAGGCGAACTGGTCAAGCCATAAGGGGATCTGCAAAGCATTCAAGGCCCTCGAGGCAAAACACGGCGCGGACGTCATAATCCCTTTTATCGCGGCGGAGCCCAATCTTGTCACCGATGAGGAGCATCTCAACAAGACCGTCAACATGGTGGCCCAGATCGAGATGAACGTCTTACTCCGCGAACTTGGGAGAGAGCTCACAGTAATCGAACGGAACATGGTCGGCTGGCAGCCGCGCTGCCTCGCCTGGTGCGCATGTTTTCCAGCGCTTCGGGGTTAGGCTTTCGCTGACCCACAATAGCGGACGCTCGGATTTCGTGGCGAGGGTCGAGGGTGCCAAGAAGCAGAAGCCTGCCCTGCTCCCGAGCGCGCACCCGTGTCCGAGGTGTGCTATCTCATTTTGCTGCTCCGACGCGCACTGGGACGCCGTGCGGGCGGTCCACGGGGAGGTGCCGTGCCAGGACGGCTGGGACGGGCTTACCCAATGCGGCATGAACCTGCTCTACGCTGCTGACGTCAAGCAGGCGCTGAGTATGGCAGAAGAGGGCGGCGCAGTAAGTTGGGCGCCAGAGCGCACCGTGCCGGAATGGACCTCGTTACGCGGGATCAACTGGTACGATTCTTTCATGCAGGAAATGAAGAAGATGGTCGCCGGGTACGGTGCGCCAGACTCCGTGCTCAAGCCGATGCTTCGCGGGGCAACCGAGGGTCTTTCTATGCCGATGACAATCTTGTGGGCGCTAGAGTTGTTACATACCGATTTGGACTGGACAAAAAAAGATACTCTCAACATCCATGTGAGTTTTTTATACTTTAAAATTTGCTTTCGACTGATTTTTTCGATTTCCAGGTCCTTGGAGCAGCACAAATTGAGGCAATGACTCATGGTACGATGTTTGAAGAAATTTTACACCGACTTCCACATGTCAAGCACTTGAAAGTATGTCAATTGAAATTGATTATCTTTGACCCATAGTAGTCTGACCGAGAGACCTTACCCAGTTGACATTGTGTGGCCCTGAATTGAATTTCGTTGGCGGCGCGAACTCTCAGTCCTTGGTGATGGATACTTGCCCGTGCGTTTCTACATTGATTGGTGTATCTACCGAATTTTAGCTTACCGATATCAATAGGGAGTGCTCTAGGAAGAAACGCAAGAGGACGCACATTATCGAAAAATAGTACACCTTTCGAACCCTATTACGCCGAACCTAATCTAACATTTATGAATAGCACGTATCACCAGTTCATCTCCAGAAGCGGCGATAGTTTCGTGAAGCCAGACCTTGCCGTCGCCTTCAACTCCGGATGTTCGCAAGAGAATGTGCTTTCGTGGAAGGAGACGCTCGTAGCCCTTACCAAGCACAAAGTCCCGACGGTCTTTACTGTGCGTCTGCAAGCCATCTACTTGCACCGTTTTCAACTGACGCGCGTTTTCCTGTCTCCAGGCTTACAATCGGGAAGAAGCGATGGCGGAGGCGAAGTTACTTGAAGCAGCAGGCGCTGTCTTACACCCAGAGCTCGGGCCCATAAAAAATCCGTGGGCCAGTCTGATGCCCAAGATGGAGCCTAACAAGGTCACTGGCTTCTACGCCGTCAACGGATGGCTCGCCGGAGGATTCAAGTGAACGAAGCACCGAGTTGAAGACATACCACGAAATGTAAATCTGAGAAGTCTTTGTACTGTATATTATGACCCCGCAATTCATTCCACATCTTGTCCCGAAATCTTAGAGAAAAATGGACATCAGAGATGATTTGGCGTCTCATTTCCCGGCTGTTTTTTTCGGCCGTGCGAGGACGTCGTAGAATGAGCCTCCTTGGATACCGGCGATCTCGAGCTCGAGCTTGCTAGGCTGGCGAGACCCATCGGACGACACCACGGTCCCAGCGCCCCACGGTGATCCTACATGATCACAATCATTTTGAGTATGGTTTCAGACCTCAATCCTGGAGGAGATAATCACCGCCATGCACCTCGCTCAGGTTGGTCATTTGACCATACGCATGCGCATATCCCAGTGGGACGTAGTTGATCCCATGGAACGCCAGCGTCGAGAGCGTGTTGAGCACGGTCGTCTCCTGACCGCCGCCGAGTGCGCCGGTCGACACGAAGACGCCTGCGTACTTGCCGGCGAGCGCCCCCGACGCCCAGAGTGAGCCAGTCGCGTCCCAGAACGTCTATAATATAACATTCAGATGTGGGTCCGCGGTGCCGGCAGCATAATATGCAGGCTCGTCGCGCACCTTGAACTGGGCGGGCATGCTCCCGAATCGAGTAGGGATGCCGAGCAGAAAGCCGTCGTACTCCGTCAGCGTGCTGAGTGTCGCGAGCGGGAAGTCGGGCTTAGCGGGTGCGTGCATGAGCTTGAGAACGTCTTGGGGGAGCGTCTCGGGTACTCTGGTATAAATTATGTTTATGAGCGGAGGCGCGCTCTGAACTTCATGCCGGAGTAGCGCTGCTCACTGGTATATGGTGGCGCTGCCGCCTTTTGCCTCGATCCCCGCCTTGGCTGCTCTGCCGACTGCATTTGTTTAGGGGGTTAGGCGAATGGAGCGCCGCCGGATAACGTACGCTGTGTGATGTGGCCGTACATAGAATAGATGATTATTGCGATTCTGGGCGACGACATGCTCTTCTGCAGCTGCGGAGGGGAGGGTTATTTTGGAGGGGTGTAGATTAGAGGCAGACAGTCAGTCGCCAAGATGAAGGCGTTCTGGTCTTTATCGTCAATAATTGTTTAAATATCTTTCAAAGCGCTGTATCGCGCTTTATCTCAACATTCCTAAAGGCTACTTCAGCCTTCAGGGCGCAGGTATTTAATTAGTACCTGTCGTCATAGAAAGATCAATGGGAATACCTCAAGTCTTGTTTTTCATCGTCGCCATATTTCCATGATGTTCACATCATGATAGAATATCCTGAGGCGCAACTGAGGCTCTACGAAAAAAACAACATGTCTTGAAGATCTCAAGCAGAACGAAAGAAAGCTAGCTAATAAATCACCATCTCTATCTGTGATGATGTTCTGATCTACGCCATCAACGTAGACCATTGATGATTCTTCTCTGACGCAAGCCGCGACGTTCCAAGGACGCCCGGATTTGGAACCACCGTGCAAGAGGCGCGCGACTAGCCACATGCAGTAATAACTTGCGGGCTCCTGCCGCCTGCGACAATTGTCAATAAATTTTGAATGAGTAACCAGCTCCCGTGATTCCCTCGAACAAATATGATTGGCTGAGTCGAGGTGATGTGTGATTTCGATGGCAGAAATGGCGAAGGCTGACAGTGACACGGACTGCGGAGTGTGGGTGGACCAATCGGCGACTTGCCATTGTGTCCTCGGCGCCGAGTTCTACATAACGGACGAAACACCGCTCGCGCACTGCATGGAATCATGATGTATTGATGTTCTGTCCAATTGAGTTCCCTATTGAGTTCCCTCTACGGACGATATTGTATTCGTGAAATGTGATCTGGGAGTAGGCTAGTAAGGTAAGAGCGTAAATTTTATCGTAAGAAATTCCAGGCATTAGAAGAGTCCCAGACGGGCTGCGTTGCGGTAGTGCGCCTCGCAGCGTTTTCCACGTGAGTACAGAGAGTGTAGAAGGCAGAATAGTACAACAAAATGGCGATGATACAATAACGATGGCTGCACGCACCACCCCCGGAGCCCACGCCCGCACCCTCGTCAAAAAAAGGGAGGCGGCAAGAAAAGAGAATTGTACATGCGACCAACTTAAATAAGGGTCCCAACAGAGCACTACACCTCGCTGGTGTCCGACTCCCGACTGGCGATACTGTCCCGCGTGTCCCGTTTTCCCCGCGCGTATGGCACGCTCGACTCGGCGGGTACCATCAGCACCTCCGCGACGCCCACCTCGAGGTGCGGCAGCGGGTGATCCTCGTCGCTCGGCGCCGGCGCGGCGCTCGAGTGCAGCGGGTGCGAGTGGGGGCCGGCGGGCGCGTTCGCACCGGCGGCCGGCGGAGTCGGCATGGCGATGAGGACGGCGACGCGCATCATGCTCGGCGTCGTGCTGCGCTGGTGCAGCTCGGCCATCGCGTGTCCTACCTCGCGCTGCCCATCGGGCGCGAGGCCGATGCCAGACGTCACGGGCGCCGGGAGCGGGGACGTCATTGGGGGCGTCGGGTTCAGCACGCTCATCGCGCGCGAGAATAATGTGCGCCGCGGAGGCGGCTCCTCTGCGGACGGCGAGGCGGACCCTGACGGCGAGATCGTAGCAGGCGATGCGACTGTGCCTGAAGCCTGTGCGTCATAACCCGGCGCGCTCCTGCCGCGGACGCTCGTCGTCGATGGGGTTGAGCCCAAGCCGTTGGTGGGCAGGCTGTGCGTGCTGTGTGATGCGGAGATCGTTGGACTTGTTTCGGCGGGTTTGCTGACATACGTTGCAGAAAACGGCTTGATGGTCTCCCAGTCCTTCGAGTGCTCTGCCCGCCAGTGATCGCGCTCCATGCCCTCCCCGCCCGCCGACCGCCATGAAGTGACGCCTCCCTTATCGTCGACGTATGCTTCCCACAGCACAGGTTTCTTGCTGAGATCAACACGTGCGGGTCGGCTAGGTGGGGAGGGCGGCACCCATGTGCCATTGCGGATGGCCTCCTCCACCATCAGTCGGTGCCGTCGTCGCAAGATAAATGACCGAATGACGATGGCGGCCGATACGGAGAGCAGCAAAACCAGGGTCGCTAGAAACGTGTATACTGTACCCAGTGTTAAAAAAACAGAGCCGTACTGGTGTGAAAGGACGTACGATAAAGCGATGCCGAGGTGGCAATGGATGAGCCATTATTCTGCGGAGGAGGCGGAGGGCCGGCAGATGGTGTGGGCGGCGACATCGCAGAACTCATTGTCACCACGACCGAGGAGCCACTGCTTGACGTCGACGACAAGGTCGTGGACGATAGAGCGGTAGTAGACATTCCACCCAGGCTATCGAGAAGTTACAAGGCTGAAGTAGGGAGATGGTGGGCCTCGCTTCCACGATGCAGTGAAAAGCAATTGGTCAGATTTTGATTGTCTGAGAATGAATGGCGGGAAGGGGCTGTTCGTGTTCAGCGTGGGTTTGTTTTATCCCAAAACGTCCTCGAGAGCTGAACAAAATTAGGGCGTCGGTAAAAATTGCGCTAATTGTAGATGCGTAGTCCTGGTTATTTACAGCGTGGGTTGCACACCGTTACGCAGAGTGGAATTTCGTAGACCCGGATTGATGTCGTGATGTATAAGCGTTGCCTAGGCGTGTATGGAGTGGGTCCCACTGTTTCCTCGTTCGCTTCAACAAGCTGCTGCGGGTTTCGAGAACGTGTGCGGTGAGGGGATGGCGGATAAACCGATAAAAGCCTATTCTTAGACGGAACGGGAAGTTGATTTTTTGCGAGGTGTCAGTCAGATGTCGGAATCGCAACAGTACAGCAGTGGAACGTACTCTGAAATGTTATACCAACACAGTCCAGGGTGTCTGTCCAACTTCTTATACGGTGGCTAGGTTCCCCTCGTTATTCAGATGCGGCGGTACGTGATAGTCGTCAAGCGTTGAACAAAGACCAGGGGTATCTGAGAAGATGCCGAAGGTATCAGATGGCATGTTCAACAGAATGGCAGTGAGTGACACACTTCGTCCCGAGTCTTCGAAAAGACTGGATATTCCTGTGGACAGATTTGTTGGGTATGTCGAGGCCGATGCAGGTCACCAAATCGTGTCTATTTTGGTGAATTGGCCGTCAAGCCGTCTGTGAGGTGAGAATGCGATCTGCTGCGGATGTTCGAGTATAAGTAGATGAGAGCTGCCACAGGGATGATACCGGTCATTTCATATTCGCTACTCGCAACGCATGAGGATAGCAACGCACTGCGGCTGTTCCAATTGTCCTAGACTTTCTTCTATGACGCACAAGGCAATTGCCAGCAAGCAACTTGCAGGTCAGCGTCGGTCCACTGCGCCCAACGATGGAGAAGAAACGGCCAGGTTGACGACGTCGGTAGTGAGGGGATTTGAAAAGAATTAGTCAACGACAATAGCGTACTATATAGTGGCGCGTGATAGTGGTGAGGTAGGATCGGCATGTCATCACGGTATGCAAACCGAGACGAAGGACATGCCGAAGCTGTTGACAAACAAGTCCGGCATTCGTCTCCGGGTGGACCTCGAACACTTCTGTCCATTCATTATACCGAATAATCAAATAATCAAGCACAGTTCAACGAAACCAATTTTCTTTACAGTGATGTTATGCATAAATATTATCAGATATGGGGTTGATATGGGGCGGCGACGCGCTCAGCACCGCCAGTGGCAGTGCGGGCGGGGGGTTGATGTCCGCGTCCTCGAGCGCGAGCTACTGCAGCTCTGCGGCGGAGTGCAAAGGAAAGCGGTGAATGCAGCGTCTGCTCCGCCATCGTCTGGAGGGAGACTCCGGAACGTGATGCTCAGGTGGGTGTGGGTGGGCAGCGTACTAGTAGGCTCACGAACGGAACGCGTTCCTCGTGCGTGTGCTGGTAGGCTATGCGCGTGTACAGAATAGGCAAAAAAATAGGCGCGCTCTGTACACCTCGGCCAAAGCATGGTTGGTGGTTCCGCGGGCGAGGCGATGAGGTTCTGAGGCGTGGAGTGCCATGTGCTCGAGGAAGAGCGCTCATACGGGCTTGATGAACGTACTTGAGGCGCTCAAGGGTACATCTGCCGGAAACCGCCTTGTGGATGCCACGCACGGTGGATAATCAATTTCCCGGGGAGCTCCAGAGACCCATGCGCGGCGTATACTCTAGCGCAGCCTGGCGGGAGCAAGATACGCGCCCGACCCGGAACTACCGCGCCGCGCCACCGCTTATCGCGCACGTCGTTATGTCGGGGAGCCTCACTGATGAATGAGACGGAGTTGAAAAGAAAGAACGAATATATGGAATTGTCGTCGTAGCAGTAGATACAGTACATAATTTAAATATGAGTTTTGTATAAGAGCATTCGGATGGTGAAGAAAAAAGAGAACGGGTGATCCGTGATCAGGCGCGACGTAAGGCCACTGCACGGAATAACGTGGGTGTGTTAGGATGGAGCTAAGGTGAACCGAGAAGCACATGTGAGGGTAGAATGTGCGTGGAACAAGCGTCTAAATCGCTTCCTGGTGAGGATAGTGACGAGCGCTTACAGGCGCGTGTTGTGAGACTGGTCTCCGGCATTCTCGCACATGTGTTTCCGTTTACGCGCGGAAAGCCGGAGATGACTTTTCCAAAGGCCGCTCGGCGCTCGCGAGCGCGCCACCGACCCGCGCAACTAGGTCCAGCACGACGCGGCACGGGGGCGGGGGAACAATGCGTCGGCGACAGGTCTACATGTGGGGCCCGCTGTACCCCAGTACCAACAGCTTTGGGGCGATTTAAAGGGATGTGGTCATATAGAAAAAGGTCCACTATCAGCAAAATATCAGTAATAGCGGATAGTGAGCAAGATATCACTGTACTTACTTGCACTCTACAGAGGTCTTCGAGGTCCCACTCGGCTTCGAATGCCGAAGTTGTTTGTCAACGGCTTCGGCGATCTCCGTATGCTGATATAACGCATCCCGTGATGCACCCCAGTCACGACAGTTTGGAGAGCTGACAATTATCCCAGCATTTACCCTTCTCTTTGCTCCCTTATCTCCTCAAACTGGTATCGGTCTAGCTATGGCCATATGGGACAGCACAGCCAACACACTGCCTCGTTGTTTACGAGTCTTGAGGCCAGTAAACGCTCATGCGCAGCAAAACCCAACAACAATACGGCGAAGTCAAGGACCAGGTTGTCCTGCATTCAGCAACCCCGGGCCAGCAATATGATGATTCTGATCACCGTGCCAGGCAATCTAAGGCGTTCTCGAGCTTTCAAGTACCCCAGGGCACTATTTTTGTGCATCTCAGCGGGTTATAAAGCACAACCAGTGCATAATGGACATTTCACCGGCGCCTTCAGCCTTGTCCTGCCTTCTCGGGTTCATCTTCGCGTTATCCATTCTCCGTAATTCGGCGACGGAGCTAATCGGTATAATGAATGTTGCTATTTCTCCTCCTGAGATCCGCTGCATGCCACCGGAATTGTTTCCCTTGCTACTGTCCGAGTTTGCCCGCTCTCGTTCGCTTCACCGTTTCTCTGGCGTTGCTTCGGATCGTGCAGATCACCGTTCAATATTCAAGGCTGCAGGCGGGTGTATCCCTTCCAATTTCTTTCTAGAAACAATCTATGCCTGTATTGGACCTGCTGACACCGCAGACATTTCGCGATACCCGGCAGCAGCCTGCAACGAATTCACGCAGATTCACGCGTACGTGATTGATTATCTTTCCAAAAATACTTGTTCACCGACGGCTTGGCGCATTTATGTTATTTATAGCGACGGATAGCAGCAAAGGCGAGCGTGATTGCTGCTGGTGACTCTCCGAGGCGTGTACGACTCTGTCCTAGTTTCGTTGGGCCCCAAACCATCGAAACATAAGACACGACAAACTAAAACATCCATTCATGCTTGGTTGTATCTACTCAATGTTAGACTATGATAGCTGAGAGTCGTGGAACCCGAGGACTTGCAAGCTAAATTCGGGTGATAAATACACTTCCAGCAAAAAATAGACTGCTACTCTAAGCATATAATGACCGAGCATTCGTCAATCAACTCCATCCTATGCCTTCTTCGCCATGGCATTTGTAATACCTGTGCTCTTGAATCTCTCTGTGGCTATGGGAGCATATGTCGCGGGGACGTCTCCCCAGCCACCTCCACCGAAAGAGCAACAAAAGTGGCGGATTACACGATAATCCATACCTTTTGTCTCTCGGTATATAAAGTGAGTGGACCGTGCGTTCGCAGAAACTAGGCTAATCTTGAGCTATCTTCATCAAGTATAGCTGCTGGGCACACGCTGTGATTGAGATAGCCCTCCTCGTCGCGTCTGCGCTTGTTCAGCAGTACCCCGACTCCAAGCTTGCTATCCAGGTAAACAACATCGCTCTGGATTCATTCCTGCTGCGCAAGCAGTCCATCTCCTATCCTCCACTGCGCGTATTTGCCGCACTCCTTGCCCTTGGGGCGAACTGGGCTCGCTACTTGTGCTACCGCGAGCTCGGGCGGCAGTACACATTCCAAGTCGCCATTATCAAAGACCACAAGCTCATCACGACGGGCCCGTATTCGATCGTGCGCCACCCCTCGTATACGGCGGCATTTCTCAAGTACATGTCCAACTTCCTGTGGCACGCTACGCCCGGGGCATGGCTGGTGGAGAGCAGGTTCTACGAGATGAAAGTCTCCTGGCTCTTTCTCGGGCCGTCGTTTCTGATGTTCTGCATCTTCATGAAGATATTGATGACGCGACCGCAGAAAGAGGACGAGTTGTTGAAGAAGGAGTTTGGGAAGAAATGGGAGGAATGGGTGGAGGCGGTACCGTATCGGCATATTCCTGGCGTGTATTGATCTTTCTTTGAGGTAAATTTGATTTGAATGCTCAGGTACTCAAGTTGCAAGATGCGATGTTGAAGAACTTACCCTGCGGCACTTGACGAATTTAGACTCGCTCATCACAGGTTGCACATATTTCTCAGCGCGTTTTCTCCCCTGCAGATGTCACCCCATGATCACTTCCATCCAATTATATCCTCGGCCCAATATCCTCGGCTCTACCATGATTACGCGTTATCTTCGTTAAATACTCCTGTTGGGCCTATTTCTACTCGTCGCGTCGGCGCTTGTTCAACCACATCCAGATTCAGAGCTTTCCATCCGAGTGAACCGTTTACATTTGGATTCGTTTCTCTAAGGTAACTCCCCTGGCGCACAGTCCATCTCCTGTCCTCCACTGCGTGTATTTGGCGCGCTCCTTGCCCTTGCCACGAACTGGGCTTGCTACTTGAACAAGGAAGACAAATGACCAAGATAAGAAAGGAATTTGGAGAGAACTGGGATTGGACAGCGGAGGGCACTACTGGGCTGAATTGAACAAACTCAGGCTTCAAGTTATTCCGCCACCGTCAAAATTTCGCCACCTTCAGAGGTGAAATGCAAAAGCTTACGTTGTATTTCCAACTTTATCGCCCTCGAAACTCGCCACATCTCACAAAACGATATTCGCACTCTCCAGAAACAGCTCTCCCAATTGTTATCCCATTGAGTAGACGTCAAACCGGCGACTTATTATAGCGCGTGCCGTGATATTTATTATCCCTATGTACCTTGAATAATTGAATACTTCCCAGTGGAAGTCAACAAATCCGTCTGGGGTATAAAATCCCATGCGCCCTCCACCCAACCCCCGCCTTTGCTTCCTCCACTATCGATAACCACCAAATCCCGGCAGAGGGGGTTTTCTACTCTAACCTTTGAAATTCGTACCGGGCCATGCCACACCCAATCGTTCCAATTTTCATTCTATCCGTTGCTTTCGGATCGCATCTATGTGTAACGCCTCCTCAGCCGGAGGCGCCAAAGGAGCAGCGCAAATCCGCCGATTACAAGCTTCTTTTGCACATTATCATACATATTTATAAAGTGAGTCAAGAATAGTGTATCATGGCACAGTCAGATCCTCAAACTCTGCGTTATTCCCAAAGTATTTCTGCTGGGCGCATGCTTTTGCTGAGTTATATCTCATCATCGTCCCTGAATTCATAGAGCAGTACCCAAGATTAAGCATTGCCCACCAAATCAACCGTATTCTGCTCCCAAAACTTCTACTCGGCTCTCAGCTTGATCCCACATCTATCGCATTCCCGCCATTACGAGTATTGGGCGGAGTTCTCGTACTGGGAGGTGGTATCATCCGTTGGCTCTGCTATCGCGAGCTTGGAAAACAGTTCACATTCCATGTCGCCATTCTGAAGAACCACGAACTCATTACAACCGGGCCGTATTCAATCGTGCGCCACCCCAGCTATACGGGAGGGTCCATGATATTCTTAGGTTCGCTCCTGTGGCACGGATCGTCTGGCGCGTGGCTCCGGGAGAGCAAGATCTGCGAGACCAAGCTTTCCTTGCTTGTTCTTGTTCCTGTATCTGTGCTATATTACTTCGTGGTCACGTTGGTGGTTAGCCGGACTAAAAGGGAAGATGAACTTCTGAGGAAGGAGTTCGGAAGGAAATGGGATGCATGGGCGAAATCTGTCCCATACCGTCTTATTCCAGGAGTATACTAGGGATCGATTCTATCCCCTCTACCGTACTTATCGAGTGGCGCCTTTTCAAAATTAGCGGGCGTTTTCATTTCTTCCTTTTATGGTTTATCTTTTTCGCAGTTTCCGATTTTTGAATGCTGGCCCAGTCAAGTGTGGAGGTATTCAGATAGATCCTGAGGTTAGTAGACAAGTAGTAGAAAACTAAATATGATGTAGGTCAATACCAAATGGTCAGTAACTACGGTTAAGGTAAGTACACAACGTTGATCTAACGTAAATGCACGGCGCGCCCTCCCTCTGTACGGTATTCAAATAAAATATGTGATATCCTTCAAATACTGTCATGTAAGTATCTAAAGACCGTCGCCAAAAAATGCAGAGAATTATTTCATTCGGATACACACTATTGAATCAAAGTCCGTATGGATTCATGGATGGTTGAATCATGAATGTATATGTTTCCTGTTCAGAAAGTTGTCTTCGGTGTCCTTCAGGAGTACCCGCCGCCCGGTCAACGTGTAATTTATCGACTAAGATAAAAAAAATCAGAATCAGGGAATAATATTGTATTTATATGGTATTCAGTAAGGATCGTGCCACTTTTTTTTAGCCGAAACGTCCGCCATATTTACTCACCTTCGTCCTGGTCATCTCGAGCATGCACTTTCTGATGGTTTTCCTCCTCCTCATATCTGTGTCGCTAGGTATCCACGTTGTTACAACGTCCCCGCAACCTCCACCACAAAAAAAACACCGCAGCAAGCTGGATGACATGACACCATTAAAGGGAATCTGCTTCGTTATCGGAAAAGTAGGTCTCCAGTTACAACTTGAAGTCGACATCTTTTCGAAATATTGCCGCCATTAAAGTACACTCTTTGGGCGCATGTCTTCATCGAAATTGCCCTGATCACGACATCGACCCTCGCCGAGCAGTTCCCGGCCTCTAGCTTCGCCACTCGTGCGAACAACGTCCTCCTCCACACATTATTCCTCGGCGCTTCACCCACCGGCCGCATTGCGTTCCCGCCAGCGCGAATTCTCGGCGGGTTGCTCATGATCGTAGGCAGTGGCATCCGATACCTGTGCTACCGCGAGCTCGGGAGACACTTCACATTTCACGTCGCGCTCCTGCCTGAGCACGCACTCATTACGAGTGGCCCGTACGGCGTCGTGCGACACCCTGCGTACGTGGGCGGATACGTCTGGCACCTTGGCTCGGTCTTGTGGCACGGCTCGGCGGGCGCATGGCTGCGCGAGAGCCGCGCGTATACGCTGTGGGGCGCCTGGTTCGCACTCGCACCTGTGGCTTTCATGGTCATCTCGATGCTTGTGATGGGAGCAACGAGGATAAAGAAGGAGGACGATATGTCGAGGAAGGAGTTTGGGAAAAGCTGGGAGCGGTGGGTGGAGAGGGTCCCCCACCGCGTCGTTCCAGGTGTATACTAGAGTAATGGACTGGTAGAACTTCACCTGGTTGCCAGGATGAGAGCAGATGTCCAGGCTATCCTTACTTACTTTCCGTACTTTCTGGCTGGGGAAAGCGGGCTGATAAAAGGAGAACGCGTCTTCCCGTAGACCCCAGTGTCCTTCAGGAGTGCCCATTTACGCAGTGTATGTCAGTATTGAAATTCCGACCCATGTATATTAGCGATTGAGATAAAAAGCAGGAATAAACATGAAACAGCGAGGTGGAGAATCAGGGAATACATAGTGGGTATATAGTGCGTGTACAGATGGAAAGTGCCTGTGATCGAGACGATGTAGATGTATAGCAGTGGAGTGATAGCAAGGAGTACGGGTATCAGATGTGTGCGTACAATTACAGAGGCAGAAGATGCACGGAAATGGCTGCCTTGCAGCTGGAGGAGGGAGAACAGGACGATGGTGCGGTGTGATGCGATGCTCAACTCTAAAGTCAGAAAGAAAAGAAAAGAAAAGAAAGGACCAGCAAAAGCAGGCCGGAAAGGAAACAGGAATGACACCCACCCCACTCCCACTGCAACCCTACTCCGCCGCTCCAGGCCGCAGCGCGGCCATCTCAAGCTCGAATTTTGTCGGCTTTGCCATCCGACGGAGTGTCGGCGCGCGTCGATCGACGAGCCAGCGCCGGTCGACGCGCCGGGGCTTGCCGCCCCGGTTCGCCTTCGACTTTTCCCTCTGCTGCGATGGCGCTCTCACCTCATCAGCCGCCAGCACCTCGTCCGGCTCATTTTCACGGCGCCCATACGCACTGCTGTGCGGCGAGCCGGAGCGCGAGCGCGATGAGCGCCCTTCCTCCCCCTGGTCGTCGTCGTCGTCAGCAACGTCTTTTCCCGCGTTATCATTATCCTCAGTGTGCATAAGGCGCCCGCCGAACGCAGTGCCTGCGGGCGGCAGAGCGTTCGCTGAGCCTGGCGCAGCGTACATGATCATCGGCGTGCCGGCGTGGGCGCGCGGCGGTGCTTTCTTGCGGCAATAGCGATCCCAATGGCGCTGCAGCGCGTCCTGCCTGGGGTGCGTCAGCGATAGCGCGCGAGACAGACACGCAAAAAGCAGGATAACAACCAAAGCGGGAAGAACACGCGCCGCACAGCCTCGGCCCGAACTATGAACCGAAAACGAAACGAAGAAAAAACGCCTATGAGCATAAACGGTACGCAAACCCCACCCGCCCGCGCCCGAAACCGAATTACAACCAAGAAAATACCGCTCACCTCGTCAGCACGCGCCCGCAATAAATGCAGCGCACACCCGCGCTGGAGTGCCGGCTCGCCTTGTGCCGCCGAACGTCGCCGTTCCGCGTGAAGACCTGCCCGCACACGTCGCACGGGTGGCGCTTCGTACCATCTGGTATGGGCGCGGACCGCTTGGAGGGCCCTGGTGTGTGCGTGGGGATGCGCCAGTGGAGTTGGGACGACGACTGGGAGGGATGCGAGGGCGGTGGCGGTGGCGGATGCGGTGATGGGTGCGGGGACGCCGCCCGCGAGGACGCGCGAGAGCTGGGACGCGACATCGACGACGGAGGCGGCGGCGGCTCCTCTTGTGTACCTGCGCCGCCGCGCTCGTACGCGCCATTGGACTGCCTAGAAGCGCCCGTACCACCCGCCTCATCTGCACTATCGTACGACGGCGCGCTGCTGGCACTGTCCGGCGGGCCGTCGTACGGGCCTCCTGCACCGCCGCCGGATGCGCCGCCTGCGCCGCTACCGCCGCCGCCATCTCGTCGGAAGTCGCGCCCGCCGCTGAAGTCGTCCGCGTCGTCCTCGAGCTCATCGTACTCAAGTTCGTCTTCGTCGTCCTCGTCATCCTCCTCTGTCTTGACCGCTACGAGGACCCCACCAGCGTGCGCGTGAGCTTCTCCGCCGACCCTCCTACCTGGACTCGGATACTCCTCGTCTTCGCTCTCCACCTCACTCTCCTCTGGGCCGTCGAGTACACCGTCCATCTCGAGATCCTCTTCGATCTTCACGCGTGGCTCCTCGTCCGACGACAGCTCGAGCGGCGCGCCCTCGGTTCCGCGCGCGCCACGCCGCGGGACGCTGCGCGCAGGCGGCGTGCGCGCCGCGCGGACGAACGCGGGCTTGCTCTCGATGGTGGGCAGCTGGAAGGCGCGGAAGGGTGCAGCGCTACCACTCGCCGCCCCGTACCCGCCGTCGATCAGCGTGACCCCGCCGTGCGCCCACGCGTCCGCACCGGTGTTCTCCACCTCCACCGCACGCGCCTTGCCCTTCCGCGGCACGCGCGGCGCCCCGGTCGCCCTCGACGCACGCTTCGCGCGGGGCTTCGGCGGCTTGGGCACGGGCGGCGGGCCGAGCTTCATCACGCCTTGAACACCGCCCACGCCGCTCGAGTCGACCTCCCAGTCGCGGTTCCCCGCGCCGCGCCCGCGACGCACGACAAGGACATTCATCAGCTCGCCGCCGCCCGCGCTGGGGTCGCCCTCCGCCGCGCCGTTCGCCGCCGCGGCCCCGCCGACCCAGCCGTTGAACCGCATCACGCCGACGTCCGCGCCGCTGCGCGGCGTGCCGCCCAATGCGAGCTGCGTCTGCATCTGCACCTCCATCGTTCGGTTGCCCGCGGGTGCCCCAGCGGACATGACGCCCATCCCGGGGAGGACGGGGTACCCCGCGACCTGGCGCCCGACGCCCTCGACGCGCCCCGCGAACTCGCCCTGCGCGCCGTACGCGGCGGGGCCGGTGCCGCGCGTGCGCGTGGGCTTGAGGACGAACTGCGCCCCGCCGACGGCGGTGACGTCGAGCAGGAGGTGCTCGCCCGGCGCGGTGCTCGTCTGGAAGTGCGCGAGCGGGGCGGACCCTGCGGGAACGGCGGCGCGCGAGTGGGAGTGCGGCGTCCAGGTCGTGTGCGTGTACGCCACGGTCGGGACGGGCGCGGGGGGCGGCGCCGAGGGCGGGGGCGGGGGGCCTGCGTGCGTGGGCGCAGGAGCGATGTTCGGCGCGGGGTACGTGTTCCTCCGCGCGCCTGCCCCGATGTGCGCCGGTGGCGGCGGCGGCGGGGACACGGACACCCCGCGCGGGTGCTGCGCGCGCGCCTGCGCCGAAGGAGGGAGCAGGGTGCCCTGTCCGAGACCGCCCGTACCCAGCGGCGCGTCGACTCGCGCACCGACTTGCACGGGGACGGGCGCGCGTGGGGCCTCGCCCACCCAAATGTCGGGCGTGCCGGGCCACTGCTCCCATTGCTGTGGGAGCGGCGCTGGCGCACGACGCTCGCTGGCGGGTATTGGCCCATTCGCGCGAACGGGGGGCATTCGATCGCGATCCGCGTCCTCTTCACGTCGGGCATAGCGCGCGTAGTGCGTCGCTGGCTCCTCTCGCGCAGCGCGCTCAGGATAGCGTGGTGGCCCGCGTTCCGCGCGCTCCATGTCGAGGCGTTGGCGCTTCATATGTGAGGGCGGCGGTGCTCGATCCGGCGGGCTTCGCGGCCTGCGAGATGGGCCCGCGACGGGCTGTTGTTCCTGCTGGCGATAGTGGTGCTCGCGCAACAACGGGTGCGGCTCATATGCAGGTGGAGCCGCTTGCCCATAAGGCTGACGCTGCTGATGCGATGTGCGCGCATAATCTCCGGGGCGACGTGCCGGGGCTGGTCTCGCCATGTGTGCAGGCGGCGGGCCATACGACACCGGCGCGGGCGAGGGCGAGTGTTCGATGCGGACGGCGTGGTCGAACGCGCCTGAGGATCCTCTGCGCGAGTCGCTGTGTTGTATGGCATCGCCTTCTGATACTCTGCGGGAATCGCTGCGCTGTGTGGCACTGGACGCTGGGTACGGAACGCGCTGAGGGTGCGCGGCGTGTGGGGGTGAGCGCGCACGAGATCGCAGCGGGTGTGGCGGGGCGCTGGTGTCTTCCGACGAGGAGTATCCAGAGGAAGAAGATGGGGAGCGCGCCACCCTCCTTATGACCGCGCGTCGCGTGTCCGCGCTGGCTGACCGCCGGCGCTTGTATCCGCGCGAGAACGAGGGGTAGACAGGTGGTGCTGGCGGCGGAGCAGCCGCTCCCGCGCTAGGATGTGGGCGGTACTGTGCGTACCGGCGCGCCAGATCTTCACGGCGGCGCATTTCATCCTCTTCGATTTCGCGAGCGCGCGCTCGATCGCGGTCCCGGTCGCGCTGCCAGTCTGCCTGGCGCGGCTGGGGCGGTGGGGACACCAGCGCGTCGGGATGCGCCTCGACGTCCTGCGGCGGCGCTGCAAGGCCCACGGGTCGCAAGCGCGGCGGCGGCGGCGTTTTCGACTGCCCGAGCGGCGGTGGTGGCGGCGGCTGGAGCGGAAGATGCGCCGCGCGCGGCGGCGCGTGCACGGGGTACTGCAGAAACAAGCGCGGCGGCTCGTGCCGGTGCTCCGGCTCCGCGTACCGGCCGCCGTTCCGGCGCTCCCGGTCCGGCGCGGGGCGGCGGTCGGCCGTGCGCCGCCGATCGCGGCCCTCGTGCTCCCGCGACGCAGCCTCCCTCTTGCGAGCGTGCGATTCGTCCCCTGTGTGCCGCCGCGAGAAGCTGTCACCGGCCCAGGGGGGCGTGGGGATGCGCGCGGGCGCCGATGGGGACCCGGAGCCCCTTGCTTCGAGCGATGCGCGTGGCTGCGCCTCGTGTGTTGACGTGGCGCGCGGGCGCGATGGGCCTGCAGCAGGCGGCGGCGAGTTCGCTGGCGAGCGCCCGCGCGGCCCAGGCGCGCGGATGACGCGGAAGTGCGTCTGCGTGGGCGTCTCGTTCTCCGTCGGCGCGGGGTCGTCTGGGGCGGGGACTGGGGGAGCGGAGTCTGGGACAGAGGGGAGTGGGACTGGGGGTTCGCCCGGGGACATGGTGGTTGGGATAGAAAGGCTGCGCCACCCTTTTCCCTTTTTCCATCAATCTGCTCGGGGGCATTGGTTTCCCCATCCGGACGCGCTGGGAACACGCACTCGTTTGGGGCTGCTTGCCTTTTTTGGCCGTGCAGCGTGGCGCGCATCCATCGATCTCCCAGGATCAAGCACTTATCATTCCTTGGCGCGATTTGTGGATCCGACATACCTAACCTCTCACATTCCACAATTGTACCATTGGGGATACAGGCGAGCAGTTCATCTGTCCACTCCGTCCCATCACGATGATCACAGAGTCATCAGCGTTGTCGTCTGCTCACCGCCACTCATCCTCCCTCCACACGCGGGCGCTGATCCATGTTGGGCGCAGTACCCGCGCGTGTACCGGAGAGAGATGAATGGAGGTGGTGGCATGTATTTCGACGCGCTCGCTGAACACGTAGAGGACAAAACCCGGTGCCACCGATGGAGCCATCGCCCACGTAGCACAGATCGATGGCGCGACATCTACTGGTGAGATCAGCGTCGTACACTACCATCTCTTATTAATCACGTAGATGTGTCTGAGTATCTGTTCTGCGCGCCCCGCCATCAATTCAACGCATCCCCCCTCTTATCAGTACAGATCGGAGTCGCATTGCACACCGGACCCCGTTGGACATCCCTCGTTTTTCAGTGTCAATATTAGGAGCGGTATCGGGTATCAACCTCGTCGGCGCCAGGATACGCAGTATATCCCTCCTCCACCCCTCTCCTCTACGCATTGTGTCACGACCCACGCACCCGCGGCCACGGTTCCGCGCTTTCCATACGCGCCGCGATCGCTTTACAGCGTGTCGCACGCGTATGGGATCCTGGGAAATAGCTGAACCGCCGGCCGCGGCTGCGTGTACCGTGCATGAATCGCTCTCGGATACTGTCGTCGACAATCCAACGCTCGCCTGCACCTGTACGCAACCCCCACATATAGATGAGATAGATCTGATGCCAGTGAGCCAGGCGCTCTGATTTTGAAATATCCTGATGTTGTGTTCCATGCGCATGCGCCACCTCGCACCGAGGTGCGTCTCACCTCCGCTTTCTACCTCATATCTAATCCTTTAAGAGCTCCAGACCCCCCTTCGGTGTTACAAAGGGGTACTACAGCGACCGTTCCACCGCGCGTGTAAGTATACTACCCTCTCCCGGCGTCCGGTGCACACCACAGGCGCTGCAGCATCTTTGGATCTTCGCCACCCGTGCGCGTCAAGCGTGGTGCAGTCAGTGTGCGGGTGGCTAGTCCACCATGTTTTGAAACTGCAGCGCCTGTGCGTGCGCTCCTTTACGCACGAGCCTCGTGTCCGTTTTCGTGTCACTACCGTCCCTCTCTCCCCATGTCACTCCGCGCCCAATCGCACCAAGTGAACCCACAGCTGTCCAGCCGGGTCTATCGCCGCGTGCAGCTCATGCGACTGCACTATGCTTGTAGTCAAGCTCACGCGGATGCCTCTGCCGGCGTCGTAAGACTTCTGTGGGCACCGCGATGCCATGAGCGCGTCTTCCGTCTTCTGTCTTCCGTATCTACCTATCTTCCGCGTATGTGCACCATCCTACCGCACTTCATCTCACGGCCGCTGGGGCATAGAGCGACTCGCGCCATGTGCGGACTCCAAGCGGGCGTGCCGCTTGACGTAGTGCGTGCATGGCGCTCTCGGTGACGACCTATCTCGCAGCGCCTGTCCACATTTATGTGTGTTTCGTTGGCATCTGCTATCCGCCACCGCCAACTTTTTCGATCGCGTGACATGTGCACGCGTCCCACAGCTGCTTATTTCGATGGAACACGCGCGCTATGATACCCCGACACCGTTCTATGCGCATGGTGTAACTGAGCCGCTCTTCCCAACGCGAGCGACGTCGAATTTGGATTTTGGTGCGCAAGATGACCACTGAATGAATTATTGATGACGGGTCAGTGACCAAGCCATCGACTAGTCATCGCTGTGGGAATGACTAGCGATGACTAGCGATGACTAGCCGGTGATCAGTCGATGACCAGTCAGCGACTAGCCGACGACCAGCCAGGCCCATACGGCGCGCTCTCGGCACTGCCAAACTTCGAACCCCGCGGCTAAACTGGGCGATTATTGCCCAGTTAATCGCATTAGTCTATATTTAGCCACAGTGGCCGCGTGAACGCTCTTGTCATAATTTGTCCTGCCAGTGCGCGATTTGTTATCTTTTGTTATCTGTCGCCTGTCACGGGCTCCAGCGGGCTCCCTTTCTGAGACGATAAGGGCAGGTGCTTGTACTTGCGGAGCTTTTAGAGTATACTGCAAGGCCCGGATGGAGATATCAATATGACGCCTTCGCGGGTCGCGAGATTTTAAGTACTGACATGGTCTGGACTATAGATGGGCTAATACTGGTAATACATTCAGGTAGTGTCAGTATGCGTATACCAAAACCACCATTGGCGCCGTGATTCGCCACATATCTGTACAAGGATGCGTTATACTTACAAGTACGGTGTGCTGGTTATTATTAGACCGTTATCGATGGACTGCATCAGCTTCTCGCATCCCATGCAGGGTTTATGTATAAGTGTACAATGGTGTGCAGAACAATACCCGGAGCAAATATGGCAAAAGGCAAATTCAGTCTAAATGTAGTATACGTCTCGTTCTCAGCCATGTGTGGTATACTCTGCAAGGCAGCGCGGACGCGTCCCAATCAGGCCAAATACAATGCTGCTGCTCGCCGCGTGTAGCGCGCCTATAACTTAAATATTCCGACATTAATTCCGACACTAATAAAGGAACATCGAAGCGCGGGTGCTTTGGGGCGCAGGAAAAAGGCTCCGATAATGTACGCCACTCGGTACATCCGTGTTGGGAAAGAAGACATCGCTGTGGGAATATGGAGGAAAATACATAGCCCACGACGTGTGCTTCCCATGCGCCCTTGATCCTTGAATGGACACTGATTTTTCTTGTTCTCTGAATTTGATGCAGGATCCGATGGAGTGAAGAATCCACCAGGGGCGTCAGAGGACTGTATTGGCGCCGGACGATCTCACACCTGGTTTACAACCACGATGCACGCTGTGTTTTCCTGTTGGAGTACAAGCTTTTTTTGCTGTACTTTGGTACTTGCGAGCCCAATTTCCACACCCCACCGGGGGCCAATTTGGGCGCAAAAGGGGCGTGTTATGTATACGGCGCTGCGTGTCTAAAAATAATGTAACGTAAAGCAATTCGGATTAACTAGGGAATAATCACCCATTTGAGACGCTGAATATGACTTTTGACAACAAAGACGGGACGTTCACGCTCGGCTATGGGCATTATTGTTGTGAACGAAACAACGGTAGCGGCTCAGCACCCGTGTGGCGCCGGGGAGGCCCGCACCTGTCTATTCGAAGCCTTCACATCGCGTACGCGACGCGGCATGGGTTTGATGCGCATACATAGGAGAGATGATGGGCGTGCAAACAGATACAAGTGTTGTCGGTCGAAGTCCGCACATGTACAGCAGCTGCATCATTTGAAACATTTTGTATCAGCCCCTCGCTCACTGCACCTCTCTGAGCGCACACCGGTGGCGAAGATCCAGCAATACTGCTGGATGGACGGGGCGGCAAACACGCAAGAGATGACGGAGCCCACAGATCGCTCGATTGACGTAACCCATCAGTGGGAGAGGGTAACCGTGCATACAGCAGAGCAGCCTGGCGGATTCGCGGTGAGATGTCATCAAGGATAGCTGCGGGCGCTGTGTGTCCCGTCGACTGGAGTACTGGAGGACAGTGGTACGTCGAGCAGGAGGAAGGAAGGGAAGGAAGGCAGACGCATGAGGTAAACGGTGCCCGTCGTTGCTATATTTGGGCAGTGGAGGAGATACACCGATCAAGCTTCAAGCTCAAGGCGCATCGAAGCGCTCGAGACACCGAGAAATTCAATGCCGAACGGCAATGACGTGGGGCATGGCTGCCATGGCAGGCAGCATACGTGCGCACCACACCTCGTTGATTCCACCAAACGCGAGCGTGGTGCCCGAAGGTCAAGTCGCGTCATCGATCTGTGTGCTGAGTGTGCGGTGGTTCCGGTTGGCGCCGGCAGTATTGTGTACGTTCAGCGCAGCGAATGTGTTGGCGCACACGGCGCCTCTTGCTTTCCGGGAAAGTTATCACCACCCCCGAGCACTTCTAGGATGACGCGGCACACGCGAGTGGAAGCGGGAGCAGAGACGGTGTGCGTCGCGCAGACGATGGCCGTGATACCTGTGATCGCTGTGGATGTGACTTTGAACAGACAGACGCGCTGCTCACCGTATGCCACAGTACATGTTTCCCAGAGAATCGGTAGGGCACACCGAGCGCAGTGGTGGTAAAAGCTGAGGAGATCGATTAGATGGATAACACGCTTCATTGTCCCCCAAGTTCCCAGCGTGTCCGGATGGGGAAGAAAAGACAATCGGCAATCGCTTGAGCCGTGTCCGCTTTGCAGGAGAAAACTGTTGATGTGTCTTGCCCTGACGCGGTAAGAAAAGGGTTGACACAGACGCATAGAATTTAGAAATCATGTATAACTCTGACATATGGTACGTCACAATGGAGTATAAATGGATTCAAAAAAGAAAAAAGAAATGAAGAAATGAACTCTTTTCTGTTCAACTTGAACGAGTGATTTTTCCAAGTTTTTCCCGCTTGATCGAGTCCCGCTACGCCAGTATGCGCCGTATCGTGACACTTTGAGCTTCAAGTTGGACTGATGACTTGTGCAGCACGCCGCTGAAGTCGCTAAATTAATATGATACCTTGCAATAGATTTGTAGTGGTACTTAGGCCGACTATCAGGCCGAATTTTGGCCTCATACACTCAAAGGATAGAACGTTGGTATTCATCTAGAATCTTGAATATTACAACATTCATAATGTAGAGCCCGAGCTCGAATTCTCCGGAGATTCAAAACCATTGTTGGTGCACCTGCGCGGCCGTGTCAACGCTTTCGACAAGTGAGTGTGCAATTCCACCTACAGCCACCAGAGCATTATGCGCTGAATGGAATAGCAACGCCCTTTGTGCCTGGGGTGTCGCAAAATCCATTCTCGAGGACGGTGCCGCAGCTGTCGAACTCGTTGCAGCTTCCACCACAGGTCGAACTGTCGCAGAACGCGACATTGCTGGTGGCAAAGAGGCAGTTGGTCCCCGGGGTGGCAAGGCACTGGCCGTTTCCTGACTGGACAGTGCAGGACCCGCTGCAGATGGTGCCAGACACCTGGGTGCAGAAGGTGACGGTCACCGAGCCGGCGCGTCGTCCGAGCGCGTTGAACGGGTCGCCGATGATCGTGATCTTGGATGGGTCCTGACGGTCAACCCACGCCTTCATCTCTGCTAGGGACACGACTCCGTTGGCGGTGTTCTGCAATGAGCATTCGTTAGTCATGATGTCCATGATAAAGTGCCTCAAGGGCGGACGTACCACCGGTGACGGTATTGCGGCAACGGAAAGCCCCAGAGCCAGGGTGGTGGATGCAATGAAGGAGATGAAGTACATGGTATGAGATGCTGGTATATTGAGCTCCTCTAAGAGAGCTTTTATACCTTTTTCTTTACTTTGACTGTATGTAGCTGTTCTATTTTTAACACGACGTTAAAGACCTCGCGCTTGCACTTGGCGCTTATTTTCGGGTTTGCTGATGCAAACGGTCAAATGCATACCAAATAAGGTGACCAATTGTTCAGAAGTAGAGCAGAAGCAGACTTGACGAAACATCTACAGCCGGCAGATAATCATATGGAAGCACACAGCATGAAGAACAATATTAATAGTGCTGAAGCATAGTGTATTTAATGTAATGGCTGCTCGGCCTCCTGCTGTTCGGCGTTCGTCAAGAGAACGAGAGTTTGAAACAGAGATCTGTAATAAATATCAGCGCTCAGTGCTCCACGGTCATGAGGTCGAAGAGCAATAAATATGTTAGCTGAATTACATCGAGATGATGGATACGAGTATGGAAGAAGTGTAATACTTATTATCATTTGATGGAGCATAAAATCGATGGCGGGGACGGAGTGTTTCACGCAAAAAAATCGATACTTATGTATAGCATCGCAAAGAATGGATCGCATGACGGAAGAACGACCGAGGGTCGAACAGCATAGCATCGTTTTTATGCTCAATCAAATGATAATAAGTATTACACTTCTTCCATAGTCATATCCATCATCTCGATGTAATTCAGGTAACATATTTATCGCTCCTCGATCTCATGACGGTGGAGCGCTAAGCGCTGATATTTATTACAAATCTCTGTTGCAAACTCTCGTTCTCTTGACGAACGCCGAACAGCAGGAGGCCGAGCAGCCATTAAGTTAAACACGCTGCGCTTGAGCGCTATTAATATATTGTTCTTCATGATGTGTGCCTCCACACGATTATCTGCCACCTGCAGATGTTTCGTCAAGTCTCACAATGGTTTTGAATGTCCGGAAAATTTGAGTTCGGGCCCTACATTATGAATGTTGTAATTTTCAAGATTATAGATAAATACCAATATTCTATCCTTGGAGTGTATGAGGCCAAAGTACGGCCTGACAGTCGGCCTAAGTACTACTACAAATCTATTGCAAGGTATCGTATTGGTTTCGTAACTTTGAATGGGTAGCGACGTGCTGTGCACAAGTCATCAGACCGCACTTGAAATATCACAATGCGTCACACTCGTATCCATGAGGCCTAATCGATCCTAATTCTTTGACCACGGGGACCGCAGACAGCGCTCACGCTGCACACAGAGGGATCGCGCAACTTCCACTCGTGCGGGCGGGGCTCATTAATATTATGCGCGCCGCACTTGCGTGTGGTCGATGGGACTCGCACTATTTGGCTGCGTGTGCACGTTCCTCTACTCAAACCGCCTGGATTCGCGTCGGCCCCTTACCTGCACCCCTACCTACCTCTTTCGCCTACCTGCAGTGAAGATAAGGCTCCAACCGTACTGTATACTACGCTATATATATACGGTAGATACTGTAGTTCATGCTCTGCAGCGTCTCGGCACGCTCACCGCCCCATTTCCTGCTCATCCCCTCCTATCCACCCCGCATATGCCCATGAGGCCGCCGCTGACGGCCCGCAGTAGTTTCTGGATAAGCTCACCGCCCCCGCTTGCCGCCGCGCTGTGCGCACGGTGTTGCGCGTGTGGTGGGAAATATGCACCAAGACGGCGCGGGTGTCTCCGTGCGACCGGATAAGCGTCGCTCCTCGCAAGTGCATAGTGATACACCGCCGTTTAGCTTTGTTGGCTGAGAAGCCGCGCCCGCGGTGATATGGCTGTCATTGATGTTACTTACTCTTTGTGCGTGCGGCGCCGCCCCGACGCTCATGTTTCGTGATTTATTCAATGAAGGATTCGTGGGCTTACAGGGAGGCTAGCCTAGCCTAGCCTATGAGCCCTGGCTGTACCTGCATATATCTGCATGAGCAACGTCAAATGAAGACGAAATTTCGACGACAGCGGCGTGCTCACGTCATGTGTACATTTAGCTCCCCGAATAGTCGTTGAGATCGAAGTGGCCGATGCCCCGCCTCAGCGCTGGTGTGCGGCGAGCAGCGAGACGTGGCGGCGAAGCCGATGCAACGCGTGCAGTTGGGAGGTGGGGGTTCTCAACGAGACGGAGCGTCAGCTGCCAGACGGAGTGCATCGACGTAGGATCGTTTCGTGGGTGGAGGGAAGCAGCATGGACATGCGTGTCGGCGGGCGGGCGGGCGGGTGATCGACCGGCAGGCGGCGGTGGGGTGGCTGAGCGGGGAAACTGCGTTGGGATGATGGGGATTGGAGCAAGGCGATGCTACCGATTCCAGCGTGCGGGGATGGCGGCGGCGTGGAGCAGGTGACTCTGCATCATTCCGGTCTGCGATGTCAAGACGTTTTTGAAGCCGGCGGATAGCAGAACTGGTTGGTCGTCTGCGCAATCCGAGTCGTGGCGGCGGGACGAAAAGGACGCGTTGTTTGGTCCTCGCGGTGAACAAATAAAGCAGGTATTTTTAGTTGACTCCGGCCCGGATACCGCTTCAGTGAGAGTCTCTTGATTCACCGTTGCGCTATCGAATAGGCAGAGTATTAATATTTAATGTTCATCATGACCTATCTATGAAGTACCGACACGCGTCGTTCTATATCGATGGCTCGACCCCGTCTCGTTTAGCCTGCTTGCCTTGTGATACGTAACGTGGCGTCGTTCATCCATCTATCGATCTCCCACCACCATCCTTGCCACAAAAATGTGCGCCCGATATAACCTTGATATCCCTGTGGTGACGATGTGTACATGTATAAAGGTGAGCAGAATCCACATCTTCCTCCCCGCCCACGAGGACCGCATATTATGCCCCCATTTTCTGCACCGCGCACATCGTGACGAAATTTCCACTCGCTCGCGCAGCGTCATATCTAGCGCAATGCTTGTGTGTGGTGTATCTCCAGTCACAATTTATTCACTGGGGGCAGTATGTACAAGGCCCGTCGCCGCGGACCGGAGACGCTGCACATGCTGCACACAGTGGGATCGCACAACTTCCACTTGCACGATTTCCCGCGCGCCCCTACCTCCCTCTTTCGCCCACCTGCAGGGAAGCACATCGGCTCCATCGGCACCCGCATACATCCAGTTGCCCTCGAAAGCCCGACCCGCCGTCCCAGCTCCCTCTCTTCCATCATCCCCCGCGATATGTAATCGAGCACCATCACCACCGCGCCACACACCCACAGCCGCGGGTCTACATCTACCACACCCGTTGCGCTCGCCTGCACAGGCGTACCGCGCGCACATGGTCGTATATTTGCCAAGACCTCAACTGGTTGTGGTTTCCTGTGGTGCGCTTACCTGCTCGACAGCCTTTGAAAGCTATCCCCGTTCTCCTACGTCCACTCTTGCCCGACACCCGTCTGCCCTTTCCGCGTCCCCACCCGCCGCCGCAGAAACGCCTCAGGCACTGCGGCAGGGGTCTTTTCGCTGCAGTGCCTGTACACGCGACTCGGCGCGCCTCCCGCCCCATTTCCTGTTCATCTCCATCTCCTATCCACCCCGCATATGCGCATGAGGCCGCCGCTGACGGCCCGCAGTAGTTTTTGGATGATCTCACCGCTTCCGCCAGTCGCTGCGCTTTGCGCATGGGTTTTGAGTGTGCGGTTAAAAATTGCGAATCACCACACTGCGGGCGTCTCCGTGCGACCGCAGAAGCGTCGCCCGTCGCCAGTGCATACAGTGATACACCGCCGCTGCAGCTCGTGCCCGCGTACCGCCCGTGTGTGCCGTTTAGCCTTGTTGGCTGAGAAGCCCCGCGCGTGGTGGTATAAGTTCATTGATTGGGCATATTTCTGCAGCGGCGTTACATCCTGTTGCATCCTCTATGTGCGTGCGTGCGTGCGGGGCCGCCCGGCGCTGTTTCGTGATATTAGTGCATGAAGGATTCGTGGGCTTGGGGTCGTTACGTTTATTTTAATCAATTATCGATTTCTCCGTCTACTAAAGCGTTCAGGTTGTTCGGCAAGTATACATTTGGATGTCAACAGCGAGTACTTATCGTCTCACACATGGTAGCAACATTTGGCACATTCACCAAGGACAGCTACAGAGCGACAGAGACCACGTACGAGACTGTACAGAGCGCGCATCATGAATGTAAAGAGTATCGACGCTGTGTTCGTAATGCGTGGGGAGAACCTCAGCGGTGCGTACATCTGCATATAATCCCTTCTAAGTCGATGGCGTGTACAATGAAGGAAGCAGCGTCCAGGCTTTCCCGGTGTCAACTATGCGATATCCGAACACGCGGAGTGATATCGAAGCGGACTGAAGCGCGCCGGAGGACGTCATGAGCTGGAGCACGCGAATATTGAGGACATGGTGGTGGAGCATCATCGCCTCCTCGAACACCATCTTCCGCTGGACGACGCAAATATGCGCGCCGTCGGCAGCGCAGAAAATCACCAGCTGCAGGACCGCCGGGGATGCAGACGCGATGCTGCGCAGTCTGCTCTTTGGAGGAAGATCACGATGTCTGTAAATGTTCCCTGGTGGTGGCGAGTGTGCGTTGGGAGACAGAGCGATGCGCGCGACGAGTGGAGGAATCGCAGGGGGGATGATGTCGGGTGGGGTGCTTGAAATCGTTCGGAACTGCGGGCCATCTCGGTAAGAGTAGATATAGCTAGGTGGATGCAGGGAGCCGATGGCTGAGCACTGAGAACTGAGAACGGATGTTGTTCTCGATTGCATAGTCCACGTTGGATAGATCGTGCGCGTGAAGGGCCACGTAGAAAGTCGCTGTAGCATAGATCTACACAAAAAACATCCAATGAGCGCATAAGCACGAAGATTCGAAGACGACGGAGGGCCACTGACATGTACAACTTCATCCCCGCGAATAATCGTCTACACAGAAAGGTCTCGGCGCTGGCGTGCTGACGAGCAGCGAGATGTGATGGCGGGGCGGATGGAGATGGAAGCTATGAGCCGGTCTAAGCGTCAGATGACAGACATTAGGAGGGAGCGCATCGGCGTAGGTTCATTTCGTCGGTGGAGGGAAGTAGCAGGGGCATGCGTGACGGTGGGTGCACGGGAGACTGACCGGAAGGCGAGGTTGGGAGACAGCCGACGAAGTGCATAGGGGGATGGGGCTGGGCGGGAAACCTCTTCCAACGAGGCCGGCGTGTGCCTGTGCGAGAAGACTGGGGGCAAGCAGGTACCGTATGTTCCGCTTGTCAGTGCGCGGCAAGTCGATGCCGCGGAAGTCTGTCCGCGCGGAGCCAGGTGGTGGCATGTGCTGCAGCGTGGTTACGCGTCTCGACCCGGCGGAGCGCAGAGCTGGTTGGACGCCGTCTGCGCGATTGTGGCGGCGGGAAGAAAAGGACGCGTTGTTTGGTCCTCGTCATGACCAAATAAAGCGGGTATTTTTAGTTGTCTCCGGCCCGGATACTTCAGCGTCCTCCTGATTCATCACCGTGACTGGCTTTCATCGTGGTGCGTATTAATACTCATCATCGAAGTACCGACACGCGTGATACAGTGTCTTGTTTAGGACGCTTTCCTTGTCGTGACAAGCAACGTGGCGTCGTTCAACCATCTATCGATCTCCCACCACCATCCTTGCCTGAAAACGCGCGCCCGATATAACCTCGATATCCCTGTGGTGACGATGTGCACATGTATAAATGTGAGCAGAATCCACGTCTTCCTCCCCGGCCACGAGGACCACAGATTCTACCCCCATTTTCTGCATGGCGCACATCGTCACCAAAGTTCCATTCGCATGTGCTGCGTCGCATCTGGCGCAATGCTTGTGTATGGTAAAGCGCCAGTGTCTATGTATTCACTGGGGGCATTAAATACAAGGCCAGTCGCCAGCGAGCAAAGACAATGTGACAATGCTCACGCTGCACACAGAGGGATCGCACAACTTCCCCCCGTGAACGCGGGGCCCATTATGTGCGTTGTGCTTTCGTATGGTGTGCTAAATGTTCCAACATATTGCAACTGCGTGTGCATGTTCCTCTGCCCGAATCTCATTGATCCACGGCGGAGTCGGCGGAGTCGTCGCCCCCGCCCGTAGCCGCCCCTCTCATGATCCATCTACTCCCAGAGAGTCCATCGGCGCCGTCCCCATCTCTCCTCTTCCATCATATGCCGACTATCATCTAAGCACCGTCACCACCGCGCCACACATACCACAGCCGCGGGTCTGCATCTACCATACCCCTCGCACTCGCCTTCACAGGCGTACTGCACTCATATGGTAGCGGGTGGCAATCCACGCCGTTGGCTGCGGTGTACTGTGGTGCGATTAGCTGCTCGCCGACAGACGAACACTCTCCCGTCAACGCACGCGCGTCTGCCCTCTCCGCGTCCCCGCCCGCCGCCGAAACGCCTCAGGCAATGCAGCACGGACAGATCAGCGCCTGTGTCCCCTCAGCGAGGCGCAGCGCATGCAGGGCGCTTAAACGTCCTGTGTTTTTCTTCAGCTCGGTGCCTGTACACGCGACACAGCGCGCGCATCGCCCCATTTCCTGCTCATCACCATCTCCTATGCACCCCGCATATGCGCATGAGGCCGCCGCTGACGGCCCGCAGTAGTTTTTGGATGATCTCACCGCTTCCGCCAGTCGCTGCGCTTTGCGCATGGGTTTTGAGTGTGCGGTTAAAAATTGCGAATCACCACACTGCGGGCGTCTCCGTGCGACCGCAGAAGBGTCGCCCGTCGCCAGTGCATACAGTGATACACCGCCGCTGCAGCTCGTGCCCGCGTACCGCGCGTGTGTGCCGTTTAGCGTTGTTGGTTGAGAAGCCCCGCGCGTGGTGGTATCAGTTCATTGATTGGGCATGTTTCTGCAGCGGCGTTGCATCCTCTACGTGCGTGCGGCGCGCCCGGCGCTGTTTCGTGATATTAATGTATGGAGGATTCGTGGGCTTGGGGTCGTTATGTTTATTTACATAATTTACTTATCGATCCCTCCATCTACGTAAGGCACACAATGCACGTCGTTCGACGAGTATACATCTGAATGCCAACGGCGATTACTTATCGTCTCATACATGCTGTCAACATCCCAAGCATCTATAAAAGACAGCTATGCAGCAAAGGAGGCGGCGCGTGCAGGACTGACCAGAGAGCGCATTACGAACACAGAAGACAGGCAGCGCCGGCGCCGTGTTCGTAACAGAGCGGCGGGAGCCTCAGCGGGGGATACGCTCGCTTATCCTCCTTCCAGGGTCGACGGTGTGTACGACGAGGCAGACTCCAGAGTGTCCCGGAACAGATCATGCGACATCCGCATGCAGATCGCGGTGTCCGAAGATGTTCTCCGGTGACAATGAGCGTGCGCTGGGAGACGGAGCGATGCGCGCGACGACTGGAGGAACGGATGGAGCATCGTAGGAGGGATCATGCAGGGTGGGGTGCTTGAAATCGTTTGGAACTGCGGGGCATCTCGGTAAGAGTAGATATAGCAAGGGAAGGCAGCTGACGCGGTGGATCCAGGGAGTCGATGACTGAGTGATGTTGCTCTAGATTGCACGGTCCACGTTGGATGGATCGTGCGTGAAGGGCCCCGGCGAGCAACGTCCAATGAGCAGATAAGCGCGAAATTTCGAAGACAACGGAGGTGCGCTCACATGTACAACTTCATCTCCGCGAATAATCGTCGAGAGCGAAAGGCGTCGGCGCAGGCGTGCCGACGAGCAGCGAGATGCGAGGGCGGGGCGGACGCAGCGAGTATGACAGAGATGGACGCTCTGAACCAGTCGGAGCGTCAGTTGACAGACATTAGGAGGGAGTGCATCGGCGGAGGCTCATTCGGTGAGTGGAGGGAAGTAGCAGGGGCATGTGTGACGGTCTGCGGGGGAACTACCGACCGGAAGGCGAGGTTGGAAGCCAGCTGACGAAGAGCATATGGGATGGGGCTGGCCGGGGAACCTCTTCCAATATGCTTGTGCGAGAAGACTTGGGGCAGGCAAGTACCGTGTTCTGTACTCGTGAGTGCGCGGAAAATTGATTCCGTGGAGTTCTGGCCGAGCGGGGACAGCTGGCGTCGTGGACCGTTTCAGGACGCGTTGTTTGGTCCTCGCCGTGACCAAACAAAGAAGGTATTTTTAGTTGGCTCCGGCCCGGATACCGCTTCAGCGTTTCCGACTCATTTGTGAATCATCAACTGGCTTTCGTCGTGGTGCGTATTAATGTTCATCATGACCTATCTATGAAGTACCAACACGCGTCGTTCTAGATCTATGGCTCAACGGCGTCTTGGTCAGGGCACGTGCCACCTGCCTTGTAGTGACAAGCAACGTGGCACCGTTCATCTATCTATCTTGTATCTATCGATCTCCCACCACCATCCTCACTTGAAAACGCGCACCGATATAAACTCGATAGCTCTGTGCCGAAGATTCGCTCATTTATGAAGGTGAGCAGTACGCACATCTCCAAACACGCCCACGAGGACCACAGATCCTGCCCCCAGTGTCTGCATGGCCCACATCATCACAAAAATTCCTCTCGTTCGCGCTGCGTCGCAGTGCGGCCTGTATGTGGTGATATCGTATATTTCGTGGATTGCGCGCCATGCACTCACTGTGGGCAGTCTATACGAGGCCCGTCTCCGGCGACCAGAGACAGTGCTCACGCAGCGCACAGCGGGATCGCGCAGCTTCCATGCTTGCGCATGGCATCGCCGCGTCCATGATGGAATCCGTCACGCTTTCGTATGGTTTGTGCATCACTCCACTGACTGCGTGAGCATTCTCCTCTATCCAAATCACGTCGATCCACGTCAGCGTCATCCCACTTCTCTGCCCCCTTCCTCCCGTCTGCATGCACTAGTGCCCGTCGCCCTCCCACATACAGCCCGTCGCCCTCGAAGCGCCGTCCCCATTCTGGGCTCCCTCTCTTCCATCTCCTCCAAATATTAATCAAGCACCATTGCAATCACGCCACACACCCACAGCCGCGGGTCTACATCTACCATACCCGTTGCGCTCGCCTGCACAGGCGTACCGCGTGCACATGGTCGTACGTTCGAAACGACTTCGACTGGCTGTGGTTTCCTGTGGTGCCCTTCCCTGCTCGACAGCCTCTGAAAGCTATCCCCATTCCCCTACGTCCACTCCTGTCCAACACCCATCTGCCCTTTCCTTGTCCCCACCCGCCGCCGCCGAAACGCCTCAGGCACTGCAGCACGGACAGATCAGCGCCTGTGTGCCCCTCAGCGAGGCGCAGCGCATGCAGCGCGCTTTGATAATTCTGTTTCTTCCTGCTGTGCCTGTACACGCCACGCGGCGCGCCCACCGCCCTATTTCCTGCTCATCACCATCTCCTATCCACCCCGAATATGCGCATGAGGCAGCCGCGCAGTAGTTTCTGGACGATCTCACCGCCCGCTCTGCGCGCGGTATCGCACGTGTGGTGTAAAGGTAGCTTCTAGTTAAACTGCGGGCATTTCGAAACTCCATTGCGGAGGGCCGCGCCAACGCATATACCGCCGCCACTGCATGCGGCTCTGGTCGACTCGTACCGTACGGTGCGTGTGCGACGTCTGGCTTTTCTCGCTGAAACGCCGTTCATATCAACGCTGTCACATTGCTACTGCGGTGCGGCGCACTCTATCTGCGTGCGACGACGCTCCGGCGCCGATGCCAAGTTCGTCGAGGAAATTTCCTGCTGTGGATTATATATCACACTCAAGATATCCTCAAGATAGCTTACTGCGAGCGCCGCGGGTGTACAGGTGTGCCACCCTCAGATATCAACTCCAAGCAAACACTGATATCCCAGTTCGGGGTAGCATTGTCGATGTGTAGTAGCGGCGACAACTTTTATATTATCATTATCATCGCGCGCAACGTTCGATAGAACTACACTAAGCCTAACAAAGGCGGGCGTCTGAGGAGTTCTCGGTAACAAAAACAAAAACAAAAACAAAAACAAGCGGTGGATTGATGCTCGTACTGAAACAGCTGCGCCAGCGGGGCCTTCTATCACGCATACATCCGCTCGTCCCAGCACCCCGTCCGCGGTGGGACCCCCTTGACTAGCCAGTCCCGCATCAAGGCATGCATGTCATGAATATCGCGGGTGAGGTGGGCGTATGGACTATGATCGAGCTAGGCTGAGGGTAGCCGAAGGATGGAGATGTGTCGTTGGCTGGTGATCCGGCTGGTCGAGAAGAGGAAGACGTACCTGTAATGAACATACAGAATGTCGGTGATGAAGAGGGCGTACTCACAAGACGTATATTTCGAAAGCTATTCAAGTAGTCGATGAAGCAGATCCTTCAGCGCTCTGACTGTTGTGTGCTGGCGGACAGAACTACGGAGGGCGGCGCGTGGTTCTGGGAGGTGTCGGTTCTATGGGGAGTGCATCGGCAAAAGGATCATTTCGTGGATGGAGGTCAGGAGAAGGGGTATGCATGTCGGCGTCCGGGCGGGTCGATTGACTGGCAGGCGAGGTTTACGTCATCGATTCTGTGCAGATGAAGGATGAAGAAGGGGCGTGTGGCGTCCGGGCGTAAAGACTGCAATGTGTATTGGGGGAAAGACAGCCGGCGTAGAGTACGCGGAGGGTGCGGGTGAACGTCATCCAGCGATGCCGGCGAGAGATTGTACGAGAGCCTCTGAGGGCAGTGGGCATTGTGTTCCTCGCTTGAGTGATTTCAAAGACGCGGTACACGCACTTTGCGACGGGCTTGCAGCTCCTTGGGTTTCCAGTCCGTGGTAAGTCGGCGCCATGAATTTCAGCACATGGGGAACAACGGGCGGTGCTGACGGCGGTGTGGAGCAGGCGACTGTGCGCTACTTTCAAGTTGGTCTGTAATGTCGAGTTTTGGAACCAGCGGAGAGCGGAACTCGCCGGACGCGTTGTTTGGTCCGGATGGCGCCGCACGCAGCAGATATTTTTAGTTTACATACTCCGGCCCGTGTGTTTCGTCATGAAACCATCGATCTCCCACCTTCAAGTTCCTCCCACCGCGGTGAAAATGCGTATCCGACATTACCCATATTACTCTACGGTGAAGATGGGGCCAGGTATAAAGGTAAGCAATGTCCACCTCTTATTTGGGTCTCAGCGCCCAGCTTCAGCGCTTCAGCACCCACCACGACGATCACGAATTCTGCTGGGATTCTGCCCTGGCTTTACTCCCATTGTCTGCACAAGCTCACAGCGTCATCGATGTTCCACTCTTGCCTGCAGAATCACCACCGTGCTGCACGCCCGTCGCCCACAGCCTCGGGTCTCAAGTGCTTCATCTTCCATGCACGCCGCGCCCGCCCTCACAGGCACGCCGCACGCGCATGGTGGTCTTCGGCCTGCAAGGACCCGCTGTCTGTGGATGTCTAAACGCTGATGGTCTTCACCGCGCTCTCTTCCCTGGCTGCTGTCCACACCATCTCGCCCAGCGGCCCCGTCACTCCACGCGGCGCCTGTCTTTCCCCGTCCGCCGCCAATTTCGGCGGCCCCAGTCGCTGCAGCACGGAGTGACTCTGCCATGCGTACCCTACCAGCGAGGTGAGGGTGCGCAAGGCTGCAATGAGCTCCAAATCGCCTGCTGTAGTGTCTGTGCACGCGAGTCAGAGCATCCATATCCCTAATTCCTGCTCACCACCATCTCCTATCCACCGTGAGACTCCACGCCTGCATGCGGCCCGCAGTAGTTATTGGTGACCTCATCGCCCCCGCTGGCCGCTGCGCTATGTATGCGCATGGTACCGTGGGCGCTGTGGTAGTAACATAAACAGCCACTGCGGGCCCTTCCGCTCGGTCGCAGGCGCGTTGCCGGTTCCAGATATTTACTCTGCCGCTGCAGCTCGCGCCACCGTACCGCGAGTGTACTGCGTCTAAGCGTTTTAGCTGAGATGTCGCCCGCGCTGGACGAATAATTAGGCGTATTGCTGGAGCGGCTTTTGATGGAGACTTCTGGATGGCAACGCGACGATGATCCCTTCCCCCCTGTTTTTTTTAAAAAAAATTATTTACTTTCACTGTTTCATTTTCAGTTCTTTTATTTTCAGTCGTCGGAAAGGCTGCGTATAACAGGGATTTTGTAGTAAACGTCGGGAAGCATCGTAGTCTGAGTCCCAAGCAGTCTGATTGATACCTACATTGGAGTTATATCGCTGTCTTTACGCACGTGCATATAACAATAATTGTAGTGTACTATAATTCGGATTAACTACGGAATAATCACCTAAATCTGAATTTCCGCAAGGACACTGGGCACTGCACACTCGCATGGAAAATGGTGAACGACTGCGTATTCGTACCCGTGCGGATGCCGGAGAGGCCCGCACCTGTCTATTCGAAGCCTTCACATCGCGTGCGCGACCCCGTGCGTACAGCGCAGCGGCCAGCGGGGGCGCGGTGGGATCTTCTATAAACAGGTGCGGGGCGCCGCGGACATGCGCATATAAGGTACACGGCAGAGGACAATGAGAATATAAATAGATAAGAACTGAGAATGTAAATAGATAAGAACAATGTGCACGCTACATCGGATGCACAGACAGACTCTGCATCAGAACGGGTACTAGAGGTGCACGCGCACGCCGAATAGCTGGCTATGCTGCAGCGTCTGTGGAGTGCATCCAAGCGGCAGACACGGACATTAACGCAAGGCGCAGGGCGTACGGCGCGCGCCCGGTATATACGGACGACGACGCTGGCGTGGGTGTGTACTTTCCGGTGTTGGAGTGTAGATGGCGGTATGTTGGAAGGTGTAGTCGCCCACACGGCGCACGCTGCTACGACCGACGGTTGTGTCCATGTGCGTGCGGAACGCCTATTAGGGCGGCGGGTACAGCACGCATGAGGCGCGTGGAGCTGCGGTCGTGGCTGCGCCGCGCTGTGGGGATGGAGTTCCTGTGATGGTGGCAGAGATATGACGTGGCGGTAGCACACGCAGCCACACGCGATATAAATTTCGACAGGACGCGAGCGCGGGGCTCACGGTCATCGCGCTCGCGAGTGAAAGTCGCTTCATTGATCTGTGTGCTGCGTGTGCGATGGTTCCAGTCGGCGCCGGCCGGTATCCCCCACCATGGGTGAGTGCATGCGAGTGGCGGCGTCAGCAGCGGCTCTGTGCTGTGAGCAGATGACGCCGGCGAAGCCTGTGATGGCCATAGACGTGGCAGATGTGCTGCTCACCTATACACAGCGCCTCGTCTTTTCGCCCAATCCCTGAGGATGCGATGTTATTTTTCCGACACACCCAGGTGTGTGGTTGTAAGAGCTGAGAGATGGATCAGACGAATTGCACTGCGCTTTAATGTCCCCAAGTTCCCAGCGCGTCCGGATGGAGAAGAAAGAACAAAGGAAAGCTGCTTGCGCAGTCGTGTTGACTTTTCGGATTCAATGCAAAGATATCGTTCTTGGAGATAAGGCTTTTTCAACCTAGGCGGCAGACAATGGAGCTCAAAATTATACTCGCAGTAAGTGAAAGTCAGACGAGAAATCGAAAACAACAAACGCAGCGCAAACGAAGCAGCTATTTTTAGGTCACCGGCCCGGGGATTGCTGCAGCGCGGGGTGTTGCAATTCAGTACTTCTTAATTGTTACCTGGATCCTGGCACTTTCGCCGCGTCTCTCTACTTGCATGCCCGAGTCGTGTTCCACCATTTTGTCTCGCTCGATCTGTAGATCGGGAAATTCCCGATGGACGGATGACTTGTTCCGCATCGCTTGCCTATCGGAATACGCAGCATGCCTTGATTCCATTGTCTGTCCATCGATCTCCCAGCCTTTATAACTACCGTACTCGGCGTAAAAAATATCCATATAAATGGGTCTAATATGAAGACCAGACAACGTATAAAGACAAGCAACATTCATTTCTGCAGCGCTGACCTCGCTGACTGTGGAGTCTCCTTTGCTCATGCCCCCGTTGTCTGCAAGGCGCACATCATCACCAGTGTTCCACTCGCACGCGCTGAATCGTGTCCGATGCAGCGCTTGCGTGTGGTATCGATGGTGCTGATCAATGTGCGTCGGTGCATGCACTAGGAGCAGTGCATACAAGGCTCGCCGCCGCCACCCGGAGACAGCGATCGCGCAGCATATAGAGCGATTGCATGACTTGATTTCAAGCGCGCAACGTATAATACGTGCGCCGTGTCTGTATGCGGTGCGCAAGGTCTAATTAGCGGTCGCTGCGTGTGTCCTGCGTATAGTCTTTCACCCCAATCGCATAGACGCACGTCGGCGCTATCGCCCCCATCCACTACCCAACTCCTCTCATCTACGTTCATGGCGCACATCACCGCGAACATTAATCCGCATACAGCCCGTCTCCCTTATCCCCAGTTCCCAGCCCCCTCATCATTTCTTGCCACTATCACGGAAGCACCGTCACCACCGCGCCACGGACCCACAGCGACGGGTCTGCGCCTGTTCTCATCTTCCTTGCTACGTTATACTGTCCTTCACAGGCGTGCCGCATGCGGATGATAGCTATTGCCAGATATGCCGCCGCTGCAGTTCACGTCGACTCATACCACGCATGTGCGCCAGGTCTCCGAGTGTCGTTAATTGGAAAATAGACGTACCAAACATAAGTGCGCGTTATTTTTTGGTACCTGAATCCGTGAAAATAGCGGATATAGGCGGAGCTCAGTGCCGCTGTAAATTGTCGAATCGTGAGGTCCTGTAATCTAAATATAGAGTAAATGCATGATCCACACCGTCCGGACGTCCGGCAAAAATAGACTATCATATCATGTCCGAGCAATCGCCATCCGACCCTGTTCTATGCCTCATCCACCATGGCATTTCTGATCCCTGTGCTTTTGAATCTCTCTGTGGCAATCGGAACACATATCGTGAGCACGCCTCCACACCCACCTGCGCCGAAGGAGCAACAAAAAGCGGGAGACTACACGATATTCACGGCCTCTTGCGTCTTGATCTATAAGGTGAGCGGCCACGCAATCACAGGAACTCGGCTGATCTCGCATTGTGCTTGTCAAGTATTCTTGCTGGGCGCACGCTGTGATGGAGATATCTCTCCTCGTTGCGTCTGCGCTCGTTCAGCAGTATCCCGACTCCAAGCTTGCCATCCAAGCAAACCATACCCTACTGGATTTGTTTCTGTTGGACAACTCTGCCAGGCCGTCCATCTCCTACCCACCACTACGTGTGTTTGGTGCACTCCTTTCCATTTCAGCAAACTGTGGGCGCTACTTGTGCTTCCGCGCGCTCGGGCGGCATTTCACATTCCACGTCGCCATTTTGAAAGATCACAAGCTCATCACGACCGGTCCATATTCGATTGTGCGCCACCCCGCTTATACAACGGCGTTCCTCAAGTACTTAGGAAACTTCTTGTGGCACACGACATCCGGGGCGTGGCTGGTGGAGAGCAGGTTTTACGAGAGGAAAATATCCTGGCTCTTTATCATGCCGTCATTTATGATATTCTCCTTCTTTATGGGAATGATTATAACACGGCCGCAGAAAGAGGATGAGCTACTGCGAAAGGAATTTGGGACGAAATGGGATCAGTGGGCAGAGGTGGTACCGTATCGACTCATTCCTGGCGTGTATTGATTGTAATTTACTAAAACAATTCTTCACATGCTTCACAGCTGGACTGGATTGGTCTACATATGATAATATTGAGGAGACACAGACATAGTTTCAGCATGTCTTATTGACCTCGCTGAGCTGTATTAGATGCACTATTTCCATCGCTACAAGAATCAGGTCGGCGAGTGATGAAAATTGAGGAGCCACAGGCATGTGGTTTCAAAATTAAAATCGGAATCTTGTTTTGTTTTGATATGAGAATTTACCCAAATACGCACATATTGCATGTAAGTAGCTTAGACAGATTACAAAGTTTAGATTTGGGGTAAATAGGCGCACTTCAAGTTGTAGATTTTCATCTTGCTTACCACTTCGAGAAGCGTAAAATTCACCAAACCTGTCAGTATAATTATGAGTATGTGTAAAATCATAACGTAATTTAAAAGTTGAAGGTCTGGGTTGTAGTGATGATTATACACATTCATATTTCAATATATTCCGCAATATACTGTCCCTGACATGAGTGCAGAGCTATTGGAACATTGATCAAGCGAGGGAGTTGTACTGTATGAATATGATAATAGACAAAAATGATTACGTGCTTTGGGGATTGAACATTGCGTCGAACGTTGTACTTCCTTTCTGAGCTCTCGTCTTCTGTTTTTCCTCTTTCGGATATCCAACCTATTGATGGGAAAACCCTTTTTCCTTGCTTGTCCCCTGCTTTCGCCCCACTTGCGCGTGGCATGATTCACACCTTTGCTCTTCCCTGGGCCCGTGCGCACGCCGGGAGAACCATAGACCCAAGGTCAGACTTCATGTGTATCTCCGTGATGCATGCTTTATACCGTTGATCAGCGAGGATTATGAAAGCGAGAAAAGAAGCGCGAACGAAATGCGTAATACGTTTTTTTTCGTGGTGTTTCTTTCGCAATTGATTTACTTGTATCTATAGCTTGAAGAAGCATCCCAACGCGAAACCCACAAATCGACGCCAGGTACGACCTGCGCCGGAATTGACTGCGCCTGTGGCGAGCTCCAGTACCGAAGCCCCAAAGTCTTCAACTGATCACAATTATGTGGTTGCCGTAGGCGGTGCGAGTACGCGGATTGATGTATGTTTGTCTCTCGTCAAATATTGCCCCCACTCATTCGAATCAGCCTACTGCAGGGCAAATATCATTTGAAACAGCGCTTACGCAGCACCGTTCGTATACTGTAGTCCCCAATGAGGCCCCAAAGCAGCCGAAAAAGAACACTATTGCGCTGCGCCCGCTATGGCAGGAACTGCACGGCGTCTCAGACTGACAAGCAAAGAACACAATCCCTGCCCACCTCCGCCTTCCTCGCACGAGAACATGCGAGCCTCGTTGAAAGTTTTCACCTCCCCTTCGTATCACAATCCCCCACGTTTGGCTGTTTTCCCGACGCTACTGTCACGCTCAACCACCCGGCCGCCGCCTCCCATCCCGCACACAATCGATAACGTAAACCTTGTTTAGCCGCCAATCAATTCGCCTGCCCGCTAGCGCATGCCACCCCTTCTACTTCCCTCTGCCCACAAAATGAACCTAAGCCAATGCACTTTCCCCCAACTCGCGCATACAACAGCCAGTGCCCCGTCCCGTTCAGGGCCTCTACTCCCCAGCCCCTGCACTCCGCGCACAGCGACTGCTCGAAGAGCTATCCAGCTAATACACTTTGAGTACGCCGCCACCATTATCGATTTTATGCATGCTTATATATAATTTCCAGTTGCTCGCTCAGGCGCAACCCCCGGGCGATGATACATCGACTCATCCTAAACCCCAGCCTATTCTTCCAACCACCTGGCTCGGCCACAGACTGCACGTTCGAACCCTCGACATGCGTGCCGCGTCGCCAAGATTCGTCCGGTTAGTGCAGATACTGCGTTATTCCAGCCAACGCGAGCTTACAGATCAAGATAAACTCTAGGTAAACATATCCACCGTCCAAAATCGCTGCATACTCACGCGCCGTAGAATATAAGTATATCTGTTCAAATTCTATCGAGCATTTATGGCGCGCACGTCCGCCTCCATCCACACGGAACTTGCATAGGTTGTAAAGCCCCATCGGCGGCCCACCGCCGCCGCTGGAATCTCCCTCTTGTACAGGTTAATACCGCCGCCGCGCACACGGCGCACTCCCAGCGACGCACCTCCGGCCAGCGCACGCGCTCGTCTTCTACATATCCGTGTTCGCCGGGCCCCGTGTACAGCGTCGGGCAGAGGGTGTCCAGTTGACACCTTACATCCTGACTTGGCACGGCCCTCCGCCTCAGCGACGAACACACGTGCCGATGCGCCTCTTCCGTACATGGTCCGTGCCGTGTACTAAGGTTCATCGACGCTCACAGGGACCTGCTCAACATCTGGTCCGCATACACGCGACTTTGCGATGTCGTGTCCCCGCAGTACTTGGAGCATCGCGCGATCCGCTGCAGCATCCGCGATCGCTCTCGGAGGACGGGTGCGTCCCGGAGATACCTTGGCGAAACAAATCTGTTCGTCCCACAGTGGCATGAATTCAGTAGTAAATAGGCATATCAATATACATACCGACACTCCAGTTTGCGATAACCCGAAGTGATAAATAGACAACCAGTGCGTATCTATATTTGTCGCGTGTGAGTTAATAAGGCGGGCTAAAATACTGACGAAATCGACACGTTGCACTCACCCATCGATTAGCACTCCAGTCTCAACTCACTCGAATTCTCCTCCTCAATAACATCCAAAAGCGATCAGGAATGGATCAGGCCATGTTTACCAGTGAGCCGCGGGCTATGTGTAACTTATAAGCCCACTGATGTTCTGTAACGGCAGGCGATTCAGTTCTGGAATTGTTGCTCAAAACCAACCGACCGCCTACAGACCAAGAAACGGCGATAATCCAGGAGTCTATAGCTAACACCAACGCAAAATTGAAGACCGTAGAAACACAGATATCAGCCACCGTAGCCCACATCCAGGAATTGAAGTTGCAGGTTGAACAGGCCGAAATCAAGCTGCAGCGCCTGCGCGAGGAGGAGGCGGCGATCTTGGAAACTTTTGCTGGCCATCGTCGAGTTTTCTCTCCCTTTCGACATGTCCCAGAGGACGTGCTTCGCGAGATATGCATTGCATGCGTTGAAGGCGAAATCCCCAAATTGTATTACCTTGGCAGCACCCCATTGCCTTACACTCTCGCACAGATCTCCATCGGACTGCGAAACATCGCGCTGACAACACCACGCATCTGGGCCTCTATGAAAATTTTAATCGATGCATTCCATTGTTACAATCCTGAGGAGTATGATCGGGCTTATTTAATTCTCGCTCAGAAGGCTAGAAAATGGTTCGAGCGAGCGGGAAGCCTGGCTCTGACTGTATCCATTGTGGACACCAGTTCAACATACGCAATTTTAGACTTGGAAAGCTCTGAATATGGTCAATTGAACATCCTTCTCGACACACTTCTCAGTTATTCAACTCGCTGGAAAGAGCTTCAATTCGATTCATGGTGTAGAGTCCCATGCATATCCATGATTCACATCGCCGCCTTGACGGCCGTCGATGTTCCCCTGCTCCAATCGGTAACCCTTCGTCTTGACTGTTTAAATTCGAATACTGTGTTCAGCGACAGTGAATTCCACACAATACCATCACTCAGACATGTAACACTGCAAACACCGCACGCTGTCCAAATGTTCACCATCAATTGGGCTGTCCTTACTTCCATTACGCTCCGCGGAATGTATCACACCAATAGATGCTATTCAAAAAGCGCAATAGCAAGAATTCTTCATCAAACCAAGTGCCTAGTATCCTGTGACATTGTTGTGGGCTTACATAACTCAGAAGAACATTATCACACTGAAATTGGCCTTCCCTTTCTGAAGACTTTGATTCTCGATGAATTTCCTTCGGAAAGGACCTCGTCTGGAGGTCCCAGTATACTCGATCTAATTATTGCACCATTTCTAGAGATATGTGACCTCCGTCACATATTCCTCAATCTCTCCCTGTCGGATTTCTTCAAACGGTCGCCACGTATTCAGGAACTTTCTCTTCCCTGCTTGCAAGACGACACATCACTGTCGGTCATGACGAAATTGCTCCGCCAGTGCCCTTTACTCACTGTACTCTCCGTTTATCCTGGACCGTCTAGAGGCAGAACTCATGATGCCGATAGCTTCCTGCGTTCATTTGTTGAAGAAGATGATGTCGGTTTTCTTTGTCCGCGCCTGCAGAATTTCAATTTCACAGGAAATATCAACGTCTCTCTGCAAACACTGCATCTATTTTTTGCGGGCAGACAAAGAGGGATTACCAGGCCAAATATCTTACCATGGAAAAGGGTTCACATTGCTATGATCGGAGGTATAAAGGCGACGGAGAAACACCACCAGATATTGGATCTTGTTTCGCAAAAGGCAGCAGCGGGATTAGATGTTGTAGTAACAATTGAGTAACCGCATTACATATTATATCCATTTTTCTTAGATCAGCACCCGCGCAGCAATATCCATGCGAGAGTCAAGCCTTCTTGCAGTTGACGAGGGTACGGACCAAGTGCGTTCTTGCACTCATACCTCGATCTACATCCTTGAACTTCGGGGTTGCGTCTATCTGCTCTCGCATCTCCATCCTATATTGATCTTGTATCGTAAACTTATTCCTCGGAAAAATGTAATATTTCCTCATATATTCAAGTTTCATTACACCAGATTCGCCACGAATTCTATTATCATTGTTTCAACGCTGTAGCGCGTGCGGTGGTCAAGCCCAATCCGGAACGGTGTTCATTGATATTCTTGATGTCCCTTCGACGATGACATTCATGTTCTCGAGATTGAGGGATGCTTTACACAAAACGAGCTGCCGAAAATTGAATGAGATATATTGACCTACGCACGGTGGCACACCCTTACGTACAATAACAATCCTCCATAAAATAAAACAAAAATAAAAACAACGTCGAGACGTCGCCGCACGCACATGGGTACGTAACCCCGCTGGAGCAATCCAATTTTATATTCACCGCGCGCGCACGATGCACAGGCTGGAGCTTGAGCGGGGGTGTATGTACACGCGATTGGCAACGCTTCGGTGACCGAGCGGAGAGGCTCGCAGACGCGATAAAACTCTCCAGCACAACGCCGCGATGCCGCATGCATATATGGCAGCGGCCTGCGGGGGCTGTGAGGTCGTCCAAAAGCTTCTGCGCGCCATCAGCGAGGGCCTCGTGAAGATATTCGGGTGGATAGGAGGTGGTGGGAGCAGGAAATATGGCGGTGGGTGGCTGAGTCGCGTGTACTCTACGCACGTGCAGACACTGCAGGGAGACTGCAAACAAAATATGCCCCTGGCGCACCCTGAACCGCACTGATGGAGCACGCATGGTGCAAATCGTCCACATTTCCGCTGCAGCGGCTGTGGGGCGCATCGGCGGCGGACGCGGGGTGACGGTGTCTCGGGCGCGGTGGCGCGGGTATAGTGGTCAGAGGTCGTGCAGCACAGGAATCCACAGCCAGCGAGGACCAGACTGATTTTCAGCCAACCATACGCGTACGGCATGCCTGTGGAGGCGAGCGCAGCGGGCATGGGAGATGCAGCCCGCCGGCTGTGGGTGTGTGGTGCGGTGGTGATGGTAATTGCGCGAGCTGATGGGCGAGGGGGAGTGGGACGGGGCTAGACTGCGACTGCTGATGCGCTGCGAGTCAAGGCACTACTCCAAGTGAATGCACTGACATATATAGCATAACAGAAGATACATCTACACACGAGCGCTGCACCTGACAGGACGACGTGCGCGGGCGTGGAACATCCGTGGCGATCTGTGCAGTGCAGATGATGGAGGCAGAGCCAAGGAAAATCCCCGCAGAATCCGGGTCGAAGCTGAAGATGTGGATGCTGCGCACCTTTATACATGGCCACATCTTCGTCGCGGAGCTATCGAGGTTATATCGGGTGCACGCTTCCAAGGCAGGGAGGGTGGTAGGAGATCGATGGCTGGATGAACGCCGCCACGTTGCGTAGCGCAACAAGGCGAGTGCCCTAAACAAGTCAGCGTTGAGATATAAATGAAGCAAGAGGCGTGTCAATACTTAATAGATAGGTCGTGAGCAATACTCAGCCAATGTTGGCATCCCTAATTAGAGAGAGGATTGGGGAGGGATCAAGGAGGGACGAAGGAAGAGGTTGGAAGAGGAAAGCGATGTCCGGGCCGGAACCAACTAAAAATACCTGCTGCGTGCGGCGCCGTCTGGACCAAACAACGCGTCCTTTTCTCCCCACCGCCACGATACGGCGTCCAACCAGCTCTGCTCTCCGCCGCGCCCAAACGCGTGACGATAACGAAGACGGAAATGATACAAAGTCCCTCGCTCCACGCCCGTATAGCTACTCGAGGAGCTGCACGGTCGTTATCTCAAGTGTGTACCACATCACTGAAATCACTCAATGCTGAAAAGCGAAGACTCGGAGCACAGTACTTGCCTTCTTCCCCCAAGCTCTCTCGTACACCCGTTTCCACGAATCCCCCGCATACTCTTCGCCGGATTTCTTCGAGGCGCAGTTTCACCGGCCGCCGTCCCGCCGCCGCCTCCCCACCGGCGTACAATCGACAGCACAAAGTTCGTATCCTACCAACCAAGCCGCCCGCCTGCCGGCCGACACCCATGCTCTTTATTCTCCCCTCTGCCCATGAAATGAACTTACACCGATACGCTCCCCCCTCTCATGAGCCCCTTTGAGAGCCTCCACCTCACAACCCAACGCGCCGCATCTGCTCCCCTCCGCGTCTCACCGATCGCTCGGATGCCAGACCGGAGGCGGAGCCTCGGGACTTCGCTCTCGACGAGTATTCATGCAGCTCAAGATGTATGCACATGTTGTGAGCGCACCTCCGTCGTCCTTAAAGTTTCGTACTTATGTGCCCATTGGCCGTTACTCGTGCAGATATACGCACGTCCTATGATTCTGTTCATCCCCCGTTGCAGTGACGTACTCTGGAGTCCCGCCGGCCCTTCGCAATCCATCCAAAATGGCCTGTACAACCGCGACACACAACGACCATTCGTGTTAGCTCCCCTCCTTCGCTATCATTACGATCGCATATACAACCTGCAGCATTGAACGACTCCGAACATCCCACCGCATATCACCCCTCCTGCGATGCCCAGCCCTCGCCCGCACTCCTCGCGCGCGTCGCTCCGTCCAGGGCACACTCGCCGTCACGAAGCGACACATTCGTGATTTGCCATCACCAAGCGAATGAGCACATACTGCCCAGAGTCGAGGTCTGCAGCAGCGTCTGCGTGGCCCGTCTGGCTGGAGAGTGCAGACGGTGCGCGTGGCTGTGTGCCCCGCGGTGATATCCATTGAGGTAAGGTAAAGCCCATGTGTGCGTCTGTGTCACTACTGCGGGTCATCCGCGCTTCAGCGCCCGCGGTGGATAGACGATGTCGATGAGCATGAATATAGGGCGGAGTTGCGTATATGGCTGTGCAGGCGCTGCACAAATGCACCCGGGAAAGTGTCTTGCATCTTCCACTCAGGACCACACCGCGCTGGCTGAGCCGCGGCTGGGTGAAGCACTGCGAGCGCGGTAATGATCGACGCACGCCAATGCAGGCGGTCGCATTGAGGGGAAGCGTGGCGATAGCGCAGAGGCAGATCCATGAAGTGGGATAGAGGAGAAATCCCAGCACACTCCGTGATCATCGTAGTCGGTACTGAAGATGTGGGTGCTGCTTGCCTTTATACGTAGCCTTGACGTAGCCGTAGCCGCATTTTATCCAAGCACGGGGATGGGTGATCGATAAATGGAGACTGACGAGAGGAGGGGGGTAGGAAGACGACGGTGCCTACGCGCCAGGGCCTCTGATCGGCGGCGGCGGCGGCGTCAAGTATTCACTGCCTACAGTGTATGCACCGGCGAGAAATTATGGTCCTTTACCACACACCAGCATTGTGCCCAATACGACGCAGCGCAAGCGAGTGGAACTTAGTGGTAGCTTGCGCAGTGCAGACAATGGGGGTAGAATCCGTGATCATGATGGTGGGTGCTGGAGATCTGGCTGCTGGCCACCTTTATATATTGACGCTTATTAACTAGCCACAGAGCTATCAAGACTATATCGGATGCTCATTTTCACGTCTAGGACGATGCTGGGAGATCGATGGACGGATACACTCACGCAGCCACGTTGCCTGTCACAGCTTCAAGGTAAGCGTCCCAAACAAGTCGTTGAACCATATTTCCCGCGTGGGGATTTCATCGAAAGATCGTACGATATCGATTGTTCCCAGTTGGCGTCCAGCTAGAGAGATAAGCGATGAGGAAACAAGTGAAGAGGTCTAGGCTCCGCGGCTACATCGATCTCCGGGCCGGAGTCGACTAAAAATATCTCGTGCGTTTGGCCTGCCTTACGCTGCGTATGTATGTTCAATGAAGGTTCCGGTTCCTCGTCTGACGTACCGTAGATACATATATTGATTGTACTCAATGAGTAGTGACTCATCAGCGCGAGATCTATGAACATTTTTCAGAATTCTCATAGCCAAGGACGACTCACCAACACAATGAGTCCGAACAATTGCCACGGCTGCCGTTTGTTCTTTTCCCTATGTATTCTTTCTACCATGCAGCTCTCTGTACACTCTTCTTTTTCGTGTCCCTTTTTATTTCATTTTCTTGATATCCTTTCGGTTTATGGATTATTCATATTTTATTTTATTTGCATATATCCTTTACTGTCCTCGTGCGGTGACCACGTTTCAAGCCCATACTAAGTCCCTACATTTCTACCATAATCCCCAACAACGTAAACCCACAGTACCGCACCAGCCACAAGTGAACGGAGAACAACACACGAAGGTGAAGAAGTTAGAATGTAAGTCTCTTAAAAGCGAAGTCACAGACGCGGCAAACCGAACGCGTCGCCGCGCAGAACAAATGGTCACCGCGTGAGCTGGACCGCACGCACAGCGCAGCGGCGAGCGGCAAGCGTCGCACGAGGTGATGAAAATATTGGACAGCTGCGGACTCGCGGTACCGTCCGGCGGAGTCACGGGGAGCATGGGATGCGGGAGGAGGGACACGCGAACGCGGGGAAATGCGGGGCAGATATCGTGAACCATCCGTATCACGGTCCACGCCAGCGCGTGGGGCGGCGTACGCGCTGTGTGCGCTGTGATACGTCATTGAACTGCTACGATAAAAGCCTCTAGCCCCTCCGCGGAACTATGGGGCACGACGCAGACGTTAGGAAGAGGGACGGGAGAGATACACGGCGGACGCCTGCGCTCCGCACAAAATGTGAGCCACACTATTACAAGAAACGCCAGACGCAGAGCGATTACCGTGCACGAGTGCTACGCCCATGATGAAGTGGGTACATGTGGGAGTGGGATGCATGTCGGACCTCGGTGCGCGACGAGCAGACGACGGACGACGGCGGCGACACCTGTAGCTCATCATCGTGGACGTAACTTAACAATCGAATGAAAAGCTCACCTGCACCCATCGACACATTTCGACTCTTCAGTGTCAAATGCTGCGATGGAAGTGGTTATGTCTCAAGACAAAGAAAGTCGCATCAAGCACTGATAAGTGGCGGGTCGCGGGAGATCGATGACACACAGCCCAAAATGGCATACGCACAAAGAGCGTTTGTCCCCTGCGCAAATGCATAAAAAGGCGCGCGGAGGGGGGGGCAGCTCATTGCATTATCTTTCAACCCACCCACTCTTTTATTTCAAGCCACTCACTCTTTCTCTTTCAAACCACACACGCTTTCTCTTTCAAACCACACCATGATGTCCCGGAAGACATCCCCCACCCAACGCTCGTTCAACCCAGCGCGCGCTGCGCCAGCCGCAGCGTCGCCTACTTATCATTCCACGAGAACGGAAAACGACCCCCCTGCGCAGGCGCAGGATACGCGGGTGCGCTCGGTGTCGCACTCGCCGAAAACAATGACGGGCGTGTCCCCTGAGGCGCCCACCCGCGAGCCGCTGCGGGACACACAGCCGCGCGTGGAATTTGCGCCCGTGGAGCCGGTATCGCCCCGTACCCCCACACCGGCGCGGATCGGCGACGCGCTCCCGCTGGCGCTTGAACGCACCCAGTGTCCGCATCATCCGGCGTCGGGCGATTGCAGCGGGCACGACGACAGCTGGGACGCCGACCCTGTGCGAGACCCCACTCCTCCGCTGGCGGCGCCCTTCGCCACGCATCATGTACCAGAGACTATCCAAACCACCGCTGTGCTGGCCCATACATGGGACGTGGGTCCGGCCACGCCACCCGCGTCGCCGACCCAGAGCCAGTGGTCCACCTGGCAGCGCGAATTCGTAGAGGAAGTAGAGGCCTGGGTGCTGGGTGGCCCGAACGGGCCGCCCGTAGGCGGTTGGGCGCCGGCGCCGCCGGCGCATGCTTCCGGGCAGCGCTATGGCGATGAGGATTACGACACCCTGTTCTGGACCCACTGGTTCGCAGTGGAAATGGAGAACAACATGTGGCCTACCGCCGAAGCGCCGCCGCCGCCGCTCGCACCACCAGCACCCGCGCCCCACCCGCCCGCACTCGGCCCGCCACACAGGCAGGCGACGGCCGCCGCCGACGCGCGCCTGCCATCGGCGCACCACGCGCAGGCCGGGGGCGCGCGCGATACACCGCACGTGCACCAGCTCGGCGAGGGCAAGCGACGTAGTTCCGACGCAAACGTGCAGAAGTGGGTCGACGCGCTCCCGCTGCCGTGGGAGCAACACGACCCGAGCTACGCCGCCCCCGCGCCGACGCCGACACCCCCGCACGCCTCGTCTCCGCGCGCGCGCAAGAAGAAGCACCGGCGCTCGTCCAGCTTAGACGCGCGGCGCGTCCGCGCGCGCGAGACGCCGGGAGCGTCGTCGGTCTTTCCCCGCTCCCCCTCTTCCGGCGAGGGAGAGCTCCTGCACCACGACGAGGTGCTTTATACGCAGAATTGGGATCAGCAACTCCAGCAGCAGCAGCAGCAGCAGCAGCCCATCGCGGGCGCGTCAAGCGGGATGCCGAGCGTACCGCCTTTGGGCGCTGGGTATCACGCGAGAGAGAACCGCACTTTCGGCCCTGTGATAAGGTGGAACCCCGCCCTCCAGCAATGGCGCGCGACGCCACCAGAGCGCGCGCCCCTACCACTGGAACCACTTGCACTCCCAGCACCCGCACCCCCACCTTCCCCGACACACGCTGCCGAAAGGCACGACACCAGGGCGAGCCCGCCACTCGCTTCCCAGCACGCGTTGGAAAGGACGCACGACGCAGGCGGCGTAGGCAGCAGCAGCATACAAGCCGGCGCAGTCGCACTCCCCACGGCGCCCGTGCCCGGCGCACCACACGCATACACCGCCGCACCACCCGCGCCGCCGCTCCACGCGCCCAGCGTTGAAGCCGAAAACACAGCATATCAAGAAGGAGCCTACGGCGCCGCGCACGGGGAAGGCGAGTGTGGGAACGACGGATGCGGCGTCAGAAGGGTGGAGGACGACGAGGACAACCTTCTACGCCTGATGCGGTGAGTAATGTGTCTTTCTCGTGGTCGTGTGGCGGTACTGAATATCTCCTTCTCAGAGGATCGCCCACCCCGCGTGCTCTTCTTCTCTCTCACCCCATCCCTTGCCCGGCCATCCACACCTCCCCATCTCGGCCCCCATAATGCATACAAAACACGACAAGCCGAGGTTCTGCGGGCGACTTCTGGCCTAAGGGGATGACCACATTCCTGATGAAGATAGCGATATAGTGGAGGGGGAAGACACCTCAGTTTTGCATATGGACGTCATGTAAGTAGTAAACAAAGGAAGAAGCTACGCTGGCGCGTTGATCGGGTCTTTCCGGGACTCCGCCGGGCGCCGCCGGAAGCTCTCTGTTACTAAGTAGTCTACTTATCTGCATGTACCCATCTGCACATATTTTTTCAGGGATCGTTATAGGGACCCACCAGTGTCGTCGATGGACATATAATATGTTACGCCGCTGCAGCAAGATACTCCCTTCTATGACACCACGCGCGCAGGCTGGGCGACGCTCACGCGCGGTACGATTCGGCCCGAGCTGCAGCGGCGGTGTACTCCGCGAACGTGGAGGCCTGGGGTACGGCTTGGGAATATTTATACCGCCCAGCAGGTGGTTAAATCACATACGTAAGCGGGGGATGACACGGTGACAAGCGGAAACAGGAAGATGGCCGCCGAGTCGCATACTGGCAGCCGCTGCATGGCATCTTCAAAAAGTTAGAATTAGCGACCTGCGCGCCCTGGACCTCGCGGGTAGGGCGCGCATGTTGCAGATCTGTCCATGCTGCAGCGGCTGGGGCATTTCGTCGGGGCGAGGATACGGAGTGCAGACGCACGTAGATGCGGGATCGGTGGAATGGTGTTCGTCTGTCGTCGAGCAGGTAAGCGCACCCAAGGAAAACACAGCCAGACGTTGCCAAATCTCAGTATACCATACGCGTGCGAGACGCCTGTAAAGGCGAGCGCGGCGCGCATTGGAGATGCAGACCGCCGGCTGTGGGTGTGTAGCGCGGTGGTGATAGTGCTCGATTGATAGTTCTAGCAGGACATAAAAGAGGGAGAATGTGACTGCGCTTCGAGGGCAGCGGGATGTGTGCGGGTGGTGCATATGATGGGCGGAATAGGAGGCGGGGAGGGCGCGGGAAACGACGCTGTTGAGAATCCGTCTGATTGCGGTAGAGGAGAATGCACACGCAGCAACATATAGCCTATGGAGAAGCACTGTATACCGCACGTAAGCACGGCGCTCGTCATGGGCGCTGCGCACACGAGTGGAAGTTGCGCGTCCCTCTGTGTGCCGCGTGAGCGTAGTCTCTAGTCGGCGGCGACGGGGCTTGCATACACGGTCCCTAGTGAATTCACTGACACAGATGTTTTGAAACGAATCACCACATACAAGCACTCTGTCAGATACGACGCAGCGCGAGCGGGTGGAATTCTTGAGACGATGTGCGGAGTTGGGATCAGCGTGGTCGGGTCTGAAGTATCAGGTGATAATCTTTATACATGGCCGCCAGAGCTACTTATCATGGTACTGGGAGATCGATGGATCGATGGATAGACGCCGAAGCAGTCTCCGGGCCGGAGTCGACTAAAAATAACCTGATCTTTAGTTGGTGACGGCGAGGCCCGAACAACGCCAATGTTCAAGGTTTCGGTTCCTCGTCTGACGTACTGTAAGTACATATATTACTTGTTCTCAATAGATAGTGACTCATCAGCGCGAGGTATATGACATTCTGTTTAGCCAAGGACGACACCCACACAGTGAGTCCGAATTGAGTCCGAACAAATTCAACCATTGACGCGGTCAGCATTTGTTCTTCTCCCTTTGTTTCTTTCTACCATGCAGTTCTCTGTACACTCTTTTTCGTGTCCCTCTTGCATTTTATTCTCTTGATATCTTTCTGGTTTGGGAATGATTAACATTTTCTTCAATCTCTATATATAGTATATATCCTTTACTATCCTCGTGCGATGACGACAGCTCAAGTCCATATGTACTAAATCGCTCCATTTCTACCATAATTCCCAATAACGTAAATTCACAACGGCTCACCAGGCACACTCACGTGGAGAATAACGCACTAGGCTGCAGAAGTTAGAGTGTATGTACCTTGAAATCGAAGACGCAGACACGGCAGACGCGAGCGGGTTGCGGCGTCCGCAGCTGAACATTATACGACCAAGACGACCACCGCGCGAGCTGGACCGTACGCACAGCACAGCGGCGAGCGTCGCCGCGGTGATAACCATATTGGACAGCTGCGGAGTAGCGGGACCGTCCGGCGAAATCAGGGGGGAGCATGGGCTGCGGCAAGAGCGACACGCGACCGCGGGGGGATGCGGGGCAAGTATCGTGCACCTTCCGTATCGCGGTCCACGCCAGCGCGTGGGGCGGCGTTGATCCACTGCGCGCTGCGTGCGCTGCAGTGTCGTTTCACTGCTCTTTCTACCCCCTCCGCGGAGGTACGCGGCCCGACGCAGAGGTTAGGAGGAGGGGACGGGGGTGGTACACGGCGGACGCCTGCGCTCCGCACAAAGTGTGAGCCACACTATTACAAGAAACGCCAGACGCAGTGCACGCGGCGGGCGTTAGAGCGATAGAGCTCCACCTGTGTGCGGCGCGGACGCTGGCCTGGGTGTATTTTCGGGTACGGGGATACGGTTGGTGGTAGGATGATGGAATGGCTCGTGTACGGCGCGCGCAGCCGCGGACGGTGGATCCAGAAAATTACAACAATCAGACCATGCGCATGCGGAACGCCTGTGAAAGGGGCGGCTGCTGCGCGCATGGAAACGTCAGATCCGCGCCCGCGGGTGCATGGTGCAGTAACGAATGCGCTCGCGTGGTCGTCGTGGATCGATCGCATAAGATGGTTAGCCGCGGCGAATGGCGATGGCGGTGGATAGAGGAATGGAGAGCTTCAGCGGTGGCACCGAGGCGAACGGCAGGCACACATGACCAGACCTGTATTGAATCGACTCGACACAACACAAGTATCGTTGCCGACACAAATGCCGCCGTGAGTGGAGATCAATCCAGCGATGTATGCGCCGTGGAGGATGCCACCGATTCTCGACTGACGTTTGTCCATGTCGAGCGCAGCGATTACTCCGCATGAGGACTACGCCCATGATACAGCGGGTGCGAGTGGAAGCGGGATCCATGGCGGTGTGCGCCGGGCAAACAACGACGGCTATGCCTGTGACTCGTCGTCATAGACTCCCACGTAGCTGAACAGTAAAGCACAACAAAGCTCACCTGTACTCGCCCGCACATCTCTACTCCGTGCGGTCGAACGCAGCAATGGAAGTGGTATGTCGCAAGACAAAGAAAGGCGCATCAAGCACTGATAAGTAGCGGGTCGTGGGAGATCGATGACACACAGCCCAAAACGGCACACGCACAAAGAGCGTTTGTGCCCTGTGCAAATGCATAAAAAGGCGCTCGGAGGGGGGCTCAGCTCATTATCGATTTATCTTTCAACCCACCCACTCTTTTATTTCAAGCCACTCACTCTTTCTCTTTCAAACCACACACGCTTTCTCTTTCAAACCACACTATGATGTCCCGGAAGACATCCCCCACCCAACGCTCGTTCAACCCAGCGCACGCTGCGCCAGCCGCAGCGTCGCCCCCCACACATTCCTTTCCAACGGAGAACGACCGCCCTGCGCAGGCGCAGGATACACGTGTGCGCTCGCTGTCGCACTCGCCGAAAATCATGACGGGCGTGTCGCCTGGGGCGCCCGGCCGCGAGCCCCTGCGGGATACGCAGCCGATGGCCGCTGACGACGTGCCCCCGTCATCGGCGAACCCCGCGCAAGCCGGGGGCACGCGCGATGAACCGCCCGTGCACCAGTTTGGCAAGGGCAAGGGCAAGCGGCGTCATTCCGACGCATACGTGCAGAAGTGGGTCGACGCACTCCCGCAGCTGTGGGAGCAACACGACCCGAGCTACACCGCCCCTGCGCCGGCGCCGTCGGCCCCACACGCCTCGTCCGCGCGCGCGCTCAAGGAGAAGCGCCGGCGTTCGTCCAGCTTGGACGCCCGGCGCGTCCGCGCGCGCGAGGCCCCGAGTGCGTCCTTGGTCTTTCCCCGCTCTCCCTCTTCCGGCGAGGAAGAGCGCCTGCACCACGACGAGGTGCCTGAGACGCAGCAGCGGGATCAGCAACAACAGCAACAACAGCAACAGCAGCCCATAGCGGGCACGTCAAGCGGGATGCCGAGCGTACCGCCTTTGAACGATGGTTATCACGCGGCCGAATACAGTCACGCGAATGAGGACCTCGCTGTCGGCCGCGTGATATGGCTGAACCCCGCCCTCCAGCACTGGAATGCGCTACCGCCGCGCCCGCGCTTCCCGCCGGAGCCACTTGCACCCCCACCACCTAGGCCCCCACCTTCACCGACACACGCTGCCGAATGGCACAGTACCGCGCACCAGGCAGCGGGGTATGACGCGACGCGCGTGCACCACGGCGCGTACGGAAACGCGCCAGAAGCGCCGCTGTCGCAAGGCCCGTGGGTGCTCGTGCCGCAGCTACCGGCGCAGGGCAGCTCGCCAGCCGCCCCCACCCCGCCGCCGCCGTCCACTTATCGGTGGGTGCGCTACCCCGCCGCGCAGGGCGGCTGGGCGCTCGCCCCCGCCGCGCAGCCCGGACCCGCGTGGGTGCCCTGGCTCGACGCGTCCATCGGCTGGATGATCGCGCCCCCAGCCGCGCCTCAGGACAGCGTGCCGCGCCCGCGTACGACGCCTCCCCGCGTGCAGGGCGCCGCCGGCGCCGCCGCAACGCGCGTGCACCACGGCACGTACGAAAGCGCGCCAGAAGCGCCGCTGTTGCAAGGGCTGCAGCGCCCGTGGGTGCTCGGGCCGCCGCTGCAGGCGCAGGACGGTGCCCCGGCCACCTCCGTCCCGCCGCCGTCCGCTGTCCGATGGGTCCCCTGCCCCGGCGCGCAGGGCGGCTGGGCGCTCGCCCCTGCCACGCAGTCCGGACCCGCGTGGGTGCCCTGGCGCGACGCGTCCGTCGGCTGGATGATCGCGCCCCCAGCCGTGCCCCAGGACGGTGTGCCGGGCCCGCGCGCGATGCCGCCCCGCGTCCAAGGCGCCGCCAGCGCAGCGGTCGAAGACGAAAACGCAGCACATCAAGGAGCCTACGGCGCCGCGCACGGGCAAGGCGAGGGTGGGAATGACGCAGTCGGCGTCAGAAGGGGCGGAGTGGAGGAGGACAACGACGACTTCTTCGCCTGACGCAGTGAGTAATGCATCTTTCTCGTGGTGGTGTGTTGGTGTTGAATATCTCCCTCTCAGTGGACCACCCACCCCGCGTGTTCTTACCCACTTTCGCCCTCCACATCCGTCATCCATTCATTCCTTGCCCTCCGATCCACACCTCCCCCCTGACGCATACCAGACACAAGCCCAGGCTCTGCGGGCGACTTCTGACCTAAGGGGACGACGTTATTCCTGAGGAAGATAGGGATATAGCGGAGGGGAAATAGATATCGCGATTTTGCGTATGGACGCCATGTATGTAGTAAACAAGGAAGAAGCTGCGCTGGCGCGTCGATCGGGTCTTTCCGGGACTCCGCCGGGCGCCGCCGGAATCCTTCATTTATCTGCATGTACCCATTCGCGCATATATTTTCGGGAAACGTTATAAGGAACCACCATGCATCGCGTTCCGCGCTCACACCAACAATACGCTCGAAGCAAATTATCAGTCATGGCATAAGTGACGCATCGCGTAACATCTGCTCGAAAGACAGTGTCGCACGAGCTCTCTTAGATTAAACGTCGCGAAACAGTGCACACATATAATGCAGTACGCCACTGCAGCAAGATTCCCGATTCCCTATACCACGCGCGCAGCCACTCAGTCACAAAGGCTGGACGGCGCACACGCGCGGTACGTGGGATCGAGCTGAATGAGCGGTGCATTTCGGCGGCGACGCTTGGCGACCGTGGAGAGGCTTGGGGTACGGCTTGGGAATAGTTACAGCGTGCGCATACGTAGGCGGGGTAGGAGATGCTGAAGAGAGGAAACAGGAATATTGCAGCCGAGTCGCGTGCTGGCAGCCGCTGTATGGCACATTAAGATAACGCTGAAAGCGACCTGCGCGCCCTGGACCTCGCGGGGAGGGTGCGTATGTCGCAGATCGGTTCGTGCTGCAGCGGCTGTGCGGACATTTGGCGGGGCGAGGACGCGGAGTGCAGACGTGCGTAGATGTGGGAGCGCGGGGATGGTGTTCATCTGTTGTAGAGCAGGGAAGCACGCCACAGTAAAACACAGCCAGAAGTTACGAATTATCGGCATACCATACGCGTGCGGGACCCCTGTAAAGGTGAGCGCGGCGTGCATGGGAGATATAGACCTCCGGCTGTGGGTGTGTAGCGCGGTGGTGGTAGTGCTCAATTGATAGTGCTCGAAGGATATAAAAGAGGGAGAATGTGACTGCGCTTCGAGGGCGACGTCGGGATGTGTGCGGCTGGTGATGCATATGATGGGCGGAAGAGGAGACGGGAGGGCACGTGCGACCGCGCCCACGCGAATCTATTTGATTGGGGTATAGGAGCTTGCGCACGCGGCAACAGATATATAGCTGAAGAGTGTATACCGCACGGAAGCACGGCGCTTGTCATGGACGCCGCACCCATTGCGAGCGGCATTTGCGCACTCCCTCTGTGCCGCGTGAGCCCTGTTTCTAGTCGGCGGCAACGGGGCCTGTATGCACGTACCCCAGTGCATTCACCGATGCGTAAATAATCAAAAAAGGTACACTACGGCAGATACGACGCAGCGTGAGCGGGTGGTAATTTTGAGACGATGTGCGCCGTGCGGATTACAGAGGGAGAGTTGGGATCAGCGCTCATTTTTATATATGGCCGCCAGAGCTACTTGTCGAGGTTATATCGGATGCATGGTACTGGGAGATCGATGGATGGATAGATCCAAGATAGATCGACGCCGTAGCAGTCTCCGGGCCGGAGTCGACTAAAAATAACCTGACCTTTATTTGGTGGCGGTGAGGCAAAAAAACGCCAATGTTCAATTGATGTTCAAGGTTTCGGTTCCTCGTCTGATGTACTGGAAGTGCAGTCATTAATTATTCTCAATGAATAGTGACTATTAAGCGCGAGATCTATGACCATTTTTCAAATTTCTTATAGCCAAGGGCGACACCCACGCAGTGAGTCCGAACAATTGACACGGCTGGCGTTTGTTCCTTTCCCTTTGTGTTTCTTTCTACTTACCATGCACCCCCCTGTGCACTCTTTTTCGTGTGCCTCTTTCATTCTATGTTCTTGATATACTTCGGGTTTGGGGATTATTAATATTTTATTTCATCTCTATATATCCTTTACTACCCTCGTGCGATGACGACGGCTCAAGCCCATACTAAGTCCTTACATATCTACCATAATTCCCAACAACGTAAACCCACAGCGCCTCACCAGCCACACGAGTGTGAAGCACAACGTGTTACGCTGAAGCAGGCAGAGCGTGCGCCCATTAATAGCGGAGACGGAGACACGGCAGACGCGAGCGGGTCGCGGCGTCCGCAGCTGAACATGATATGGAAGAAGCGTCCACCGCGCGAACTGAGCCGCACGCACAGCGCCGCGGCGAGCGTCGCACGCGGTGATGATCATAATGGACAGCTGCGGAATTGCGGGACCGTCCGTCAGAGTCTGCGGGGAGGAGGGATACGCGAACGTGGGGAGAATGTGGGGCAGATATCGTGAACCTTCCGTGTCCATGCCAGCGCGTGGGGCGGTGGAGATCCGCTGCGCGCTGTGTACGCTGTGCGCTGTCGTTGCACTGCTCCGATAACGGCTTCTAGCCCCCCGCGGAGGTACGCGGCCCGATGCAGACGTTAGGAAGAGCGGACGGGCGAGATACAGGGCGTGGCGCCTGCGCTCCGCACAAAATGCGAACCATACTACCATGAGAAACGCCCAACGCACTACATGCGGCGGGCGTGGAACAATAGCGGTCCATCTGTGTGCGGCGGCGGCGCTGGCTTTGGGTGCTTTCGGACTCTGGGACGTCGGCGGTAGGATGCTGGAACGGCACGAGTACGGCGCGCGCAGCCGCGGACGGCGGATTTCGATTCATCAATAAAAACGTGCGTGTGCGGCACGCCTGTGAGAGGGGCGGTTGCAGGGCGCAGGTAAATGTCAGGACCGCGCCCGCGGGTGCACGACGCAGGGACGATACCGCCTGCTTGATGGTCATGGATAGATCGGACAAGGTGGGATGTTGCGACGACGGCGGTAGGTGAGAGGAATGGAGGGCTTGGGCGGCGGCGTCCCGGATCGACTAGACGCAGGTGCCGTGCCCGACACGAGCACCGTGAGTGCAGATCAGTCCATCGATCTGTGCGCCGCAGACGATGGCGCCGGTTCGCGACAGCAAATTTTCACCATGTCGAGTGCAGCGATTGCACCGGCGTACACGCAGCCATTGCTCTGATTTACCAGAGTACCACTTGCGAACACTGCGCTCAACATAACGCAGCGAACGTGAGTGGATGGGTGCATGGTAGTTTGCGCCAGGCAGACAACGACGGCGATACCTGTGACTCATCGACGTGGATGTGGCTGAACAGATAAACGATAAACTCACCTGCACCGATCGACACATCTCAACTCCGTACTGGCGAACGCTGCAATGGAATCCGCAGTGGTTATGTAGCAAGACAAAGCACGGCGCATCGAGCACAGATAAGCACCGGGTCGTGGGAGATCGATGATGCATAGCCCAAAACGGCACACGCACAAAGAGCGTTTGTCCCCTGCGCAAATGCATAAAAAGGCGCAGAGGGGGATGGGGCAGCTCGTTCACTTTCCACCCAAACACTCTTTCTTTCTATTTCAACCCACATTCTTTCTTTTTCAACCCAAACACTCTTTTCTTTCAACATGCCCCCGAAGAAATCCCCCACCCAACGCTCGTTCAACCCAGCGCGCGCTCCGCCAGCCGCAGCGTCGCCCACCCATCATTCTACAACGACAGAGAACGACCCACCTGCGCAGGCGCATGATCAGGTCGTCCGCGTGGGCTCGTCGTCGCGCTCCCCCAATTCAAAAGCAGTGCCGGGTGTGTCACCTCAGGCGCTCGCACGCTCGCCCCTGCGCCATACGCAACCGCGCATGCGAATCGATCCCGCGTGTGAGAGCCGCCAGTGTCACCCGGCGTCAGATCATTACAGTGCGCCCGATAACGACCGGGGCGCCGACCTCGCCCTGCCCCCGCGCATGCAGGTTTTTTCCACGGGTCATCTCCCAGCGCCTGCAACCCAGCTATCGCGCGCTGACCCAGCCGTGCCGCCCCACGCCCCGCCGAGTCAGGCGCAGCTGGTCAAGTGGCAGCGTATGCTCGACCTGGGCGAGCTGTATCACTGCGACGAGATCGTGCGGCGGGATATGCCGTTCACTGACGTTGGTGCACGTGCGCCACCCGCAACCGCTACGCCGCCGCGAGGCCACGGCGCACACACCAGTCCGCCTCCGCCGCAGCCCGCGCCCGCGCATGAAGACGCGCAGCGCGATGGCGGTGGCGAGAACGACGAGCACAGGCAGCGCTGGAACGCGGAGGTCGCGCGGAGCCGTCGGTATATCCGTCCGTGGCGTACGGCTGAGGCGCCGGTGCCGGAGCTCGCACCACCAGCAGCTCCAGCAGCTGCGCCCCGCCCGCCCGCACCCGGTCCTGCGCACACGCAGGGGATGATCGCAGCCGACGCGCGTCCGCCGCCGTCGCACCCCACGCAGGGCGAGGGACGGCACGACGCAGCGCGCATACAGCATGGCGACGCATTCCCGCGGTATGGGCACTACGACCCGCCCCAGGTCGTGGATGCGCCGGCGCCGTCGCCGCCGCGCAAGCGCAAAGAGAAGCGCCGACGCTCGTCCAGCTTGGACGCGCGGCGCGTCCGCGCACGAGCGCCGGGCGCCTGGTCGGGCGTTCCGCGCTCTCCCTCGTCCGGCGAGGGAGGTGCACCACAGGAAGGTTCGCGTGCGCAAGTACACGTAGCACCCATCGTGGAGGCCCCACCGCCCGCCGCGCACCCACAGCACGCGCACCCCGCGCCCACTACTGCACCCCACAGTCCACCGCGTAACCTCGGGGAGCCCGTCTACATCCGCCACCCCCAGCCGCTCCAGGCAGCGGGCTACGCCGCGACGGGCGCGCACCACGCCGCCTACACCGGCGCGCATCACACGCTACACTGGCGGCACGCGTCGCCGCTGTCGCATGCGCAAGCCCCGCATCAGCTGGAGCAAGAGCTGCTTCGTATACAGCAGGGGCAGCGGCAGCTCCAACAGCAGCAGCCTCCACTACCCGTGCATGGCGCGTCACGCGGGACAGCGAGCGCGCCACCTTTCCTTGCTGGATATCGCCCGCACGGATACGATACGAGCGCGGCGCGCACCGCTACGCCGGAGGCACATACCCTCCCTGCCCCCAATCACGTCGGCGTGCCATGGCCGATACCCACGTTTCACGGGCCGCTCCCACCTTCACTGATACTGGCGCTGTACGCAGAGCCCGCCGCCGAGCGAGAGTTGTCCCTGTCGCCCCCGCCTGCCCCGCCGCCGCCCTCTCCTCGGTGGGTGCGCCGCCCCGACGCGCCCGGCGGCTGGGCGCTCGTCCCCCCCGCGCAGCCCGGCACCCCGTGGGTACCCCTGCACGACGTGTCCCTCGGCTGGATGCTCGTCCCCGGCCCCCCACCTGGTCCGGGGGCCGGCGCTGCGGGGCAAGGCGCGGGCGGTGACGACGGCGCCGCGCCGCCTGTGAAGGCGTCGAAGCCACGCAAACCGCGCGCGAAGAAGGACCCGGCTGCGCCGCGGAAGGCGGCGGCGCCGAAGAAGAGGAAAGGCAAAGCGCGTGCGGTAGACGAGGAGCTGGACGCACAGGTGAGCAGCGGAGTCGCGGCGGGCAGCAGCGTGTTCGCCGTCGAGATGGGCATGCTGCAGGACACGCCGATCGAGGTGTCGTCGGACGAGGAGACGCTCGGGACGGGTGATGTACGTAGCCGGTCGGCGGCGACAGTGGCGGTCAATGCGGACGGGGGGCGCAGGAATGGGGGGGACAGTGTTGGAAGGGACGAGGTGGAGGACGACTTTGACGACTTCTATGTCTAACGCGGTGCGTAGTGTTGCTTTCCCGTGGTCGTGTTGCGGTAGTTGAGTATCCTCCTCTCACCAGTGATGCATCCACCCCCGCAGTTCTCCTCTCTTTCGCTCAAGATCCTCGCCCTCCACATCCTCCATCCCCTGCCCTCCTTTGCCTTCCCATGCACGCCTTATCCACACCTCATCTCACGCACCGCTGGCGCATCCCGAACAAGACGCACTGCCGCCCAGACACGACAAGCGAAGCTCCGCCGGCGACGTGTGACCTCTCTGGACGACGACATTCCCAACGAGGACGGCGATATGGCGGAGGGGGAAGAGACACTGCGATGTTATGTATGGACGCCATGAGGAAAAGGCTGCGCTGGCGCGTCGATTATTGGGTCTTGCCGGAACTCCGCCGGCCGCCTCCGGACAGCAAAATACCACATGTCCATATCCAATCCATATCTCTCTCTAAGTCTCACTATTATTCTGCACGTACCCATCTACATGTACATCTTCTGGAATTGTTATAAGTATCCTAATGGAATTGCGCGGTGCGCTCACGCCAACGACAGCATACAGCGGGGACAAGACGCCAAGTTGAATTAGTACGCCGCCGTTTCCTCCTCGACATCCACGTAGACCAGTTCACTCCGGCTTAGAGCAATCCGTCATTGTGTCGCAGTCAGATTTTGCGCTTTCGCTGACGATCACCACAGAATTTCTCAAATATAGCACCAGCTCTCCAAGATCACGAACACATCTCGCAGCTCACCCACAGCTCTCGCGCCGAGCACCAAAATTACCCACAAAACCAAAATTAATACACGCCAGGGATCAGGCGGTACGGCACCGCCTCCGCCCACCTCTCCCACTCCTCCCAAAACTCCCTCTTCAGCAGCGCGTCCTCCTTCTGCGGGCGCGTCAGCACCATGCGCACAAACAGCGCCGATATCAAAATCGACGGCGCGAGCACGACCCAGGCGCCCGGCACCGCGCAGAACCCGCTCTCCACGAGCCACGCCCCGCGCGTCGCGTGCCATAGCACGTTTCCCGCGTACTTGAGGAGCCCCGACGTGTACGCGGGGTGGCGCACGAGCACGTACGGGCCCGTGGTGATCAGCGCGTGGTCTTTTACGATGGCGACCTGGAACGTGAACTGCCGCCCGAGCGCGCGGAAGCACCGGTGGCGCGCCCAGTTCGCGGCGAGTGCGAGGAGCGCGCCGAATACGCGCAGTGGGGGGTAGGAGAGGGAGCGCGGGAGGGAGACGTCCAGGATGAATGAGTCCAGAAGGAGCGAGTTTGGAGTCGGGATATTGCTGCACGAGCGCAGACGCAACGAGGAGAGATATCTCGATCATGGCGTGCGCCCAGCAGGAATACTAGCAAAGCATCAGCCGAGTTTCTGCGACCGCACGGACCACTTACTTTGTATATCAAGAGACAATAGGTGTTGACTATCGTGTAGTCTGTCGCTTTTTGTTGCTCCTTCGGCGGCGGTGGCTGGGGAGGCGTGCCCGAGACCTGTGTTCCAATAGCCACGGAGAGGTTCAAAGTCACAGGTATCAAAAATGACATGATGAACAAGCGTACAAACATGAGACAGAAGGATGCTGATACGTGCTCGCTTATCTTATGTGGAGGTAGGAGTCTATTTTTTGCCCGACATGCACTATGTGCTTTCTTCTTGCCCCATATTTACCTTGCTTCTACCCTTTTCAGGACCTCGTGATTCTAAGACTAGAGAAGGTGTCATAGAGCGCCATTGATCAGATAGAACACGGACATAAAGCGTGCTTCTTGGACTTACATTTCTCATGGGCTTGGATACCGAGTCGCAAAGAGCCGTAAGCCCCTCAGAGAGCGATCATCATCCTCTGTCGCCAATGCCGATGCCGATGCTATAAATGATGTGTAAACAACAAAACTAAGTACATTAGTGGTGGCTCATTACAGCGCTTTCAGAGTACAATGAGAATGTGGGAAATTTCTGAGCAGCGTGACGTACGTCATTCCCGATTGGGAATTCACCCAAATCCCACCCGTCTCGACAAAATTGGCCCGTATTCTTGGTGTATATTGCCTATAGACCCATAAAAAGTAGCTTCGGAGAGTATAGGAGCAGTAATTGGCCAAAAAACATGCATAAACGTCCGAAGAGTGCACAGGCACTGCTGCATCACTACTGACACGTATATCAGGCGAGTCCGCCTCAATTAGCCCTCACATTGGGGAAATAGTGTGTAACGGGGCATACAATTATTTAATATACAACAATTTCACAATATATGCGCGCGGACAGTGGAAATGAAGCCGAAAACGCCATATTCAGGGTAATTCCCAAAATGGAAACGATGCACATATATTATTGGTACTTCCATCTGGCTACATTGAACTATCTCGAAGTCCTCGTAATATTCAATAGATAATTCTCATGCTGTTCTCCACGGTCTGATCCTCTTCCTTTCATTACCGACCACCTGATAACAATGACGAAAAGTATATCAGACATCAGTCATTCGTGCTCAGAACCTTTGAGCGGACTGTGCGCATACAGAATCATGTTTTCTACCCGTGGGTGCGCACTCATATGACGCTATAGGACTTCTTGAGAACTTGCCAGCGCCGTCCTGGGAGACTGGCGACGCCTCCTCGCCGGGGGCCCGCAGCACGATCAAGATGTACTACACCGCAAGCGCGATATTGTGCGCACCACGCAGCGGCCGGTGGGGGCGCTGAGATGCCTATCAGCAACTGCGAGTAGGGTGGCACGTCAAGTTGCATGTACAGGTGTACAGGGGCTGCAGCATGTCGGATCGAAGAAATAACCTGCGCACACTACACATAGCTGGATGGCGCGCATGGCGCAGGACAGTCCGTGCTGCGGCGACTATGGGGCGCCTCGGCGGCAGGTACGGAGAGGGGGGCAGAAGAGTGTGGGGCGACGACGTCACGAGGCGAATCGAATCCCGGCGCCATGGATATTAACGCACGGGTCCACCAGCGGCGTGGAGAGAGGAAGGAATCTGAGCCATTTCGGTTGCGATATCTTGACGCATTTGGACCCGGCGGAGAGCAGAACTGGCCGGACGTCCATCGCCGTCTGCGCGATCGTGGCGGCGGGAAGAAAAGGAGGCGTTGTTTGGTCCTCGCTGCCACCAAATAACAGGATCAGGTTATTTTTAGTCCACTCCGGCCCGGAGACTACTGCGGCGTTTAAAAGTATCCTGCTCGTCTGCCCGTCATATGCATCACCACCCGCACACATCCCGTCGCCTTCGAAGCGCAGTCGCGTCCTCACTTTTTATATCCTCCTGCTACTATCAATCGAGCGCCATCGCCGCCGCCCCAAACACCCACAGCCGCGACTCTGCATCTCCCATGCGCGCCGCGCTCGCCTGCATACACGTGCCGCACACGCATGATATCAAGGTATTCCATTAGCTGTGGTATTCTGCGGCGCGCTTACCTGTTCGATGATCGATGAGCGCCATCTCCCCGGTCCCGCGTCCACTCCCGCCCGCCATCGGAATGTCCCACAGCCGCTGCAGAAAAATTTCTGCGACACGGGCGCCCTACCCTCAAGGTCCAGAGCGTGCATAATCAGTGCTGCGTGAGACCCGAGGAGGTGCCGGCATCTAAATATGTGTACAGCGCGCGTTGTCTAGGTGCTCGGTAGCGAATGCCAGGGGACGGAGGAATAATACTTGAAAAGGTCAGAATAGCAGTCCAGAGACCAGCGATCTCGCGCAGTCGTCCCTCGTAATCGAACTGGAATTAACGAAATCGCTTTATTGTCAAGCATGGAAATTCTCTGAGGAATATTTTTACGATACAGGACAATCACAGGATGTATTAGCTATCCAGTACAATCGTACTGCCACTCTCTTGCTCGAATATTCAATCCCACCGCCTTCTTCCGCGAAACCAAGTCTAACACCTGCTGGTGTGTCTTCGGATTCTTTATACCGCTGATATTAATGTCCACCTTTTTCCATGGCAAGATATTCAGCGCAGCATCATCTCCTGACTTGCCGTCGAGAAAGAGGCGCAGTGTTTGGAGGGAGAAATCAATATTTCCTGCGAAATCAAAATACTGCAAGCGTGGGCAAAGAACACCGGCATCGCCTTCAACAAATGCTCGTAGGAATATATTGGCATCGCGAGTGTTCATGCACATGTCCCAGTCGCAAGGCCAAAGGGAGAGTACATTGAGTGAAGGGCAGTGACCGAGAAATACCATTGTGTCTATCATTGATATATCTTTGTTGAAGTACGGGAGGGAAAGTTTCCAGATACAGGGCGACCGTTTAAAGAAATCTGTAAAATCGAGGAATGCCTTACAGTGCATGTGAAATATCTCCAGAATTGGCGCGGTGATTAGGTCGAGTATACTTGGTTCTCCAGACGTGGCCGAACCGAAAGCTTTTTCGCTGACAATCAGAGTATTCAGAAAGGGAAGGCTGATGTTGGGATAATGTTGTTGTAAGACACCCGGACCCACAGCAATGTCGCAAAATACTAGGCACTTGGTTTGCTGAAGGATTTTTGCTATTTCACTTTTGGAAAGGCGATTAGGGCTAGGGGAGTATCCGCGGATTGTAACGGAAGTAAGGATGGCCCAATTGACGGTGAACATCCTGATATTCCACGTTTCCAGTTTTACATGTTTGAGTGTCGGTATCTTGAATAGTACACTGTCGTGAAGCGCGGGATTCGGGAGAAAATATTGCAGGGAAAATGAAACTGATTGGAGCAGGGGGACATCGACGGCTGTCAATGCAGCAATGCGAATCATTGGTGCGGAATATGAGTGTCCGTTTGCACATTTAATAAGCCCGTGTGTATGTTAGATTTGCACGTTCCAGTCATACAATAATTATAGAATATGTCAATTGTGTTGATGGTTTTTCAGCGCAGGAATATCAAAATATGGCCCGGGAGTGTCAAATTATGGTCCGGCATTGAAATAAGGGGACCGGAAACATGAAATTCTCAGTTCTAATCTATGAATTATAGTCCGGGAGTGAGAATTGCAGAGTCCGACAAAAGGTGCGATTATTTTTTGCTGGTCCGGGATTGAAAACATGAAGGCGCGCAGGTCACTTTATGGTCCAGGATTCAAAGTGTTCAGTCGCAGATGTTACCTGGAATAGGTTCCAAGGAGGCTACATTTGCTCGCCAAAACTTAGAATTGCGGCATTAGCGGCACGTTCGGCAGCGCAGTGCCGCGTGACCAGTGCCGGTGACATTTTGGGCGTTTGCAACGCATTGGGAACACAGGAAGAACAGTGACTTATCCTTCCACAATATATGGATGCTGTGATATAGATAATGGTGCAGGAGTACGAGGTAGTGTCATGAGTACATATTAAAACTATTCAGAGGTGGCTGTCATGGCTGGAAGCAAGACCTTGTCATTTACAAGTCGTCCAAAGGTATGGGCACAGGGGATAGCACAGCCACTTGCAGCACTTCAGGAACTTTCTTAGTATCAAATTTGTGTGTCTCGTGCTTTACTCGCGCTTTGCTCACGTTAGGACACCGTGCAGTAGGGAGTCAGGAGCGCGTTCACGGAGTGCACAATGGTGTTTCCGCTGGCGTTGGAATTAGAAATCAAGGTGCAGGCGCATCACGAGGCTTGAACGCGGCGTCGTGCCCCTCGTTGCACCACTAGTCGAGCATGCTATCTTCTTTCAACTTTGAGACTGTATTTCTCACTTAATTTTATTGCTATTTTCAAATATCATGACATTTGTAAAAAGAAAAGTTTCAAGTCGGTGCGACATTTTGAGCTGTTTGTGTGACCAAATGTCACAACCCTGTCTCGTCGTTGCCCATGGTCTACCGCAAGATAAGCGACGACCTCAAAGAAGCAGCCCTGAGGCTAGATGCACGTGGGCATGACAATGCATACCAGATAGCTGCCATTACTGGTTTCTCAGTCCGCACATTCTACCGCATCCGTGCACAGAAACTACAGACTGGTACAGTTGCCAAAGCAGCAGCAATTGGTCGGGGCCGACCACGAACACTGCTTCGACGGGATTGCGAGTATCTGCTGCGACTTGCCCGGCATAAGCCAACTCTCTTCCTTGACGAGTACTCCAAACGCCTGCAGCAGAACCGTGAGCTCTCCATGTCTATGGCCATTATCCATCAGACTCTGGAGCGTGCTGGGCTCAATGTCAAACACGTACAAAAGCTCGCCGCGGAAAGGGATCCATTTCTACGTGCTGACTTTCGGCGACGCATTGGGCAATATCCAGCCAATTACATCATATCAATTGATGAGGTTTCGAAGGACGACCGCACCTACACTCGTCTCTGGGGGAGAGCACAAGTTGGAAGACGGGTCGAGCAGCATGACCCATTTGTTCGCCAGCGAAGGTATTCAATGATTGCGGCTTAGGCTCTTGATGAGGGGATAATTGCCTCAAGGGTCCTCGAAGGTTCGTTCCATCATGATACATTTCTTGAATATCTACGCGATGATGTGGTAAGTTGGTGGTAAGTATCCAATGATCAATCTATGCTTCGTTATTCTATTGTTTCAAGGCTAATTCTGTTGTGCTATGTCTATACTAGCTCCCTCTCACAACTCCATTTCCTGGGCCAAGGAGTGTTCTTCTCCTGGACAATGCCCGTATTCATCACTCAGAAGAAGTTACCACACTTGTGCACAGCTTCGGGTGTATCATTGAGTACCTTCCCCCTTATTCCCCCGATTTCCAGCCAATCGAGCTTGCATTTTTGGTGATAAAGTCTCATCTTCGACGCATGGGACTGTGCCTTTATACGTACCATTCCCATTACTATGAGCTATATGCAGCTTGCGAGAAAGTCACACCGGAGATGACATGGGGTATGTTTCGACACACAGGTTACATTTGAACTTTTGAAGTAGGCTACTAGTGTACAGGATTGTTTCGGAGCGCATAATTCTATTTGTAAGTAGCGGAAGTTGATGACAGAGTAATAACAGAGCTTTGAATCAAAGAAGCACCAAACCAGAACAAGGCAATGTGAGACGTTGGGAAGACGGTAGAAAGAGTCCGAAAGACTAGGAGGCAGCAAGTGTAAGGGCGTGAATCCATCGCTGTTGTGCATCACGAAGAGAGGCAACCTCGCCCACATCTAGTCCTCCAGATACATGAAGGTCAGAATCTGTGACAAGCCGAAGAACGTGAGGACCGGCAATGTGAATGATATCGAGCTTTGACTTGATGCTGTCAGCAAGATCGTAGCGTTGACAGAAATCGACAAGTGACATTGGTGGTGGAGGAGCGCGGCTATGTTGCAGGGGTCGGGGGTTAGCAGCATCAGGTGCTTGTGCAGCGGGATCTATCATAGCATGGACAGCGGGTGCATTCGGAGCTCGGAAGATATCAGCAAATCCAGGAAAGTTTACAGTGATAGCGGGAGCAACAGCAGCCGCGTCGCCACGGTTTTGGGCAAGTCGGCGCGTGGCAAGCAGTGCAATGTCATCGCCGTTATGACGTCTGTTTGCTGGTGGGTCAAAGATTTTGCTGTTTGGGGGAGTATCTTCGTCAACACCCTCGATTTTTCCATCCTATAGATTGAGAAACACCATTAGTATGCAAGAACTCGAATCAACCGCAAAAATACTACAATTGCCGCGGCCCAAGTGCGTAGGTGCATGTGTGTTAGATGTAAATGGTCCGCATCTGGACCCACGATGAAGCACGGCGTAGTTTTGCACCCCTTATTAGGGAATAGCATGGGTCAACCATACCCACGTGGGTCATGGGTATGGGTGTCTGTGGGTATGGGTGTGGGTCACACTCCCGGTACCCATGACCCACAGATACCCATGGATTTTTTTTGCAAAATATAGAAATAAACATGTAGTAGTGCTTAATTACACTTGCCCTGTCACCTATGCATGTTAAATAGCATTTGCACAGAGCATTATAGTTTAATGTGATGTTTAATCACATTTTCCTAATATATAAGCTTAATACAGCCCCAAATATATAGACATACCCATGGACACCCACCTACCCATGGTRAAAATACCCATGGGTTGGTGGGTATGGGTAGCCATGGGTATGGGTGGGGGTCATCAGAATTTTACCCATGGGTTACCCATGCTATTCCCTACCCCTTACTTATCCTCACATCGGTGTCGTCGCTCAAGTTCCTGGATAATCTTGTTTTGAGCAGTTTCCTCCTTTGACGGCAGGTTCTTCTGGCGTAAAGGCCATCTGATCAAAACAAGCCATATGAATGTTTCAAAACAAGCTTACCTTGGTCTTTTTTCGAGAAAAGGCTGTCCCGTTGTCGTCATCATCACCTTCGGACTCATTAGCAGCCTGATTGTCATCCATAACCTATGATTCTTGAAGATTAGCACCAAGAACAGGCTCGAACAGAACAAGACAGCTCACCTGCTGTTCAACAAGATAGACCTTCAGCTCATTTGGTGCTCGGTCCGTAGCCTGATCAACCATCTCCCGATAGTCCTTCTCTTCAGTAATCACAACCTGATCAGTTACACGCCTCGGGATAGTGTAAGCGAGCGTAAAGCTATTGTTTCGATGAAGGTCACGGCCTCGAAAAAGCCACGAGGTTTCAAACAGGTCGTCTCGTTTGAGCGATAGCAGCATCTTTGCCAAAAAGTCGTGCATAGATGCATCTTCGTGGAAGTATTCAATTTTGCTAATTACTGGTGCCTTCGCATTGGCCCTGCGCTTTTTTCCAGCTTCACTGGGCTGCAAGGGGGTAAATGCAATGGTCAACTTGATCCCCTTTCCATTGTTGTATAGACTCTCGCCCCCTGCAATACATATTCAGCCTCCATGGCACCCTTATATTGAACGCGCAATAAGATTCAGGAAGGGTACTTACAACCATCATTCTCTTCATCTGAGCCCATCTCACCATCACCCTCTGGATTAGTATCATAATCAGACATGTTATTTAGAGAAAGCAGTAAGTTCGCAGGGGATGGGCAGAGATTGCTGGGGATAGTCGAGGCTTGGTCGAGTCTCGACGCAAGTTGACGACGCGCGTTGCCGTCACGCAATTGTGACAAACACGTGCTTTACACCGTCGAAGACTTGGAATTTTTTTTTTTCGACTGTCATGATATTTGAAAATATGTATAATGTGACAATCCCAGATATAGTCTTATTCTGAAGCTAACACACAATAAAATCAATCCGCCGTGCACCTGGCGCTGAGGTAAAGACCCTTCACCACCCCCCCAAAATGTTGATTATTATTGGTTCGGTGCTACGAAAATAGCTGTAGCAATGGAGTGCTTTATGGTACTATTATGTACGTGACTTTGTCCATCGTAATTCCTTTCGAGCCTCGAGTTTAACTTGAAGACCGCGACAGTCAAGACCATTTTGCTTTCTAGAGTAAGTAGGGATGGGAATCATGGGATTGGGTGCAGACAGCTTTGTGTTAGAGTGCGACAGGAAAAAAGCAGTCAGGCAGTGCATCCGCCGCCGCCATCTCCAGGGAGGCCCGTGCGCGTGACGGCGGTGTCGACGCACAAGAAACCTGCAGCGTCTCAGGTCTAGTGTAGCCTGTAGGTCGGTCTACCATGCGCGTAAGTGTGTGATATCAGACAGACGCAATGGGAAATACGCACCTGAGATACCTTTGAGTGCTTGAGCTCCAGGCCGCAGACCCCGCGTGCAGTGGTTAGCTTACAGCGCAGCTTGCGCAAGGACATGCACCCCACATATTACTCCTGTGATGCGTCCTCGCTTGGCATGCGCCTCGCAGGCATGACACATCAAGCACATTTATTGCGTGCGATTGCAGCATGAGCGTCACCGCCAGCGCACCATCGTGGCCACCTGGGACGGGTCGGTGCCGTGCACTTCCTTATGGTACCAATTCAGTACACTTCTTTCAACTGTGGAGAAAAGAGCATTGCTACTATGAGCTACGTCTACGATACAAAATATGTCCGAGGGCGCAGCGACATGTAGTGTAAGTACTATTTCTCTTTGTATATTTGCATTCGCCAGAGCGTCTCTTTGATAGACGTCTGCTGCCCGTGTTTGCACCTGTGACTCCAATGTACTATAGGCCGCGACTTTAGATTGTGATGATGTACTAAATACGTTACAACTTATAGGCTACTAATTGTTCTCACAGCAGTTTGAATAATACCTTCCTCGAGGGCAAGTCCTGGATTAGTCGTTTCAAGGCAGTCAAGGGCATATTCTTTACATTTAGAATGCATGCCGAGAAAGGGTAAAATTTCAAAGTGAGCCTTTATGTCGTCCAGAGGAACTCTGTTGCTACCATGGATGAGGCGACATATGTCTCGAATCCAAACTGTAAACCAGACATCTCGACATTCAGTGGGAGTAGGGCAGAAGGGACTATCGTCGGACATCTTCGGGTAGGGGAGACAAACAGAGGTTTTCCGGCGATTGTCAGAAATAGCTTCTTTTGCGCATGCGATAGCGGCGAAGGTATTGATTCCGATGGAATTTATGTGGTCCGCAAAAAGAGTCGTGAGAGGACAAAGAAGGAGATCGCGGATGGCTGAGTCGAGCCAGTGTGTGATACCGTACTTGCGGGCAAGCTCTAGGCGTTGCGCGGCGCTGAGATTAGCATTCTCGAGCTGGGCAACAGCGTAATTCACCCCCTCTTGCACGAGCCACATGTGAGAGATGTGGAGAATGTCTAAATTTCCCCGCAGAATGGGAATACCAAGCTCCTCCCATGGACTATTGATACTAATTCAATCAAACGATTCACTTGCAAACTATCCGATAATCGATTTGACTCACGAATGATTAAACCATTTGAGGAAATGAGTGAAACATTCCTTCGTGCAGTTTAACACCTTGATAGGGTTTTCTACCGTACCCTCGCCTTCGCCTCCAAGAACAGATCCATTGAATAGCATCTCAAAGATGAAGTCGGACTGTTTGGAAAGTCGAGTGGCATCAATCTTAAACCCTTTCCCCTCGACCTGGAGATATTCGGTGGCGAAATGTCAGTAAATTTCGAAAATGGCGGCCTGTTGACTTGCCTCAAATGCTACCTGTCGAACCTCTGTGTTGAAATCTTCATGCCAGAAGTCGGACTTCTGGCTCGGTGGGATCTGGTTTTCGGTAGATTCTGGGAGCATGATTGGGTGCCAGTGGCTAGTAAAGACAGGTTGTACAGTTGAAAAGCTCTATCCTCACTTCTTTTCAACCGCAAATAAAAATGCTGACAGTTTTCAATTGCGTACAATGAAAAATAAAATCAGCCAGAAGCCAGCAAGCTTTGTAAAAAAAATTCGGGGTAAAGCACGTCATTTGAAAACTTCTACCGAGACCAAGAAAAGTGTATTATTAACCAAATCTTAGCGAATAAAAAGATGCAGTAGCATGCATCGTGTTTCAATTTCCAACCTCATGCCACTGCCTGCCCTCCCCGCCAGACAGACTCCTTGGTCATCCGCTGCTCGAAATGCCTTTATGAGGATAAACACCGTCTATGATACATCATCTGCATACCTCGAGGCGGCCAGCTTTGATCCACACCGCCTCAAGGGCTACATGATGGCTATTGTAACCGATGTATTCCCCATTGTTCTTTTGCTTGAGGAATCGGCAATACAGGAAGGAATTCCTGCTGCATGGCTTGAGAACATTGCAAACAAGTTTACAGAGCTTTTTGGGATCCTCACTGAATCTCTTCAAACGGAAAACCTTATGTGTGTATTAGTTGTCTCGGTGCTATTGACCTGAACTTATATTATGAATATTATATTAGGCCAGCAGCAAATGTCATTATTCCAGAAACTGTATTGCTAAGCCAGACAGGAAAACGAGGGCGCCCAAAGAAAGTTATCGATCCGGATGTTCTTCAAAACGCACTGCGTGGTGATAGACGGATATCTATAACCGCATTGGCCAATGTTCTAGGTGTTCACCGAAATACTTTGCGAGAGAAAATTAAAGAACTGGACATCTCAACCGGATATGACAATCTCGAGGATGAGGACTTGGACAATTATGTCCGTGAGTACCGACAGGCACATCCTGATGCAGGACGAGCATATACCGCAGGCCATCTGAGGTCAAAGTATAGTCTGCGCCTTCCACGCAGACGTATCATCAAGTCTATGAAGCGAGTGGATCACCTGGGACAAGGTATTCGACAGCACGTTGGAGCCAAAAAGAAGCGGCGACAATATTCTGTGCCACGGCCAAATGCATTATGGCATATTGACGGCCACCATAAGCTTATACTTTGGGGCATTGTCATCCACGGAATAGCGGACGGATTCTCACGTTTGGTATATCTCAAATTTAACGAACTGAATTTATATTTACTTACTCCTTTATCTGTAGATCACTGGGCTTAGAGCAAGTACTAGTAACTCGGCAGACACTGTACTTAACGTGTTTGTTAACGCCATCAAGAAGCATGGTGTACCTTCCTGACTTCGAGGCGACCGTGGTGGTGAGAACCGCGACGTCTCAATTCTGATGATTCTATTACGAGGGCTCAACCGTGCCTCGTTCATGTGGGGGTCATCTGTGTTCAACACAAGGATTGAACGTGTATGGGTGGAATCTGGAAAACGGTTTGTGCGGAGTTGGCGTGCTTTTTTTTTGCGACTAGAACGCCTTCATTTGTTGAGCCGCAAAGCAAAAGGACATCTGTGGCTGTTGCATTATTTATTCCTGGAATCCATCAACACGGACTGCGACAGCTTTGTGGAAGAGTGGAACTCACACCCTATCGGAGGTTTAGGTGGAAATCAATCACCCAATGTACGTCATTTAGGCTTGTTCGAGGCCAAAATTCATGCCTCTTATTTATAGGATATGATGCTACTTGGTCAATTGGAACGCGGGATCTATGATGATCCATGCGATTCCATGACTGAGGACGAAATAAATGCTTTTTTCGGCTTTGAAGAGGATGGCGAGCCAAGTGATGAGTCAGACGGACATGAGAGTTCTGGGAACATCTCCGAAGACGAAGAAGATTTCGAATCAGACGATGAATTTGAAGACAGCAGAACTACTTCTGGTAGTAATTCAGATAATAGTTCAGGATATTCCCCAAGCTCTGAAATACTGGATACCGGGTTCGATACAGCTGAAGTAAGTCCTCGCTTTATATTTTGGATGACTGTATTGGAACACTTTTCTGTCCGAATAGGTTATTGACTCCAATATCCGGCATGATGCGGTGCCCGTTCCGAAGAAGGCTTGTCCTTTTGATGAACGCCAACTCGAGATGTTTGAAAAAGGCCTCCATCTTCTGCGGGAGGCTGGGGATGTCCCAAATGGATATGGTGTAAATCCATCGGAATGGGATCAGTCTGGCTACCCAACGACAGAGGTTATTACTGTGGGACTTCGTAAGAACTCCTTTCCGATTTCGCTCCCTGCCAGTGTATGGCTACCTCGGGCCCAAGACTGGGCCCGGGCATTGTATGTAATGGATACAATTCTATCTCTGTAGCTATTGTTCAAGACCCATTATCGAATAGCTCCTTATGCTTTATTATTATATGTTACTTCGCCACCAAAAATTATATTTTCAGCGAGAAATAAGAGCACAATGTGTAGAAATTATATTTTTGCTGAATCTTCCATAGAGTACATAACCTCCTCACGGAATAGTAAGAAAGTATGGCAAATTCAAAACGCCGTCGCCGAGACAGCTCTCCAGCAGCTCCCTCATCTGATTTAGAGCAATCTCTCCAATCCCAGGCCAACAACTCCGACGTTGCCGACATTTCAGTGCCACCTCTCACCCGTGCACGTCAACGAAAAAAAAGCGTCAGGCCTCACCTTCACCAGAGCATATTCGAAAGCACGTTCGTGAATCTGTACTCGAGAATGATGATGCTCGAGCTAGCGCTACTAATTCCCGAGGCTCCGGAATGGCCAAGTTTGCAGCTATTATGTCGACTCACCGGAATGTGAAGCATGCCGCTACCCAGGAGTCCTCTCGTGGAATGAAAGCCAAAAACAAGTCTAAGGGAAAGCAGAAAGCAAAGGTACCAGCAAGGCTGTCCGTTGCAGTGAGTTTTTTTAATTATATTTATTACTCGGAGCTTCTCTGATACCATGCATATCTTATCGTTATAGGATCCTTCAAATACCTTTCGTGTCGGAAAAATCGTATTCCTTATCATAGGAATCCGTAAAGTAGGTCTTTATTGTACTTATTTCCTTCGTATCACTGATATTTCTTTTTCAGACAAATGGATACGAGTACAAGAAAGAAGCGATCACTCCAGTATACGCCACCAAGAAGGAGGTAGATGTCTCTGCAGCTGGCCTGATTGGGCTACTCCAGTGCAACCTTTGCAAGGTCTCGGATGATGGGTTTCTATTCAGCACCGATGATTCATTTGATGAAGTAGACGCAGTCCTTCGGAGCCATTTCCCGCTCTTATTCGCATATCTGGATTCTCATAGACCATCTACAGGACCTGCCTATGACGCGGGTCTGTCGCAATGGCTAATATGCATCAAACGTGCAGGTCGTAAGCCAGGGGTGCTTGTATTCTCTGGTGATCGGGACGGTCAACTTCCTAATGGCAATGATATTGTCACTTCATTGATCGTCAACAAGAAAAGCAAGACGCACTTCAAAGAAGCTACACTATTTTTGAGTGAGTCTAATTTCTTCTTTCCTTCTGAATGTTCGATAACGCTGGCTTAATTTAGTAACACGAGAGCAAATCCCGATCAAGGTTGCAAAGAAATGGGCCGTGGAATCCAATACCGCACTTGAGAGGTACAGGGAAAGCCTGGGTCATGACTCTGCTGCATCCGAAGATCCGCTGGACTTCGACTCCGATGATGAAGTGGATGAGTACCTCGCAAGGCGCATTCCTAGTCAGGCTCGACCGGCGCCATGGTCGCTTTCTCTGGTCGCAGGTCCTTCAAGAATTCTCAGATCACACTCTGGTACTATGACATATGACCCTGGTGATATCATATCCTTGTTGAGCGATGGTAAATTTAATGATATCTATAATTCTTTTATCCCATTCACTAACATCTAAATCCAACCATAGACGCTTCCAATCAAGGCGGATTGAGGACACCCCCTCGCGGCAATGAAGTACCACCTGCCATCATTCCTATGCCTCCCCACATTGAATTAGCTGAAGTTGAGCGTTTGTTCACCAGCTCCATGCTGCAGGATAGCGATGCCAGTCCTGATTGGGGTGAAACTTGATAAGTGTAAGCCTGGCCATCGCCGACTTACAACACGCGCACCCATAAGCGCTCGTTAAGCGCCCGTCAGTCGCATCACCGCCGCACYGCCGCAACCGTCACCACCGCACCGCACGACCTCCTCGCCAGTCTCCTATCACACCACACGCTTTCGGCAGCCCCTGTATATTCCCCTATCCTTCCGCATTCACCTTCACCCGTGTAGTGGCGTGTCAGTACGACGCGCCTGATCACCCGCCGCCTCTTTTTTTCCATGTCACCTGATCCGTCGTATAAAAAGCCGTAAAGTACACAGATGTAGGTATCTACTCTACGACAGGAATACCATACCCTTGTCCTTTCCGTCTGCTCCGATCTCAGTGAGGCTGCCCAACAGACAGCCTTTCAATAAGTTCAATGCTTACATACTAGTTAGTTGGATGCGATCCCTATATAGAGCTCTACTAGTATCTCACATCCTCTCACAACATGGACAATTTATCTTTGAATGTATCGCATGATACACCGTGATTATCAGCCATGTGCATCCTTCCAAAGATTTAGCACGTCTACTACGATACTACCTTCGCATGTACACGCTGCTGCTGCGTTGATCGTGAGCACATTGATGAGCACGCACCAGCCTGGGCGTCTAAGTCACTCGCGAGATTTGACGAAGTCCACTTCCTCACGTGCCACATTCCCACCGCCTCTCGACGGTCGCCGCCACGCGCCGACGCGCATTTCAGCATATTCCAGGTTATAAATCTACATTGTTGAGCCTCGGCGAATACACTGTTTTTTTTGTTTGGATCGTCGCTTGTCTTCTGTACATAGAACACTTACCAGCGTATCAACATTCGAAGATGCCAACGTCTCGGAATGATCCAGCCCACGTCTTGCGCGAATTGTGCGCGAATGCGAGGAATAATTAATGAAGACACCCACACAGCCATGCCCCTACCCGCAGAGAATGAACAGCGTTTCTATTCCATTCACAAATAATGCACCTAAAGTCCGCTCAGATATTGTATAGTGTACCTTGTAACTCGTGTTTGCAATTAAAACAGAACTGAGAGAACATCGTGGGACACGTCATCATTCTTACAATAAGACATTCACATAGAATAACCATGTCTGAGCCAACTCTGAACGAAGAGTTGACGAAGAGCAAATGAAGGTCGAAATTTGATCACGTGTTGAAGTGTCAGATAGGCGCTACTCAATAAATGAGTGCGCGATATCTGCGTAACCAAAGTAAACTCTGTGAATTGTATATCTACGCATAATATAGCATGTATAATACCAGTAAAAATTGTTTTGGTGAGTATAGGAACTACACTACGGATGAAAATCGCCAGGCGCAAGTTTGTTGTGTCGCACCAGTCACCACAATGACGCAGTACATATATCTTGTCGCTGCACATGCCCCGGGGATCAGTATTATGTGGGATGGGGTATAACTAGTAAATACAACTATCTAAAGTCATTAGACTTGGTTTTAAGAGTATCCGGCCTTTAGTTATGTACCTAGAGGATGCACGGACATTGGCCAGCGCATCTGATGCCATTGCTACTGTAGTTGACCTGCACGCCGATGCAAGGCGTGTGTCTCTGATATATTGTAATATATATATGTATGGAACCATACATGTGGAGGCTGTCTTAAGCTCTGTCCGAGTCGACAAACCTAACGGTAGATGCTTATCGCGCAGTCTACAAGATTCGCACGCTACAGGCCTTTTCATTCAGTCACGTGCCGGGCGAACGGAAAGTAATTTGTCACGCTCAGTAAAAACACAAAGTCAGATGATGTCCGAGTGTTGTCAGAAAGATGACGTGGATATGTCTCGTCGTGGTCACAAATTTGCTAGGTGTCAGGGTAATGTCGAGTGTGTTCTGGAAGTGCTACCATCCCATCAATTGAGATGTTCTTTGCATTTTTGTGTTGCATAAATGTTGAAGGCATGTCAAATTAAGTGTCAGTTGAAAGTATGGTTGATGCTGGGTCTTTGTCAGATGACTGTCAGATTTGATTCCAGTACTATAGGTTCTCTTATTCCTTAGACTTGTATTGAAATTGATTTTCAAAGTCCTTAAGTTGTTGCATATGTACAAAAACTAGAACTAATGAAGAGTACTCAACCCCCAAAGCAATATGAACATCATGATAACATTAAAGTAGAGGATAGCCCAGTATACTAAACATATTGGGCCAAGTAATACGAGCAGGAGCATTAAAAAAAGACTGTCTGAAGCCACGGCAACCACATAGATGCGTAAATAAAGACCATCTGAAGCCACAGCAGCCACGTAGATGCGTAAGTAAATACCTTCCGAGACAGAATGCGGCCCGAAACTCACCTTCTCAGAGCGCTTGAATATCTGCCCATGAATTTGCAAGCAAATTATCAGAGGTAAATATAATCGCCCTTTCGCGCCGGAGCTCATCGCGCCGGATCCACTGGGGATTCGGCCCATTGGCTTGCTGTATGGCGGGAGTCTGAGCACTAGCAGCACCTGTCGATCCAGGGGTACTAACGGCCGCTCCAGATGGCATGTTCAAGTTGACTGCGGCCCCACCACTGGCAGGCGAGGAGTCGGCGAGCCCTCCGGTGAGCAAATAGGTGGCAGGCGAGAAGGCAGTGGGCAAGACGATGGCGGATCCAGTGGGCGAGAAGGCGGAGACGAAGGTGGATCCACCAGTGGGCGAGAAATTGCCGGCGGCCTCATCAGCAACTCCGGCGGGAAGTGTCGCGAAGAAAGTGGCGGCGCCGGACATGTCGGACAACGAGGAAAGGGCGGGGATTGGGAGGAAAGCAGCGGATCCAAAATGGGATGGGACAGCGAAAGCTGCCCCAACCGTGGATGACGTTTCACTGTCAGATGAGCGAGTCAAAGGCCACGGTGAGTAAGCTGAGGTGAAAATGACGGGGGAAGAAACTCACCGAATGGAGACAGAGGCCGCGTTGGATGGCGGCGGCGCCCATTTGAGTTCGTCGTTGTCTGGCTCAATGTCATGCTCGGACTCGGAGTTGCCCGGCGTGGTGCTCTCCATATCCATATTGAAGCCTTGGAAGGCGCGCAACTCTTCCACTAACGCGTCGATGTGCTGTTGTTGAAACACGATGGTCTGCTGCAGCTGTGCGACAGTGAGCCGCTGCTGAAAATACTGGTAATCAGTATATTATTCAAAAATCAAACATAGAGACGTGAGATGAATCTCAAGACATACATGCAACTCACGAACTATTTCCGGATGAGGATGCGCAAAAGCATCCTCATTGGGCGAGTCTGAGGGTGATGCGGGGTGTGCAGCTGCAAAACACTCGAAGAAGGCTGCATAGTTGTCGTCTGCGTACATCAAAGCTAGTGCGGCAATAAAATAATGGGAGTGGGTTTTGAGCTCTGGGTCAAAATAATTGAAAGGCGAGAGATTTATATGTTGCCACTGCGATGCAACGTGCCAATAATGTTGTTCCGTAGAGCGGCGAAAACTGGGTGAGAGCAAGAAAGAAGATTCCTTATGTTCGAAAGAATGGTTCAATTACATGTATATTATTCTTTCGCGAAATTTTGTATTACATCAGACAATGGAAGTCCGCCTGCAGGCAGTGTCTACCGAACAAGGGCTAAATATAGTATCTCGGAGCGCTTATTCAAGTAGAGTATTGTTTACTGTATCTAACTCTTCAGATTCCAGTCCATGTTCTTCTTGTGTAAGTAGCTGCAGGCCAGGGTGTTTCCGCAGAATGTAGACCTCCTTTGATAATATGCCAACCCAAATTCCAACCAAAGACTGAATACTGGAGACTTCAAGCACCATTGGAGTGTCCGGATTCCATTTTCCTCGTGGAATATGGAAAATTTTCTTGATTTCTTGCAGTGGGGTATATACTGCTAATATATGATTTCCAAATTTCTCACTGACTTTATAGAATGCTCTTGCTTCACCAAATATTAGATTGAATCCATTTGGAGTTGATGGATTTGTTTGTGTCATTGGAGCCTATATCAAAAAGTCAAACTAGAAACAAAAGGTAATAGAAAAAAATACACACCTGAAACCATTCTGATCGGCGAGTAGATGGAGTTTTTTTCCTGCTGAGCTGACTACATAGCATGTCTCCATTTTTTAACTTAACCTTTCCCCATTTTCCAATAATGTTATCTTTGAGCAATTCAGATTGTACACCTAGATACTGGGCAATAGCTTTGAGATCCACTGAAAAATTGGAATTTTCTGCCAGTTTTGTCCATGCTATATTATGTTGTTGCACCAGCTTGGGTCCATTTATTGATATAGCTTGAACATTGTCAGATTCTAAGGTACTTGCATCAGAGTGAGATAATTCAGCAGGATAGTATAGCTTGAGTATCTTGACAAGCTCTCTTTGATAAATAAGATTGGCAAGATTGGCAAAAGGAGCCTTTTTTGAACGGATTTTATGACCCATTTCACCTATACTTCGCTCAACTGTGGCTTGAGATCCAAGACGGATGGAGCCATTCCATTGAATATGAAGAGGAACGTGGATGAGCTGAAAAATGCAAAGGCGGGCACGGTTGATTTTTTCAGGATCTTGGCCAATATAAATCGATTCATAGTCTTCAAGGAATCGAACAATAAGCTGATGGAGATATTGAATTTCATCTTCATTGCGGGACTTTATAGTCATTGCAAATTCAATTGCCTCAACAAAGCGTGAAAAGTTCTTGATGACCAGGGGGTTCATTGATAGCTCTGTAGCAATAGGAAGAATAAACCAGTGAAGTAATGCCATCCACTCATAAATTTTATATTGGCTTTGGCGTTTTAAATAAGGATCACGGATAGGCCCACAAAATGAAGGAGGTAATGTTGTCATTGCAAGGGGAATTAAGCGCCCAAGTTCTTTCACTTTTTCTTCTGGAAAGTGGACACAGTCACTGATTTTGCTATGCACTGTCCATATATCCCACATAAAGGCCATACAGTTTTCATAGAAAAGATGAAAGGGGTCAAGTGGAAAAAAGGTTGGATGAGTGAATGCCACGCTTGCAGCACATAATGGAAGGCGAGATATGCCCGTAGAACGTGTAATAGCAGCCTTATTTTTTTTGGAAAGACCAGCTTCTGAAAGAGCTTCAATTGTTTTCCAATAGTGTGTCTGTGTGCGCATTGGAATGTTATTTAAATCATATGATTTTGGCCTATCAGGATTGTATTGGCCATGTTCAGGAGGATTCATAGGATAATATTGAGATTTGGCACCCTTTTGAAGACTAGATTTTGCACCTTGAACCTTGCTAAAACGATCACCAAACAATCCAGTATGTCCTACCAAACCATTTAATTTTGCAGAGCCAAGCGTATCACCTAGTACCATTGCAATTGTACATCGGTGGAGGAAGTATGATGATGTTATTGCATCCCAAATCCATAGGCCCTCTGATCCTTTAGCCATTTCCTCAAAAAGAGGCCAGAGAAAGGATTCCAGATCTCCAGGTGAGTTGGGCCCAGGTGTTGAAAAGGCAATGATTGTATTTTGTGTTTTGTATCGGATAGAAGCAGGGAGATTGAGGATGATTAAAAGCATGATCCATGTATTGGATTGTTTTTTCATTGTGAGTTGCGCTCCATCACTCGATAATGCAAAGGCTACATCCCGAGAATCCTGGAAAAGTCCAAGATGTTGATGCTGCAAAATATGCAACTGAGAATTTCCAAAATCAGAGTATTGGCGTTTAGCAGCACTTCCAACCAAATGTAATGCCTCCCTTAAACATTGGTCACGATGACGCAGAAGTGATGAAGTCTCAGTGTTTGCAAACATAGCACAAATTGTTGCCATTATAGGTAGAACCTGGACTTGAGCACGTGGCTTCAAGTTCCCAGATGAAGTCTGTGTATATCGAGGCTCACCGCAGACTGGCTTTCCTTGTGGTGTGTAATCACAACATGTTTTGAGTATATGATCTCCAGTATATGCCATGCAGCTCCGAGGACACATATCAACCATGCGAGGAGAGAAGTTGGTAATCCGATGAGCTAGCTGTTTAACTTGATACAAAGGAAGAATTGTTTGATTTGTAAACTCTTCGAGGTTTTGAGCATGTCTTCGATATGCTTCAACAGTTCTGTTTGTTTCAATCCATGCTATATAGTGCTTGAGAGAATATATTTCTGATAGAGAAAGGGGCTCTATAGAGGGAGGATTTATTGGAGGTGTAGCCGGAGGAAGATAATCACCAAGAAGATGTTTGCATAGTTTCTGTACAACATCTGGAATTTGGAAGAATGCACTATCAGAGTCTGCAACTTTGCCAAATTGTAGTTCAGAATGGTCCATTTCCGTGTCTGAATCACTAGTGGAGGGAGTTGGATCTGTTAAATCATCAATATTGTAGGGATCATTTGATTCATTCCACCAGAGTTCATCCTGAAGTTGGCCCATCATAGCACCAGTACCATTGTCATCAAAAGCTGGGGCAGCAACATCATCTGATAGAGATAAATCAGAGTCAATATCCATTGGTATTGCCTCATCAGAGTGCCCAGGTAAACCTGCAGTAGGCTGGTTGAATCCAGACTCAACAGTGCCTATTGGACATGCAGTGTCAATTGGGTCAATCAATTTATCAATAGAATTAAACAAGTCTATTTAATAGAAAATTTAATCATTTATTCCACCTTGAGTATGTGGATAAACATACCATCCATCTCACCATTCAAAGATCTGCGTGTAAGGCCAATTCGTTCCTCCAGATATAAGCGCTGATCCGAATTGGTACAAATACCCAAAGCAGCTTCATCAGACATCAAGTGTTTCCGGATTGTCCTGATTTGCTTTTCAGGAGTGTAAGGAAAGCATTTAGAACAATAGCAGTGCATTGCAAGTATACAGCTTAGATTTTCCTTAGATTATAGTTGGATAAGAGAGAGCAAGAAGCGGCACCAAACTTATCAGATCAATCAGATCAGACCGTGCAGATCATTTCCTGATTCCCACGTGGCCCTAAGAGCTTGGTAGACATAGGGGCAATGCTTAACAATTCTGAATTCAAGCAGAGCTGGCAAGAATGGACGACGACCTCTTTCCTTCATTGAATTCCTCTTTTAATACTCAACATGACAGTGAAAGCTCTATGTCTACAGGACCATCAAGTTCATCATACTACTTTACCTCAGGGGCACCTCCCTCCTTTCCTACACATCATAATACCTCCACCGGCGTCGCACAAATGAAGCTCGCGGACCTGTTTGTCAATCAGCATGTCGAAGAGTTATTCAATAAATGGACAGAGGCAACCAGGGCAACAACACGCTATATTGAGGAGCAGCATCGCCTCCTATTGCAAGTAAGCGCGCTGCAGAACACCGTGTTCACACTTCGTACCGAGCTGGCAGACGTACAAAGGAAACTTGAAAGGTAAGTTGTCTAAATTCTTGAATGTAGCTTTGCAGACTTACCATTTCCAGCGCAATTGCAAACCAGGTTTCCGTAAATAATGCCGGACCCTCTGTTGCCGTTACTCAGCCATCCGACATCGGAACAAGGCCTCCAGCAAGGATTGGTCGTATTGTACGGCCGGATAACCTTCCACATAGTGTTTTGTGGTCAATAGAAGATACACGCCAGTACGAAGGACTTACCACGAGATCAAACAAATCGCGCCCCAAAATGGAGTTATGCATTCGCAAACCCAACGGCGAGATTATTTCCACCCCGGAATACAACGGATTACAGAAGCTTGTGCGCCGTGTTGTCGCAGATAAGCTGCTTACATTGCCAATTCCGAAGGATCCGGCAGCGGCGAGTGGTCAGCGGACAAGAAGGTGGTACCAGAGGTGGTACTTTCCAATTTACCGGGATGCTATCACGGAACTCGAGGGGGCAGAGCCGTTGCTTGCGCTCTGTGGTGGGTCGTGGAAGGCTGATCAACTAGTGGGCCACCATTTGTACTGGCAGGCCACACGCGACCACGCCACAAACGAGTCGGCAAACATTGGACAGAAGCGCGGACTTGAAGACACCAGAGATTTCGAAGAGGAGTGGGGTGATCGTGATATCGGTGAGGCTACAAGGAGGAAGGCAGACAATCCAGTCGCAAAGAAGAGGAAGAAGACGGCGACAACCATGGGAAAGAGCAAGGACAAAGGTATGTCCAAAATCATCGTTTGCCATAGCCACATCTGATCATCTGATCGTCCTCTGATTATCAGAGAACGCTCCTCCCAGTCGTCCGGGTCCTATCTCCGCAGCTGCAACTTCATCGACATCTTCCCTCTCCCCGCCTCTCTCCATCGAAACGCAGCTCAGTACTCTCGGCCAGGTTGCTCTTCCATCACACCCACTTCCAGCTCCTCCCAATGGAGATCTTACTCGGACGTGCAACGAGCCTGCTGCAACAAGCACTGCAGCGCTTAGTCAAGATCAGGACAAGACTCAAATGCTGCCGCCTTCCAACCTGCCGCCCACTGAAAATGTTGGACATGGCAACAGCGCTGCGGCGCTGAGTCAAGATCGCGAATCCGAGACTCCAATCCCGCCGCCTTCCGACCTGCCGCCTCCTGAAGACGTTGGACGTGCCAACAGCACTGCGGCACCTAGTAGTCAAAGCCATGATCGCGAGACTTCGATACCGCTGCCTTCCGACCTGCCGCCTACTGAAAATCTCAGACACACCAATGGCGACGTATCCAAATCTTCGAATCGATTGGATATTGACTTCATTCAGATTGATAAAGCATGTAAGTTTCTCGATCATATTTTGAGTATCTTCGGCACAGTCGTACTGACATCAAACTTATGATCTGGTTAGTGTCATCTCTCCGTCGTAAGTCCTTAATCCTTGGCTCGACTCAGAGACTCTATCTAATTTTTTATGCAGGCGAGCTTTCAACCGACTTCCCAAACATGACAACAATAGCAAACCTCTTCGATGCTATGGAGGCAAACCCGCATTTCACCGATAAACCCCCTTCGACCACTGTGGTACATTTCATCGACACCCTTGAGGCTGCAGATCCGAACTCACCCGATCTTTCCGAGGATGAAACCGATGCGCAGTGGGGCCACAAACAGCTATCGGGAATCTGGAAAGGTGTCTTGACAAGCTGGGATGCTATAGGATGCTGCGATGTTGCTACGCGTTTGTTGGCGGCATTACTGAGAACTTGCAGAGTTGCCCGATATGTCTGCTCGGAACGTAGGATTCAAGTGGGCTCGTACTTGGCTGACATGTACCTTGATCAGATCATTGATCATATCTGGGATCTCTGGAAAACTGCCGGTGGGGTAAGTGTTCTCATTATCTGTCTTCGGGAAAGAGTACAAAGTAAATGAATTGCCACTGTCTAGCCGATTTCGAAGGGTAAAGGAAAAGAAACAACAACAACAGCAACAGCATCGAAGCCGCCCGCTGAGTCTTCGACAATATTGCCCCCGGCAACCTCCAATGCGCTGGCAAGCGGCGCGCAGCTAGATAGCGCGGCTGCAGCCTCGAGCAACGTGTCTTCGACTCTGAATGACATTGATCATCAGAATGAAGTGGGAAAAGCCTTGCGCGTAAGTCTTTCGTGTGGTTGTTTTCAATCATTCAGTCTGACTATCTGACATGTGTACAGAAGCTCACAAAAGATCAACTGAAAGACATCTTAGAAGCCCATAAGATAAAGTCGACATCGCGCAAGAGTCAGCCTACAAAGCCAGGTACGACAATTTGTATTTGTGGTCCACACGGATATCAATCACTACTAAATCTCCTCGCAGAACTCGTTGCTGACATTCTGGCTGCGCCAATCTCGTCAGGCGACGCTATCTTTGCGGAAGTCCAAACGGCGCTACTCAACAAGGTTTGTCGTTTGCACGCTATCCGTTTCTCTCTAACTATTCGAATAGCGTGCTGCTCGTGGTCGTAACAAAGGGCTCGAAGGCCTATAAATTGTCTACCATATCATATATATCATATTATACATTCTCCGTTGTCTATTTCTTTTAGCTTATATCCAGTATTATCCACCCCCAATATAATGATCTGGCTGTGATATTTAAATGACACTTACCTGACTATGCTTTGACATTCCTCTGACTTGGCTACTGACAAATATTAGAGATTACCTAGACATCACCTCGATGCAACCTTGACAATACCAGAACATGTATTTGTCTCCAACTCGACAGAATGCTCGAAAAACCTGGACAATACCAGGACATGTACTCGACTTCGACTTGACAAAATAATCAGACATCGATGATCAGACACTAATTAGCAAGGCCATCATGCTCTGACATTTATCCGACAAAAGTACACTTCAAAATGTCGTGGCATGGTATTAAAAACGCAAAAAATGTCAGATTTGACATTCACCTGACTTCGCCATGACCTATCTCCGACATTTATCTGATTTTGCGCTTTTACTGAGTGTCACGGGTGTTGCAGTACTGCCGTCAATGCCGTGAGTGCCGCAATTTAAAGTTTCGGCAAGCAGAACACAGTCTCCGTGGAACCTATTCAAGGTAACATCTGTGACTGAACACTTCGAATCCCGGACCATAAAGTGACCTGCACGCCTTCATGTTTTCAATCCCGGACCAGCAAAAATAATCGCACCCTTCGTTTTCATCTCCGGACTCTGCAATTTTCACTCCCGGACTATAATTTGTAGATTAGAACTGAGAATTTCATGTTTCCGGTCCCCTTATTTCAATGCCGGACCATAATTTGACACTCCCGGACATGATTCTAACATTCCCGCCCTGAGAAAAATTAGCGCAATTGATATATGATGTAATTATCTTATGATTAAGGTGTAAAAATCTAACATATACACGGGCTTATTAAATGTGCAAACGGACACTCATAGCGGAAAGCATGTCACCACAGCGTGAATTAAATATGAGCTCTTTCCAGCGAGTTGAATAACTAAGAAGGGTGTCGAAAAGGATGGTTGACGGATCACATCGAAAGCCTCCAAACTTTGGGTATGAGTCGCGGTAGTCCTCAATGGATACAGTGAGACTCAGTCCACCCGCTCGGTCAAACCATGCGCTAGCCCTCCGAGCGACCGCCGAATAGGCTTTCTCATATGCTCTGAGATTCCCAAAAGGGAATGTACGAATTTCCACATGCATAGAAGCCCAGATAATTGGTGTTGTCAGCGCGATGTATCGTATTCCACTGCAGATTTGTGCGAGAACGTAAGGCAATGGATCCCTGAAGTAAGATAGTGCGGGAATGTCGCGTCCCATGCATGCTTGGATGCATATCTCGCGAAGTACGTCCTCCGGGATGTTGCGAAAGGGGGAAAAAATACGACGATGATCCGCAAATGTCTCCAAGATCGCTGCCTCCTCCTCTCGCAGGCGCTGCAGCTTAGTTTCCGCCTGTTCAACCTGCGACTTCAATTCCTGGATATGGGCCATCGTTTCGGATATCTGCGCTTCTACGTCCTTCAATTTTGCGTTGGTGGGGGCCATGGACTCCCGGATTATCGCCGTTTCTTGGTCGGTAGGTGGTCGGTTGGTTTTAAGTAACGTCTCTAGGACTGATTTGTCTGGGACAGAAACTCAACAAGGCTTATGAGTAAGATATCCCCACGACTCACCGGATAATGCAGCCTGGTCCATTCTTTACGCTTTCCGATGTTTCTGCAGAGGAGAATTCGAGGGAGCTAAGAACTAGTTGTGCTGATCGATGGGTGAAATCAACGTGTGAATTTTAGTAGCCATTTTTGTCCAGCCAACTCACACGCGACAGATATAAATATGCACTGGCATTATTTATTAGTAGGTTGCTTTATCACTTCAAGTTGTCACCGAGGATTCGCATCGTGAACTGAAGCGTCGGTGTGTACGCAAGTCCAGCGTTCTACCGGGGGACGTGCAGAGTACACACATACGTGTGCGGTCGAACGACGACCTTTATTCAATTGAGTCTCTGCCGGCGCGGCAGACCTCCTGCTGGGTCGTGCGTGCAGCGCGGGTCTTGCAGCGCGTCCCATCTGCACAGGGCGGCGTCACCGCACCGTGTTTCTCCGAGCTTTGGCGATGCGGAACGGCACATGTATCCCGGCTGCGCGCCCGTCGTCGTAAACCCATCGGGTAGCGCACTCTACTCTGCAGGGCGAGAAAGCTGGTAAGTGATATTTGTCGGTAAGCACCGTAAATTACCAGTGAAAACCGGTGGCAGCCACTGAAAATCAGTCACCTTTATACCCAAGGGCATGATACTGTGTTGTTTGGCCTCGCCGTCGCCGAATAAAGATCAGGTTATTTTTAGCTGTTCGGCCCGGAGGTTACTGCAACGTTTATCCATCCATCGATCTCCAGGCCTCCAGGACTAATCCTCCTTGACGCTATGATATGCATCCGATATAACCTCGATATGCCTGAGGATGTATAAAAGTGAGCACTATTCACGTCTTCAACGCTTGATCGATGATCCCCGGCCATGATGATCCCAGACCCTGCCTCTATTATCTGCACGGCGCACCCTTGTTCCCAAATTTCCACTCGCGCACGGTAGGCTGTATCAGGCGCAGGGCACACAAGACCCATCGCCGCCAACTAGAGAGTCCTCACACGGCGACAGCGAGATCGCACAACATCCCCTCGTGTGCGCGGCGTCCATGGCGAGCACCGTGCATACGCGCTGTGAATACAACGAGCTGTTATATCCCATGCTCGCTGCGCTCGCATCTGCAGGCATGCTGCACGCGTATGGTGTGTTGGGTTCTGTAATTGGGCCTCTCTCTGGCTGTTGTTTCCTGTGCTGAAATACCCTGCTCAACGACCTTTGAACGCTTTTCCCGCACCACCGCACGCGGCGACCCCATCACCCCGAGTCCACTTCCGATACGCCCACAGTCGCTGCAGCAGAAATACGGATGATTTTCGCCACGTGTTCCCCACCCGGGCGGTTTGGTGCGCATTGTTGCGGCGTCCGCACATACGGAGAGTATACACGACTCCGCGCGCCCACCGTATCTTTCCTCCTCGCCATCTCCCATCCTCCCGCACATGTTCATGAGGCTGTCGCCGATGGCCGACAGAAGCTGTTAGGCGACCTCACACCCCCGCAGGCCGCTGCTACATATACCGACGGCATCGGGGGCGTTGTTAAAGCGAGCCTGGTATCTTCTGTCGGCCTATATTCTCGATCGCGGATGCGTCGTTGATCCCATGTACCCACACCGCCGCTGCAGCTTCGATCCGCAAACCGCGCGTGTGCACCGTCCAGCGTCCTCCGTTGGCAGATTGCGCGCGTGGTGATATATGTCCGACATCTTCAGCGGCGCTACGTTTGTGCGTGTGGAGCCACTGCGTTGATTCGTTATGTTTAAATCATACACGAAAGGTCTGTGACATACATATTTTCTGACGCGTACAGGTACCCAAGCTATATAGGTTGATGAATTATTCACATCCCATGTACTTACATTGAAATGTAAACACCGACTATTTCTATTTATCTCGTACACGCTGTCGATATTCAAAACATCTACAGGGACAGCTGTACAACAACAGGGCCGGCGCGTACAAGGTTTCCAGAGAGCGCATGGTAAACGAAAATAGAGCAAGCAGCGCTGGCGCCGTGTTCGTAACAGGGCGGAGGGAGCCTCAGCGACAAATCCATACATCCGCGTATGCCGCATCCAGGGTCTCCCGGTGACGCTCATGCGTAATGCGAACACGCAGAGTTACACTGAAGCGTACCGATTTGCGCCGGAGGGCATCATGAGCCAGAATAAGGGAATATCGAGGGGACGGCTGCGTGGTGTCGTCGCTTCGCTGAATATCCTCTCACGGGACGAAACAGCTATGCGCGACGTTGGGAGCGCTGTTCGCTCCAAAGCGGACGCTGTGCCGGAATTCTACGTTTATTCACTTGACGAGGCAGATCGCGGCGCGTGCGAAGATGGTTGTTGGTGCTGGCGGGTGTGCGCTCAACAGAGCGACTGCGCGACGAGTGGAAGCACGGACTGTGTGGCGCAGGAGGGGTGATGTAGGGTGGGGCATCCAGAATCGTTTGGCGCTGCAGGATATATGCGGGATCGCAAGGCTGGCGAGGGAGGGGAGATGGCGGGGTGGGTGTGGAGTATCCGGGTCAGAACACGGATGGGCGTCGTGCTTGGCGGATGTACACTCTGCGTTAGATGCATTGCGAAGGGACGCAGCGAGATTCGAGAGTGGGGTTTGTAGTAGAAGACGAAAATGTACCCCGGCTGTACGGGTATAGGGAAATAAGTACATAAGCACGGGTTTTCGAAGCTGACGGGGCGCACTCACGACATGTATCTTTCGAGAGCCACGAATGATCATTGGACTCGAGAGAACTACGTGCCGCGAGACGCGGGAGGTGGATCAGATATATGCAGCGTGTGGTTCGGAGGGGCGTAGGCTCTCAACGGGCGAATCGGCGCAGGTTCATCTCGCTGGCGAGCAGCGAGAGGCGGGGGCGGGCCGGAGCATGTACAGCGCCGACAGCGTGTGGGCCTGGGATGGTGCAGAGTGGCAGCGGAGCGGAGCACCCGTGCTCAGATATGAGATGCGTGATGTGGAGAGCGCATTGGCGGAGGTCGGAGTCATGGTGGGAGGGAGGGTGTGCGTGTCGCCGGGCGGGCGGGCGTCCCTGTACGAAGGTGAGAGGAAATACATCCCCTCCGCACTAGTCCAGCGTGGTCGTGTCGAAGAAAACTTGGGGCAGCTGGCCTGTGTTCTCCGCTTGCCAGATTTCGGCGGCAGTCGCGCAGTCAGTCGACACCGTAGATTTCAGCGCGCGAGGGTGAATCAGCGGTGTGGAGCGATGAGAGAATCTGCGCCATGTCGGTCTGCGATATCTTAGGTAATGTTTCTGGTTCCCTCAATGCCTTTATAGCAATGATATCTGGTATTGGTAAAACAGGTTTACGAATATGACGGATAAATAGATCGTATATAACTGTTGCATAGATATTAAGCAAAGACTTATGTCTCCTCACTACATGATTATTAACTACGACGATTGATCATACAACGCCAACGGAGCCCATACTAACCAAATCCTTCGATTGCAATTCCAAGTTGGAATTGGCCTTGAATGTGCCTAGTGCAATCTCTGGGCTGCTGTTATCGGACGCAGTGTTGCTACCATTACCAGACGAATTTTGTGGGGGTGGCCCGAATTTTATTTCCGACATTTTTGACGGCGAGATGGTCTCGTTTGTCCACGCCCTCCCACGAGCAACTCTCATGATGATGAGCGTCGTAGACATGCACTGTAGTGAGAGCCTCAGTCAAACTTTTAAATCCGAAGAGTTACAAAACACACCTGTATCTGAGTCAACAGAGGAATAAAAAGAAGGGCTGCTGTGCTCCGTAGCGTATACAGAACCAGGAATATTATAGAAATTATACCGTAGGGCACGGCGGACTCGAGCAACATGGAGACGACCGAGGTATAAGTACGCCCGTGGCGTGATCCTAAGGCCTTTGTGATCTTGTAGCGCATGTACAGAAGGCGGGTAACAAGAAGCCCAGTGAGGAGAATGTTGAGACCCATGAGAATTGCAAAGTATGGAAGAGAAAAGTTCAGTGTCGTATGAGCCCAGATACTGGATTGAGGCTGCGCTGCCTGGAGAACAAACAGAGCGCCAAGGACTAGAAAATAGGCCCAATCAGATCCACATTTAATGGTCGCAGTAGATTAAGTGTCCTCACTTGACATGGCCAGCCACATTAGAATGGGGATGACGATTACATACCACATCCGATAGACGACATGCACTCGATAAATCTAGAAAAAAATTATCATAAAGCTCTGTTTGGAAAACAAGGCAAAGATATGACAAACTTACTAATAACAAGTCAGTCAGGAAGCCAACGATAGTCGAAAATGAACTCCTGACTGTGTTAATAGTAATAGCTTGCTCTTGAAGCAAGAACATGAGTGGACCACCGGGGAATCCACGATAGTCGATCCAGGTCATTTCGTTAGACTTCATGTTGACAGAGATATTAATGCTGCCACATGCAAACAGAATTAGAACGAAGATAGCCCATTTAGCATTCTTCTTCGTGTTCCTTTCTTTGGCGAGGTAGTACAGGCATGCAAATAGTGAAATTATATGTATTCCTGATAATCAAGTGGATTGTCAATTGAGTGCAGACACCGATGTACATTAAGCCAATTACCATAGCCTATAAGTCCCACATTTACCGCGATGTAGTTGGCACGCTCCAACCACAAGAGTGCGGCAGGCTCTTGGGTAGTATACTGACTCAGATTGGACGTACTCATCGCCTGTAGGAAGAATGGGTCTAAGGAAATCATGTTCAGCCGTTCTAGATATATATACCCAAGTAGATCATCTATTCATGAAGTGCAATCAGCGGTTGAGATGTGTCGCAAAATGATGTGAGACAGAAATCGTGATGAACGATAATGTTCTCTAGCCTCCTGCCCCGCTCATCGAGATTCTTATGATATTTGGGTGTCTCAGTTGTATCCTGAGGCGGGTGAAAATAATGATGTCAGACTCTCGTACGAAATCACGACAAAGCCAGAGCTCCCACCATCCATTTGATAGCCTGTATTCGATATCAGCGACACAACGCGAAGCAAACGCCAATGTAAAGGTCAAGCTGTTACCACAACGCTGCCCTGGGGAGTGACAGTCGGCGTAAGCGCCTGTTTCCCAAGTCCCTTCAATCAAATGGAAGCCATGATACCCAGGCAGGCTATTATTGTATGATTATCAAACTTCCAGGCTGGGTGCGATAATATCAAGTATTCTTACCGTATGGCCAGTGTTTCCATGTCACTGCATGGGATTCCAAAGCAATGTCAATTCCAAAGATACATGTTATACGGGATGTATTTGGATTGGCTGATATTGGGAGGTCGCTAAAGCTGTGGACTGGATACTGAGTCCCAAGAATATCAGTTGATGTGAAATGAGAGTCTGCCATAGTACCAATAATCGTAATACCTTTAGATGGAACCCTGGTCACTACAGTTGAAGCAGCACTTGCAGTGATCGGCGACGTGCAGTGTGATTCTGATCGGAAACCGTACCATACTACATACTGCTTTACAAACGTTCCACACAAATGCATTGAAACGGATGCAATCCTCCTCTTCAGATCGGCCTCCGCCCTAGGGGGCGGCAGGCCTGTGTTCTCCGCATGTCGGTCTCGCGTGATTTCAACGGCAGTCAGTCGACGCCATGGATATCAGTGCGCACGGGCGTCCACCGGCGGCATGGAGCGAGGGAGGCCTCTGTTCCATTTCGGTCTGCGATATCGTGACGGTGGAGAGAAGATCCAGTTGGACACCGTCTGCGCGGTCGTGGCGGCGAGAAGAAAAGGACGTGTTTTTTGGCTTCGCCGCCACCAAGCAAAGATCTAGTTATTCTTAGTTCATCCGGCCCGGAGACTGCTTCGGCGTCGATCCATCCATCGATCTCCCAGTACGCTCGCATCCGATATAGCCTCGATACAGTGTAATACACCCAAATGACACACGATACCCAAATGACACAAATGAGTATTTCTCGTCGCACACTAGCCCTCAACCCCTAAAAATTGGTACAAGTATGTATATAGATATGTTTAATGTACCTACCAATTCTTATGTGGACCGGACTAGATATTGTATTGATATCAGCTGTTCTTGTGCAATATTTCGCTGAATTTAGGTGAAACAACTTTGTGTAAGGATTTTAAACGTGCCACACATAATTATGAGTAAATATAATAACACAAAAATGTAGCCCTGTTAAATCCTAACACATAGAGCCCAAATTCATCAAAATCGGCCAAGAACTGGTGTCAGACGAAGCAAGATAGATTTGTGGTCCCGGAGGGTGACAAGCACCGTAGCGAAAGGCTATGAATGATGGGGATCCCACGCCCTAAAATGTCACATTTTGGCGGGAAATTGGATCAGTCACACTTGTGTCAAGTGGGTGTACTCGTGACAATTGGCCTCTTGTTTTCATCGCTTGTTTTATGGAGCTCACATTGATATAAAACTTATATTATAGGATACGATGATGGAAAATAGTTTGTATGATAGTACCCATACTTAATTATGGCCGAATCTTGATCAGGTGGCAAGAAATTCTCAGATTACAAAGTCGTGTGTCATTTGGGTGTATTACACTGTAGGGCTATGTATAAAGGTGATTACTTTAAATTATTTCCCAGCAGCGCTGGAGCCTCGACCACGATGATCCCAGACTCTGCCTCTATGATCTGCACGGCGCACATCGTCCCACAAGTTCCACTCGCGCTGCGTCGTATCTGGCGCAGTGCTTGCGTATGGTATTCTTTGTCCTCTGTAAATTCACTAGGGGCAGTGCGTACAAGACCCGTCGCCGCCGACTAGAGATGGTGCTCACGCGGCACACAGAAGGCTCGAGCAACTTCCACTCGTGTGCGCGGCGTCCTTCACGAGGGCCGTGCATCCGTGCGCTGAAGGCCTCCTCATACGCTATATGTTGCTGCGTGTGAATTCTCCTCTCTGCTCTACCGCATTCAGTTGGATTCTCAGCGGCGTCGTCGCTCGTGCCCCTACCCGCCTCCTCTCACCATTCATCTACCTCCGAAGCGCCGTCCCCAGTCCCCCTTTTCATATCCTCCTGCGACTATCGATCGAGCACCGTCGCCCCCGCTTCACACACCCACAGCCACGGGTCCGCATCTCCCATGCGCACCGCGCTCGCCTGCACAGGCGTGCTGCATGCCCATGGTCAATGATGTAAATTGTGATCCGCTGGCTGTGGTATTCTGAGGAGCACTTCCCTGCTCGCCGACTGACGAACACTCTCCCGCGCCCCCGCGTCCACTCCACCCCGCCACCCCATGCGCGTCTGCCCTCCGTGCCTCCATCCGCCGTCGACACGCGCCACAGCCGCTGCAGCACGGACCGACCTGCGTCATGCGCGCCCGACCCGCGACCCGCGATATCCGGCCGGATACCGGTGTTTGTGGGAAAAAAAGAAAAAAGAAAAGAAAAAGAAAAAAGAAAAAGAAAAGAGGGGAGGGGAGGAAAAGAGAGAATTAAATCACACCACATCTTTTCAATTTCGTACTTACCTCTGAATTACATTCTTGACAGGAGTGGACTTGTTTATTAAGTTGAGATTTTGTTATTAGTTGGTGCGGAATTGCCGCTTAGATAGTTCTCACAGAAATTCGCACCGTTTCAATTGGACCCTTTTTCTCATATTTTCTCGGAATACTCGCTTAGATCTAGAGGTGCTATCAACCATCTAGGCGACTGCTGTCATCGTCTCACGGAGGCTTTGTCCCCACCGCGCTCGGTACGCGTCCTACAACAACTTACATACATAACCCAGAATCCTTTGCTCCGCCGTCGGCACACGCTTGCGCCAAAATTAAGCCGCGCATTGGATTCCCTAGCGCAGCTAGCCAACGCTCAGTCCGAGCACTTACACATCCGCCGGAATTGACACGCACGTCCGTGTCGACGTGTATCTGTCAGTTGGACTGTGCTAAGCAACGTGCCTATAGGCGCTCACTGCATTCCTCAGTTTTTGACATGGGCACAATTTAGTCAGGGTTCTGTCATCGTGCTGGCATGCTGGATGGTTCACAATGGCGGAGGGGCTTCATTGCTCTTTTGGTTTACTTGGAGCGGTAACATGAAGTATTTCAAGAAGAATTTAAATTTAGTACGCTAAAAACAAAGAACAGTTCAAATGATAATATACATCTGCATGCGGGCGCGGTGCGCCAGGCAGCGCACGCTAGCAAATACGCACACAGCACGACGGCAGACGGATGCATAGCCTTTCCGTCGTGAACAATTGTGCGCAGCACCAACCGCCTATGCGTGCTCGACACTTGTTGACACAACCGCAATGCTCAGCTACATCCCAGGGACTAGAGTACAGCTGCAGGACACACGCGGGTTGAGGGCTAACGCACCTCCGCCCAGACGAATGGGCGCATCACAGGTGGGCGTATCAAGTTGACACAATGCGCGCCGCGCGTCAGCACATCAGCGGCGCAATCAGACTCTGGGCGTCTGTGCGGCGTGTCGTCGGTGCGGTTATGTATGTGCCTGCCATTCACGTCCGCTATGTTGTTGTTGTTGCGCTCATTGTTAGCACAAGCGGCCCTTAATGTCGTTCAGTAGTGGATGTGCGCGTTTGCTCGTCATGCGCGGCGCGTAAACCACGTCTCGGACTCTCGGCGAGTTGTCGGTGAGTGTGCTGCACGGCAGTGTGCAGAACGCCGGCGTGACGCGGAGAGGACAGGATGTTAGAGAGTCGGGTGGGGGTGCGGGCGACTCCTGCACGCGCGACTACGTGAATCAACCAGTATGGGTAGTCCTGGCATGGAGAGCGATTGTACGGTGTCGTCGCACTGCTGTGACGTCGTTGGGAGTACGTTTGTCGTCGTGCACGTCGGGAGCAGGGGCAGGTCGTTATGTAATGCAGTGCAATATTTCAAACTCAGTATTCGCTATCCGCTATTCCCCACACACATGGATTACCGGCCCGATATGGCCGGTGTTTCTGATTTCACTAAACAGCGGCTGCCAGCACGCGACTCGGCTGCCATCTTCCTATTTCCGCTCATCAGCATATGCGCATGTAAATATCACTATCCACGCTCGCGGAGCGTCGCCGGTCCAAGTACACCGCGGCCGCAGCTGTACCGCGCGTGTGCGCCATCTGCCCTTTGTCACTGGAAGGTTGCACGCGTGGTAAAATCGAATGGGCGATTTTGCTGCGGCGGCGTAACGTATTATATGTGCATCGGCGACGCCGCGTTACCGTCTCGCGATGTTTAACCTGAGAGAGATCGTGCGGCCTTTCGAGCAGGTGTTCCGTGAATTATTTACGCGGCTTCAGTCCGTAGCTTCTAAGCAATCATTAGTATCTCTATAAATGCATGTCCCAGCAACAAATATCGTATTATAATCACTAGAGAAATCAGAAACAGTCACACTAAGGATAACTATAGACCTAACAGAGGCACGATACGCGTACGTGCTCGTCGAGAGAAGGTCGACCGCGCTGGCGCCGGTCGTGCGTTGAAGGCTTCCAGAGGAGACGAGCGACGGGGCACTTTGAGCGCGTCGCGACGCTCCGTCAAATCGGCCGCGGATTGGATTTATAATAGCTCTTTCGTGTCATCCTTCTCCACTGCATATTTACTTCCTTCCCGACTCACGGCGCGCTGTCGGCACCGCCAGGCACGCGCCGCCTGCGCCCCAGGACCAGAACGCAGCAAAATAATCGCAGTTGTTCCCCGGCGGCGGTGAGTTTGGTTCAATTTGGGCGTTCAACAGCGTGGAGAGCGCATATAGCAAGGTGGATGCATCGCGGGATGATGCCGTGGAACGTTCGCCGGTGCGGGCTATCTGAGCTGTTCAGGGGATAGCGAAGTTGAAAAGGGGTAGAGTTAGCAGGGTGAATTGCGTGTGGGGGAGAATGGACGTCTGAGCACGGATGGGTGATCTGCTTCGCGGTTGTACAGTCCATGCTGGATGGCGCGCGAAGCGGCGCGGCGAGACTCGAGAGTGGGATTCGTAGCGGAAGACGAAAATGTACCCCGGCTGTACGGGCATAGATCTGTATGAGCAAGAAGCATTGAGTATAGAAGCACGAGTTTTCGAAGTTGCGGGACGTGTTCACGATATGTATCCCTTGAGCGCCGCGAATGGTCGTTCGTTGCGACGTGCCAAGGGGACACGCTGGCGAAGAGCGAGACGCTGGCGGCGCCGATGCAGCGCGTAGTGAGCAGGGGCGGAGGCTCTGAACGGGCGAATCGGCGCAGGTTCATTCGTTGGCGAGCAGCGAGATGCGGGGCGGAGACGGAGCATGTGTAGCGCAGAAAGTGCGTAGGTTCTTGATGGTGAAGAGTGCCCGCGAGGCGGAGCACCCGTGCTCAGACATGAGATGCGTAAGATGGGGGGAGTGTATCGGCGTCGGTCGGAGTCGTCGTGGGAGGGAGGAAACAGGGGTGTGCGTGTCGCCGGGAGTGTCAGTCGACGCCATGGATTTCAGGACTCAGGGCACGGCGGGGTCAACCGGAAGCGTGGATCGAGGAAGGAGTCTGCGCCATTTAGAGCATGGCAGGAACCTCCTTCAACGAGAGCTGCGCGTTCTTGAGCGAGATGAAAGTGGCAGGTGCTGTGTTCTTCGTTTGTCGGTCTTCAGGTTGAGTGAATCAACGATGTAAGTTGTACACGCACTTTCTTGGGCTGCGATATCGCGACGCGTTTGGACCCGGCGGAGAGCAGAACCAGTCGGACGCCGTCTGCGCGGTCGTGGCGGCGGGAAGAAAGAGACGCGTTGTTCGGGCCTCGCCGTCGCCAAATAAAGATCAGGTCTTAGCCGACTTCGGCCCGGAATTTGCTTCGGCGTTTATCCATCCATCGATCTTCCAGTCGTGTAGATATCAATCCGATATAACCTCGATAGCTCTGTGGCGAATGTGCGGCCATGGGCCATGTATAAATGTGACTGGAATTCATGTCTTCTGTGCTTGAGCCCCGACCACGATCATCCCAAAATCTGCCTCTATGATCTGCACGGCGCACATCGTCTCAAGAATCCCACTCGCTCGTGCTGCGTCGTGCCTGGCGTAATGCTATTGTGTGGTTACAGTCTTGTTGGCGTTGTGCATCGGTGCATTCACTGGGGGTTGTGCATACAAGACCCGTCGCCGCAGACTAGAGGCAGCGCTCACGCGCCACACAGAAGGATCGAGCAACTTCCGCTCGCGTGCGCGGCGTCCATGACGAGCGCCGTGCTTCCGTGCGGTATACGCCTCCCCGTAAGCCATCTGTTGCCGCGTGTGCATGCTTCCCTACCCTACTGAGACGAATTCGCGTTGTCGCTGTCGCCCGTGCCCTCCCCGCCTCCTCTTCCGCCCTTCATATCCATCACCACCCGCACACATCCCGTCGCCCTCGAAGCTCAGCCACATTCTCCCTCTTCTATATCCTTCTGAAACGATCAATCGACCTTCATCACCATCTCACCACACACCCACAGCCGCGAATCTGCATCTCCCATGCGCGCCGCGCTCGCCTGCACAAGCGTGCTGCACGCGCACGGGTTGATTATATGGATGGTGATCCGCTGGCTGTGGTATTCTGATGAGCACTTCCCTGCTCGAAAATAGATGAACGCCGTCTCCCCACTCCCACATCCACTCCCGCCGGACGTCGAAATGCTCTAGCCGCTGCGGCACGGACAGATCTGCGACATGCGCGCCCACCCGCGAGGCCCATCGTACGGGGCGCGCGGGTCCCTTGCAATTTCTCTGCCTTTCCAAGCAGCGGCTGCCAGCACGCGACCCGGCCCTCTTTCTATTTCCGCTTATCAACGTTTCCTACCCCGTCTGCGTATGTGATCTAACCACCTCGCTGGCCGCCCCGCCGCGGTGTCGCGCATGCAGTGTAAACATTCCTGGGTCTTACCGCCAGCCGAGCGTTGCCGCCCCCACGTACACCGCTGCTGCAGCTCGAGCCGCGTACCGTGTGTGTGCGCCATCTAGCCTTTGTGACTGAGAGGCTGCGCGTGTGGTGCAAGTCCCGTCTACAAATGAGCGGTGTTATATATTGCACGAGTGTGCGGCGACGCCTGGCCTGTCGTGTTTTCGTCGATATGTACGTACTTGCAAGTTCCAACGACACCTATTATATCATAATCATTCGCGATTTAGAAACAACTATTCTAAGTATAGCGATAGACCTAACAAATCCGCAGGAAATATCTAGTAGAGGGTTGTATATGAAGGGGGGTATATGGGAGGTGTGTACGTCCGCGGAGCGATCGGCGGACGCCTATATGTTGAATTTGCGTGCGCAGGCGCGCTCTGCTACGCGCGTAGAAGGAATGAGTGGATGGATTGTATGTGGATCTCTTGACTGCGTCTGGAAGTTTTCTTTGGTGAGGCTGGTATCGGTGTATGTCTCGTGCGCGTGGGGGGACTAAAAGATTCAACCGCGCTGGCGAACGAACCTAGCGCGACGAATTACAAAGATGGACGGTCAGATGGGCCCTACTTACGTGTAATAAACTCCAATCGGGTTGAATACCAAACGTAAGTCGTCCGCCTCGTCCTCTACTCCGCCGTTTCTGACGCCGTCTCCGTCATTCCCGCCCTCACCCTGCGCCCTGACCGCTGCCGTCGCAACCAAATGGCTACGCACCCCGTGCGTCCCGTGGCTCGCTTCGCCTCTCTGTGCGCCGTTGCGCGCCTCCGCAACACCGCTGCTCGTACGTGCGTCGGGCGGCGCGCGCTTCACGCCGGGTGTCGGCCGTGCGACGTCCTTCGGCGCGATCGCGGGCGCCTGGGACGCGCCATCGCTCGCTGTGCACCCACCACTCGCAGTATCGTCCGCCTCCGCCTGTGTCGCCACTCGCGCCTTCCCCTTCCCCTTATCCGTGCGTGGCGCCCCAGGCGCCTTCTTTGCGCGCGGAATTTGCGGCTGAACAGGCGCCGCTGCGGTGGACACGTCGTCCATCCCCGGAAACGCGGGACCCTGGAGACACGCGTCGCCGCCGCTCTGCGCGGGGGGCACCGGCAGGGGCGCGAGCACCCACCCGCCGGTGGTGGCGTCATACCAGGGCACCCACGCGGGGCCGGGCTGCACGGCGGCGGCGAGCGCCCACCCGCCCGGCGCGTCGGGGAAGGGCACCCACCGGGCGGCGTCGGGCGGAGGCTGCGCGGGGGCGAGCACCCAGCCGGGGACCCACACTTGGCCGGGCGGCGGTGGTGGCAGGGGCGCGCAGAGCGGCGGCGGCGCGGGAGGCGCGGCGGGATATGCGTGCGCGCCCGGCGCGGGCTGCCAGGCGGTGGGCGCGCTGACGATGACGTCTTGCGCGCCGCTGCTTGGGGCGCCTGCGTCGTGCGTCCCGTCCAACGCCGGCTGTGACACGGGCGCCATGCGCGGGAGATGCGCGGCGGGGTGGAGCGGCGCGCCCTGGGCAGCGTCTGGTGGTGGTGCAAGTGGTTCCGGCGCGAACGGCGGGTCCGCCGGCGCCGGCGCGCTCCAGCGCTGGAGGGCAGGGTCTTCACTTGCGCCGCCGTATTCAGCTGCGTGATACCCATCGCCGCCAGGCGGCGCACTCGGCATCCCGCTCGACGCGCCCACGATAGGCTGCCGCTGCTGCTGCTCCCACTGCTGCATATAAAGCATCTGGTCGTGGAACGGGCGCGTCGCGGCGTACGCCGCTGCCTCGAAATGCTGGGCGTGTGCGGCGGGCGGCACGTGCACGTCCGGCGGGGGCTGTAGGGCAGCGTCCGCGTGGACGACGACGTCTTGCGTGCTGCTGCTTGCGCCGCCTGCTCCGTGCGTCTCGTACAACGCCGGCTGTGACACGGGCGCCATGCGCGGGAGTTGCGCGGCTGGGTGGAACGGCGCGTCCAGGGCAGCGTGTGGTGGTGCTGCAAGTGGTTCCGGCGCGAAGGGCGGGTCCGCCGGCACCGGCGCGCTCCAGTGCTGGAGGGCAGGGTCCTCACTCGCCGCGCTCATGCCGTATTCGGCCGCGTGATATTCATTGTCACAAGCCGGCGCACTCGGCGTCCCGCTCGACTTGTCCACGTTGGGCTGCTGTTGCTGCTGCTGCAGTTTCTGCTCCCACTGCTGCATATAAAGCATCTGCTCGTGGAACGGGCGCGTCGGGGCGTACGCCGCTGCCTCGAAGTGGAGGTACGTGGGGTCGACGGTGCGCGGTGGGCTGTGGCGCGCGGTGCTCGCGGCGTGCGGGTGCTGGACGTGTGCGGCGGGTGGCGGGGGCTGCGCGACGGGTGCCTGGTATTCCTGCTCACGCGAATCTCCCGGTACGGTTCCTTCCCCGCCGGACGAAGGAGAGCGCGGCGATCGCACGCGGAAGCGCCGCGCGTCCAAGCTGGATGACCGCCGGCGCTTCTCATTGAGCACGCGCGGCGGCGACGCGTGCGGGGGCGACGGCAGCGCTGACACTGCGTCCTCATCGGACTCGCAGAGCCAGGCATCCCACACGATCCCGCTCGACGGAGAGGGTCGCGCGGCCGGACGGATGCCCCCTGTCGGGCGCGGCGCAGCGGTGGGGGACACGCGCTCTGGCAGATGACACGTGGCGAGGTGCATCGCCCGCGGCGGAGGGGTGCGGGGACATTCTGGCTCCGCAGGCGCCAATTGTCCGCGCGGCTGCGTATCCCGCAGGGCCTCGCGGCGGGGCGCCTCAGGCGATGCGCCCGCAGCTGCTTTGCGCGAGTGCGACAGCGGGCGCACCCGCGTATCCTGCGCCTGCGCAGGGGGGTCATTCTCTATTGTTGTAGAATGATAAGTGAGCGACACTGCGGCTAGCGCAGCGCGCGCTGGGTTGAACGAGCGTTGGGTGGGGGATGTCTTCAGGGACATGGTACTGTGGTTTGAAAGAGAAAAAGTGTGTGGGTTGACGTTGAGAGACAAAGAGTGTGTAGGTTGAAAGAAAAGAAAGTTTGGGTCAAATTAGAATACGCTGAGCCTCGCTCCGCGCCTTTTTATGCATTTGAGGGAGGGGACAAACGCTCTTTGTGCGTGTGCCATTTTGGGCTGTGCATCACCGATCTCCCACGACCCGGCACTTATCAGTGCTTGATGCGACTTTCTTTGTCTTGCAACATAACCACTTCCATTGCTGCGTCGGAGGGTAGAGGTGAGCTTTGCGTTTGAATTTGACTGTTCAGCCATGCCCGCGACGATGAGTCACAGGTATCGCCGCCGTCGTTGTCTGCCCGCGCACACCGCCATGCACCCGGCGTCTACTCACGTTCGCCGCTCTACGTTGAGCGTAATGCTCGTGAGTTGTATTCAGGGTTAACCTTACTATGGCTACGTGTGCGCTGGTGCAATCGCTGCGTTCGACAAGGTGAAAGCTCGCAGTCTTGAAGCATACAGCGGACACATCGATGGATTGATCCCCACTGGCGGCATTCGTGGCGGGCACGGCAGCTGCGTCGAGGCGATTATGTTCGGTGATCTCGTGTGTGTGCTTGCTGTGCGCACTGATGCCTCTACTTCGACTCTCCATTCCTCTCTCTACTTCCATCGCCGCCGCATCCCAACCCATCCGATCTATCCATCGCCATCAGGCGAGCAGTATCGTCCCTGCGCCATGCACCCGCGGGCGCGGCTCTGACATTTCCATGCGCGCCTCATCCGCACCTCTCGCAGGCATTCCGCACGCGCACGGTATTGTTGCTCTCGATAAAAATCCGCCGTCCGCGGCTGCGCGCCGTACACGAGCCATTCCATCATCCTGCCACCACCACATCCCAGCATCCGATAGCACCAAGGCCAGCGCCGCCGCCGCCGCACACACGTGGACCTCTATCGCTCAAACGCCCGCCGCATGCACTGCGTCTGGCGTTTTTCACAGTGCAGGGTTCCCACTTTGTGCGGAGCGCACGCGCCCGCTGTGTCCCTCGCCTGTCCCTCTTCTGCCCCCATCGCCCCGCGTTCGTGTGTCCCTCCTCCCGCACCCCATGCGCACCGCTGATTCCGCCGGACGGTCCTGCGAGTCGTCCGCAGCTGTTCATTATGGACATCACCGCGGCGACGCTCGCCGTTGCGCTGTACGTGTGGTCCAGTCACGCGGTGGTTAATTGAGCCGCTTCCTGTTCAGCTGCGGACGCCGCGACGCACTCGCGACTGCCGTGTTTGCGTTTTCGCTTTGAAGGGACGTACACTAACTGCCTCAGATTAGCGCATTGTTCTCCGTGCGCGTGTGGCTGGTGAGGTGCACTGAGTTTACGCCGTTGGGAATTATGGTATAAGTGTCGTGATTTAGTGTGGGCTTGAACCGTCGTCATCGCACGAGGATAGCTAAGGATATATTTCGTATGTACACATTAAATGAAATATAAATCATCCTCAAACCCGGAGGACATGAATAAAAGAGGGAAAAGAAAAAGAGGGTACAGAAAGCGGCGTGAAAGAAAGAAAACACGCTCAAAGATGAGAAAAAACGGCACTGCGTGGGTGTCGTCGTTGACTATGATAAAATATGAAAACGCTCATAAATCTTGCTTTGATAATCCACGCAGCACAAGTACAGCATTTAATATTCCAGCAAGGTCCGAGGCATTCGGCGCGGTGGCTTCTGAGCGGCCCGCGGCAAATATGAGCTGAGATCGAATATTCTGAGTTGCGCCAAAGTCGTACCAGATCTCAGAGAAGGTCAATTAGACCACTTCCTCTACATCTCTGATTTTCTCAACAACTGTAATACTACTAGATATTTCTCTCTGGAACACAGAAACATGGACCGGGCACAGCAAACGGTCGCTCGACGAGTCCCATGCTACTGTCACAAGTGTGACGGGACCATGGTATCGGTACGGACTGAAAGAAATCACCGTAAATCACCTCGCGCACCAGGTGAATAGCATCCGTTTTCAGTCATGCATTCCACTAAGATATTTTAATACAGATAAGTCGAGGTACGGCAAATTGAATGCCCAAACAATAGAGGAACAGGAGCGAGAGTCAAGTTCGGACTCGGAGGAGTCATCTCAGCCAAGTGAGGGCACTTCCCATGTAAAGAAAAGACAACGCACAATGGCGTCAGGCTCGAAAAATGTTAGGACTATGTATATCGACTATTTACCAATCTAAACATGGAATAAATTTAACAGAATGAATCTACCGACGAAACGATTCAGGAACCTAGTCAACGTGATCATGAAAAAGAAGGGGTACGCTGTTTTCTTTGCTCAGCTTTACAATATTGATTGTACTATTATAATCAGCATGATGATGGCGAAGAATAATATGGTGGCGAGCTCAATCCGGGTGCCATGCAGCGAGATCAGGTAAATTTGGGAGCAACTATTTAAGTTATTACTAACATCATTGAAAGGCTGTGTTGACGCCACTCGCGAAAAATCTGACATCTCCGACGAGGACGAGAATGAATATGAAACTGAAGAGGAGTCAAAGTCCGAGCTAGAGTCTATATCTTAGGTGTTGTTGGGACAGGTGTTTACAGGAATATTAATGATCGCTTAGAAGCTATGCACTGAAGACGCGTAAATAATTCACGTAACATCTGCTCGAAAGACGGTGTCGCATGAGTGCTTTTAGATTAAACATCGCGAAACAGTGCCGCGGCCTCGCCGACGCACATGTCCGTAACGCCGCTGCAGCAAGCGAGCGATTATTTTCAAGTACCATGCGTGCAGCCTCTCAGTCACAAAGGCCAGACAGCGCACACGCGCGGTACGCGGGCCCGAGCTGCAGCGGCGGTGTACTTGGGCGGCGACGCTCCGCCAGCGCGGAGAGATTTGGGGTACGGCCCAGAGATATTTACACGCAGGCGGGGTAGGAGATGATGATGAGCGGAAATAGGGAGATTTCCGCCGAGTCGCGTGCTGGAAGCCGCTGCACGGTAAAGCCTATGTAAGCACTGCACCAGATACGACGCAGCGCGAGCGAGTGGAATTCTTGAGACGATGTGCGTCGGGTAGAAAAAAGAGGCAAAGTCTGGCATCATCGTAGTTGGGGATCATTGATCAAGCCCTGGAAGCGCTGGAGACGGGAATGGTGCTCGCCTTTATACATCCACAGAGCTGTCGACGTTATATCGGGAGGGTACTGGGAGATCGATGGATGGATAGATCAACGCCGAAGCAGTCTCCAGGGTGGAGAAAGCTAAAAATAGCGTGGTCTTTATTTGGTTGCGGCGAGGTGCCCAAACAACACGTCCTGTTCTTCCCGCCAGCGGCACGATCCCGCAGACGGTGTCCGACCAGCTCTGCTCGCTGCCGGGCCCAAACGCGTCGCGATATCGCAAAAAGAAATGGCACAGAGTTCTTCCTCGCTCCCCGCCGCTGATTGATCCCCGCGCGCTGAAATCCACCGTGTCGACTGAATGCCCGACTGCCGCCGACATCTGACAAGCGGAGAACACAGGCCTGCTGCTCCAAGTTTTCCCTTACACGAGCACGCCGGCACCGTTGGAAGATGATGTAGCCCCTCTCACCTGCATACAATTGACGCCCGCCCCCCGCCGTCCTACGGCGAATCGTCGATGCGTCCCCCAACCTCACGCATCACATCTCTGAGCACCGGCGCTCCGCTCCGCTGGCACTCCGCACCATCCCTGCCCCCGCGCGCTTGCGGCACTGCACATGCTCCGTTCCTGCCCCGCGTCTTGCTGTTCGCTAACAAATTGAACTTTCGCCGATCCCTATCGGCTGGCGCTCCGCCCGTGCCCCTCCGCACCACGATCTGCATCAACTGGTCCCGCGTCTCGCTGCTCGACAATACGCCAATGCTCAGGCGGACCGTCAGCACGGCGCTCTTAACGATCATTCGAGGAGCTCAAGGAATACATGTCGTGAGCAGCCCGTCAGCTTCGAAAATTCGTGCATATGTACTCATCTTTGCTCGTGTACATCATGCGCGTGCAGCTGCGGTACATTTTCTTCTTCTACTACAAATCCCGCTCTCGAGTCTCGCCGCGCCCGTTCGCGATCCACCCGACATGGACTGTACAACCACGAAGCACAACGCCCGTCCGTGTTCAGACCCCGACACCCCACACCGACCCCGCCAGCTCCCCTCCTGCGCTAGCCTTACGATCACTTATGCAACCCGCAGCTCGAACGTCCCAACTCATGTCACCCCTCCTACGACGCCCGTGCCTTCGCTTGTCGCGCGCATCGCTCTCTTCCGCACGCGCCAGCACCAGGGAACATCCTCCGACGCGCCGCGAGCCGCTTCGTTAAGTGAATAAACTTCGAGTTCTAGCGCACCGTTCGCATCATCGGCTGACCTGGAGCTTGTTTGGAGCGCGCAGCGCTGGAGATGGCGTACATAACTGTGTCGTTCCTCCAGATGATATTCAGCGAAGCGAGGACGACGTGCGGCTATCGCCTCGATATTTGCATATCCTAGTTCAAGACGCCCTCCAGCGCGCTTCAGTCTGCTTCGATCTTACCCAGCGCGTTCGGATTTCCCTTGACGAAACTGGGACACCCCGTACTCCTTTGTGCGCACCGTCTACCAATGGCGGGATATAAGCGGATGTATGCGCCGGCGCTGCCTACTATTTACGTTCGTGATGCACTCTTTGGATAGCTTCGCTCGCGCGGCCTTCGTCGCTCTCTAGGCGACCCCAATGCATGATTCCAATGTCGCCAGTACGTATGAGATGATAATTCAGTGTCGGAAATTAAGTAGATATGCTGGCAGCCCAATAGAGCGCCTTACTTACATAAATCGAGCTGTTCTTAATTGAATGAGATATATTGACCTACGTACGGGGGACACCTGCGCGCATTGCGTACAGTAACAATCCTCCATAAAATAAAATCAAGAACGTCGCCGCACGCACAGAGCACGTAACCCCGCTGGAGCGTGCATTCGGAAAACATCGCGCGCGCGGTCTCTCGGCTAAAAAGGCCGGGCGGCGCACACGCGCGGTGCGCAGGCTGCAGCGGCAGCGGCGGTGTGGACACATGGGATTGGCGACGCATCTGCGACCGAGCGGAGAGGCTCGCAGAAGAGGCAAGGATCCAGAGCACAACGCCATCGATTCCGTCTGCATATACGGCAGCGGCCTGCGGGGCTGGGAGATCGCCTAACAGCTTCTGCGGGCCATGGGTTACAGCATTGCGAACATGTGCGGGATGGATGGGAGATGGTGATGCGGATATAGGGGGTTGGACGCACCGAGTCGCGTGTACTCTCCACGTGGGTAGACGCTGCAGCGAGACTTCAGTCTTCGACTTCCGAACCATGCCCCTTGCGCACCCTGAACCGCGCTGGTAGGTGACGCATGGCGCGAATTGACAATGTTTCTGCTGCAGCGACTGTGCGCGTATCGGACGCGGACGTGGGGTGATTTGGTTGCTGGGTGGGAATGGGAAGGCGTAGCGGGTATCGGTCGTCGATCAGGGTAGTGCACCACAGGAGATCACAGCCAGCGGAGTGCTCACATTCAACGCGAAAACAGATAGACAGTTTCAAGCTGCATACCGCACGTAAGCACGGCGCTCGTCATGGACGGCGCGCACACGAGTGGAAGCTGCGCGCTCCTTCTGTGTGCCGCGCGAGCGCTGTCTCTAGTCGGCGGCGATGGATCTTGTATGTACGTCCCAAGTAGATGCACCGACACATAATCATCAAAAATACCGACCACACACAAGCACTGCACCATATACGACGCAGCGCGAGCGAGTGGAATTCTTGAGACGATGTGCGCCGTGCAGATTACGGGGGATCAGCGTGGTCGGGGATCATCGTTCAAGCTCTGAATACGAGAATTGTGCTCACCTTTATAAATCTACGGAGCTATCGAGGTTATATCGGATGCACATCTTCACGTCAAGGATCGTACTTGCTGGGAGATCGATGGATCGACTGACGCCGAAGCAGTCTCCGGGCCGGAGACAGCTAAAAATAATCTGATCTTTCTTTGGCGACGGCGAGGCCCAAACAACGCGTCCTTTTCTTCCGAATCCCGCCGCCACGGTCGCGCAGATGTTGTCCGACCAGTTTTGCTCTCCGCCGGGTCCTAATGCGTCAGAGTTCTTCCTTGCGCTGCGCCACCGGTTGACCCTCGCGCGCCGAAATCCATCGCGTCGACATTCGATTGCGCGTCGACTTACGGCGCGACTGGCTACCCAAGGAGCGCTAAGCCCATCATAAAGTGTGTACACCGCGTCGTTGAAACTACTCTAGACTGACAAGCAGAGGACATAGTAGTTACACGAGGATGACGCCCGGCGACACGCACACCCCTGCTCGCTCCCTCTCACGATGGATCCAACGATGCCAAGGCGCTCATCCATAAGTATGGATCGAAAGAGAACATGGATGCGTGGGTTGGGGGGGGGGGAACTGGGAGGAAGACACTCAACCACCGCCACGCAAACACGAGAAAGACACACTACTCACCGCGTCAGACGTAGAAATCGTCAAAGTCGTCCTCCACCCCGTCCCTTCCGACGCCGTCTCCGTCGTCCTCGCGCTCCCTCTCCGCATCGACCGCCGCTGTCCTGAGCACCCTGTGCCTCCTCTGGCTCTGCTCACCTGTCCCGGGCTCCTCTCCCGACGACGCCGCGATCGGCCGGCGCGCCGGGCACGAGCACCCAGCCGAGGGACGCGCCGTGCAGGGGCACCCACAGGGTACCGTGCTGCGCGGGAGGGACGAGCGCCCAGCCGCCCGGCGCATAAGGGTAGGGTACCCACAGGGGAGAGGGCGGGGGCGGCGCGAACATCCAGCCGCCGGTCCTGCCGTCGTGCCAGGGCACCCAGGGCCCCGCCTGCGCCGCCGGGGCGACCGTCCACCCGCCGGGCACCGCGGGGAGGCGCAGCCACTGAAGGCGGTGCGGCACCCGCACAGGGGTGTTTGCATCTGGCGAAGGGTCGGGCGCAGCGGGCACAAGGCTGTACGTGCTGTGGGGGGCGTCGGGCGGGGGTAGCGCGGGACCAGGCGGCTGCGGCGCCAGTCTGGGGTTGCCCGAGGGAATGTGGGGCGCGGTAATGGGCGCGGGCTGTGGGTGCGCGGCGGGCGGTGGGGCCTGCGCGGCCGGCGCCTGGTATGCCTGCGCACGCGGGTCTCCCCGCGGCGCACCTCCCTGACCGGATGAGGGAGAGCGGGGAAAGACCGACGAGGCGCCCGGCACGCGCCGCGCGTCCGAGCTTGATGAGCGCGGCCGCTTCTCCTTGGGCGCACGCGGCGGCGACGCGTGCGGGGGCGACGGCGCCGGCGCGGCGGTGACGTGGCGCGGGTCGTAGTGCCCATACCGCGGGAGTGCGTCGACCCGCTGCGCGTGCGCGCCGGAATCGCCCCGCTCGCCCTCTCCGATCTGGCGCGTGCGTTGTGCTTCGTGCGCGCCCCCGGCCTGCGGTGGTTGCGCGTCAGCATGCGCGAGCGCGCGCTGCCTGGTGTCCTGCTGCGCCTGGCTCAGCGGGCCCTCGGGTGGCGTGCCCGGGCCCGCGCGCGATGCCGGGATTACAGGCGCCGGCAGATGACACATGGGGAAAAGCTCCGTGAGCGGGGACTGGGCGGGGTGTCGCGCGAGGTCGGCGTTCTGGTGGTGCCACTGGCGGCTCCCATACGCCGGCTCGAATCGCCCACGCGGCTGCGTATGGCGCAGGGGCGAGCGGGCGGGCGCCTCGGGCGGCACGCCCGCCACTGCTTTGGTATTAGGGGAGCGCGACGGCAAGCGCACGCGCGCTCCGGGCGCGCGGTCGACCCCGCAGTGCGCCTGCGCGGGGGGTTCGTTCTCCGTCGGGGAATGAATGGTGGGCGACACTGTGTCTGAGTTGAAGGTGCATTGGGTGGGGGATTTCTTCGGCGGCATGGTGAAAGAAAGGAATGTGTGGTTTGAAAAAGAAAGAATGTAGGTTGAATGAAAAGGAGTGTGGGTTGAAAGTGAAAGAGGAAGAGCTGCATCCCCCAATCCTCACCTTTTTATGCATCTGGGCAGTGACGTTGGCTCCCCCGGCGGCACGCGGGGGACAAACGCTCTTTGAGCGTACGTGCTGTTTTTGGCTGTGTGCCGTGGTGTCTTTACATCGATCTCCCACGACCCGGCACTTATCAGTGCTTGACGCGACTTTCTTTGTCTTGCAACATAACTGCTTACTTCCATCGCGGCGTTCGACAGCACGGAGTCGAGATGCGTCAGCGGATGCAGGTGAGCTTCGCGTTTGACTTTCAGCCACGCCCGCGACTATGAGTCACAGGTCTCGCTGCCGTCGTGTGCCCGGCGCACACCGCCATGTATCCCGCGTCCACTCACGTTCGCTGCGTTATGTTGAGCGTAGTGTTCGCAAGTGGTACTCGCAAAAGCAGGACATGGCTGCGTGTGCGCCGGTGCAATCGCTGCGCTCGACACGGTGGAACTTGCTGTCGCGAACCGGCGCCATCGTCCGCGGCGCACAGATCGATGGACTGATCTCCACTCACGGCATTGGTGTCGGGCACAGCACCTGCGTCGAGTCTATTCCTCGCCTCTTCCAACTGTGCGTCTTGATACCCCCACTATCGATGCCGCCTCCCGCCTTGTACAATCCATCCACCACCGCCGGCAGAGCGCGATCGTCACTGCACCATGCACCCGCGGGCGCGGCTCTTATGTTTCCCTGCGCGCTGCAGCCGCCCCTCTCACAGGCGTGCCGCACACGCATGGTATGCCTATCAAAGACTTGTGGATCCGCCGTCCGCGGCTGCGCGCGCCGTACACGAGCCGTTCCAGCATTATCCCAGTACCCGAAAGTACACCCAAGGCCAGCGTCGCCGCCACACGCAGATAGCACCTCTAACGCCCGACGCAGTGCATGCGTCGGGCGTTATGATTATGATCACCGCGTGCGACGCTCACCGCTGCGCTATGCATGCGATCCAGATCACGCGGTGCTTACTTGCTTTGCATGTTGAGGCTCGCTCGCGTCTGCCGTGTCTCCGTCTCCGCAGTTAATAGGTGCACGCTCTGCTTGCTGCAGCGTAACGCGTTGTTCTTTTCGTGCGTGTGGCGGAGGCGGTGTTGGAAATTGTGGTAGATATGTAACTAGTAGAGGCTTGAAACGTCGCTAGCGCACGAGGACACACCGCCTCTCACCATTCATCTACCTCTATGGCGTCTGTCAGCGCCTCTCCGTTCCATATATCTCTTCTATTATCTCCTGAAGCTTTCAATCGAGTGCCATCACCATCATTCCACACACACCCCATTGCACCACACACCCACCTGTGGAGCCACGAGTCTGCACCTCCATGCACGGTGCGCGCGCCTTCACAGGTGTACCGCACGCACATGTTTTCTTCGACAGACGGGCACTCCGCTGGCTGTGGTCTCCTGTGATGCGCTTACCCGCTCGACGACCGCTGAACGCCGTTCTCGCGTCGCCGTATCTACCCAGCCGCTCGTCAAGCCACGCGCATACACAAATTGTGGTGCGCGCTGCAGCAGATGGGCGCTGTCGTCGATCATTAATGTATACATGCTACAGCGTCGACTCGGCGCGATACGCATATATTCACGAGTTTCCTTCATATCTCTATTATAAAAATATACGTACAGTTTATAAATATATAATTTTTTGCTTCATTTTTCTCGATACAAGGAGGTTTGCGCGGTGCATGTCTAAAAATAACACAGCGCAGTGAAATTCGGATTATCTAGGGAATAATTACCTAGTTTAGTCACTGAATGTGAATTTGGGGAGTGACCGTTCACACTCTACCATGGGCATTCATGTGAGCCAGGAAACGGAAGCGTCTCATCGTCCGTACGGACGCCGAAGAGGCCCGCACCTACTTATCTTTCGAAGCCCTCACATCGTGCGTCCGCGACGCCATGTGTATAGCGCAGCAGCCAGCGGGGGCACCATGGCATCTTCTAGATATGGGTACGGGCCGCCGGAAAGCATGGGGTCTCACGCGAGCTGAACCGCACGCATAGCGCAGTGGCGAGCGTCGCACGCGGTGATGACCATACTGCACAACTACGGGGACACACGACACCGCGAGGCAGCGGAAGATGGACACGGCACAGAAGCATACGCAGAGAACCTCGCGCGGAGGCATTGTATCGGCTTTAAGAACCCATCGAAGAGCCAGCGGAATACTGCACCTCACGGCGCACCAGCTTGGGGTGAAGATCCGGAGCTGCTGCAGCGACTGTGGTATGAATCGAGCGGTGCCCACAGAGTGCGAGGGCGCCGTGACGCCAGGAACGCGAGATGCCCCGCAGTAATCGGCCTGTACCAAACTCAAGAACCGCACCAGGCGCAGAGCGCGAACAGCACAGCGGCACGACGTACACGCGGTAGGAATTCCTGCTGGATTTCTGCGGGGCTTTCTGAACAGGCGAGGAGAGATGATGCGCTGTGGTGTCTCGGGTAGCATGGACAGAGAGGAGTGGCGGTAAATGCACGAGAGGTAGGGGAGCCGCAGCTGCCAGCCATCAGAAAAAGGAAGAAAACGCTCACGAGGCTACGGTAGGGCGACCCTAAACGGCTGTGGGATGCGTGTCCTGCACGCACGGTGGGATGGCTGGGGAAATTGGGTCGGGCTACCGCGCACGCTCATACATACACAGCCCCAATATGTGCACACAAACGTACGCGCGCTGTGCCTCCTGGGCTCACGCGCGAGCGCTGCAGTAGTTTGGTGGCTGTGATGGTGTGCGTGCGTCTCCGAGAACAGGGATGGGACCTGGTGGGGCGGGAGAGGGATGGGGTAAAAGCGGGGAGGAAGGCCAAGAAGGGCCGCGCGGAGTCGGAGGATGCACTATGCCTGAAAGAAGGACCTGGAATGACAATATTAGCACGGAACATGTTGGATCTGCGTGCAGCGACGGCACTGCAGTGGGTGTATTTACCGATACTGAAGTGTCAATGGCGGTATGTAGGAGGGTGTGATGTACGGCGCATGTAGCTACGACCGGCGGTTCATGCTATGGAAGCTTGTGGCCGCACATGCGCATGCGGAACGCCTATTAAGGCGGGTACAGCGTGCATAAGAAGCTTAGAACAGCGGTCGTGGCTGCGTGGCGCAGTTGGTATGGGGTTCGTGTGATGGTGACGGAGGAAGCGCGCAAGTGGGGAGGAGCGAGGTGGCTCGAGGATAGGGTCAAAGGTATATGCGGTGCAGACAGGCGGCCGTAAGGTGATAACGAAATGAGGCGGACGCAGCGTACACGGGTAAATGCATAGCAAGGCCCTATGTGCGTGGGAGATGTCGCCGATCTGCACCGATGGGGGTGGGTGGGAGGAGGGAGGGTCGATGTGCCGGCGGGGCGGGCATATATGCATGCACACAACACACGCATGGAAGTGACTCGGTGGGTATTGTGTTTGTTCAGCACATCGAATGTGTCAGCGCACACGCAGCCTAATAGCAACAAAGACCACCACCCACGGGCACTGCGTCTAGTGCGACGCAGCACGCGCGAGTGGAACCGCGAGCAGAGGCGGTGTGCGGCGAGCATACGATGGCCATGATACCTGCTACCGCCGTGGATGTGACTTTGAACAGACAGACGCGCTGCTCACCGTATTCAACAGTACATGCTTCCTCCAAATCTGCCAGGCGTACCCAGCGTAGTGGTGGTAAGAGCTGAGAAATCGATTAGATGGATCATGACATGCGTCCCAAAAATTCCCAGGGTTTCCGGATGCGGAAAAAAGACAAACGGCAGTCGTTTGAAGCTTTGTGACGGTCAGCTTGGCAGGCTCACTGCCTAGATATCGTGCTTGGCGACAAGAAAGTGTTGATTCGTCTTGCGCTGACGCGTTAAAGAAATCCATTACGATTTATATGTACTTCGCCAGTCGGACGAGAAATCAAGAATTTGAACAAATGGCAAACAAACGGTCGCGCAGAAGGGCGGTCGCTATTTTTAGTCGCGTGCGGCCCGGAGATAGCGAGAGGCCTAGACCCAACGGTCCCAACCTAGACCTACTTACTGTTTTCCGTAGACAAGTCTTCAGCGCTTTCGTCGTATATCTCTACCTCAGCGTCGGGCCCCCACACTTGGTATGCCGTATCGTACGACCTTCACGCATGGTCCTCCATGGAGAGCTCAACAATGACTTGTTTAGCGTGGTTCAGACAGACTTACCCTTGAAGTTGTACACGCAGTGCCAGAGGCGTCCGTCCATCCATCAGATCTCCCACCGTCGTGCTTGAATGATGCGCATCCGATATAACCTCGACAGCTCGGTGACGAAATCGCGGCTATGTATAAAGGCAAGCAGCACCCATATCTTCAGCACCACCACGATAATCACGTATTGTGCTTGGTTGCCACCGCTCTCCTCCTCCACCTCACTTTATGGATCCGCCTCCGCGCCATCGCCTCGCCTCGCCTCAACGCGGCCACCCGAATTGGAGTGAATGAGTGATTACCGCGCTTGCCCCACATCCGCACGACCCTTGAGTGCCATCACCATCGCGCCACACACCCACAGCCAGTGGTCTGCACCTCCTATGCCCGCCGCCCTCGCCTTCATGGGCAATCTGCACGCGTATGGTCATCATGTTTGTCGCGGCTCGCTGGCTGTGGTTTACTGTGCTGCACTACCCTGCTCGACGGCCTCTGAACGCTGTCCCTGCCACTGCCCCGTCACCCTCGGTGCGCCCACCCCTTATTTCCTGTGCATCGCAATCTCCAACGCCTACGCTTACACATCAGCCCACGCCCGCCGACGGCCCGCAGTGCGTCGGCCGATCTATCTCACCGCTCGCGCACGCCGCTGCTCTGTACGCACGGTTCGCGCGAGTGGTGTAGCATCGCGATATATCTGCGCCCTCACACTGCGGGCCTCTGCGCGCGGTCGCGGAAGCATCGCCGGCCCCAGTTACCGCGCTGCAGATTGCGTCTGTGTATATTCTGCGCGTGTGCGCCGTCTCACTGTTTTTCGCTGCTAGGCACGCGCGTGGCTTCCTGAAAATATTTGCAGATGGTTTGCTGCAGCAGCGTTACCAATATGCGTGTGGCGACGCCGCAGCGCTGCTTAATGATTTTATTCTACGAAGGTATATCATTGTCATCTCAATTCATTTAAGGTGCTCTGCTGCTTTGTAAATACGTATGAATCGCGACAGCGTCTATTACCCCATGAATACTCCAATGAATTGTAAAACGAGCCATGGGCACGAGGAGTGAAAGATCGGACTGTGCGTTTCATGGGGGAGGGATGTGCGTTCGCCGCTGTGATGTCAGCGTGAGCGCAGCCCAGTAACGGAAGGAAGGTAGCGGCGTGAAGAGTGAAGGCACGGACAACGCATCGAAGGAGGGGCGGGAGTGATATAGGGCGGGACGGACGTTCGCCAATGCGGTGTATCGGATAAGGAAAGGAACTGGCGGGTGGATGCAGGATATCGACGCCTCAGCGTGGGTTGTTCTTCTCGGCAGTGTAGCCCAAGTTGGGTACATCGCGAAGAGGCGCGGCGAAACTCGAGAGTGGGCTTTCTAATAGGGGATGAAATTTGAAAACGTACACCGGCTATGCGTGCATACATCTGCACGAGCGACGGTCAATGAGCAGATACGGATGAAGCTCTGAAGCCGATAGTGGCGCTCTCACGACGTGTATGTCATGAGTTCCGCAAATGGCGTTGAGCGCGAAGGGCAGGGGGTCCGCCTCAGTGCTGGCGTGCTGGCGAGCAGCAAGACGCGGGGGCGGGGCGAATGCAGCGCGGTGGGCGTAGGAGACGGCGGTTCTTAGTGGGACGGAGCGCCAGCTGTCAGACATTAGTGGATTGCATCAGCATCGGGTCGCTGTGTAGGTGGAGGTAAGTAGCAGGGACATGCATTTCGGAGGGCGGGCGGGATGATTGGTAGGCGGACGTCGTCAATTGTATCCAGGCGGGGAGGCGGCGGTGGGACGTTAAAGTTGACAGGAGAAGACAGCCAGAGAAGAGCACAGGGAGGAGAGAAATCTCTTCCAGCGACTCGGAGGCCGGCGTGCGCGTGTACGAGAGCTTATCGCTTGTCAGTCTCGAGTGATTTCAGTAGCCTGGTTTCGCGTTACCATGGCGGCGCAAGGGATTTCAGCGAGGGGGGGGTTAGCCGCTGTCGTCTTCGCTCTCATGACGCGTTTGAACGGGTTGGACGCTGTGTCGTGGTCTAACGACGAACGTGGCGGCAGGGAGAAAAGGACGCGTTGTTTGGTCCAGACGGCGCCGCACGCAGCAGGTATTTTTAGTTAGCTCCGGCCCGGAGTTAACACTTGCCACTTGATTCTTTCCTTTCGTCGTGCCTCTCTGATTAGGAATACCGACAACTGGGTGAATATTCTCTGCAACCTACCCAAAACCTATCGATGAAGCATCGACACTCGGCGCCTTCCTCCACATATAGCTCAACGTTGACTCGTTTAGGACGCTTATCCTGTCGTGCCAAGCAACGTGGCGGCGTTCATCCAGCCATCGATCTCCCACCACCATCCGTGCCGTGAAAGCGTGCACCCGATATAGCCTCGATACCTCGGCCATATGTAAAGGTACACAGCATCCACACCTCCAGTGTTGACCACGATGATCATCGATTTCGCTCTGGCTCTGCCCCATTATTTGCACTGCACAGATTTCCACGGATGTTCCACCCCCGCGTGCTGCGTCCTATCGGGCGCAGCGCTGGTGTGTGGAAACGATCTGTGTCCGAGTGTGGTATATGTGTCAGTGCATTTACTTGGAGTACAGTCATTCCCCGGTCTATGAGACACCCGGCTCCATGATACAAACTTTGCTCCTGAGCTCAGTTTTGCAGCAAATATTCCTAAACTTTACAAACCTCCTACTATACTATAGTTCTACATGTATGTGAAAGGAATAAGTATTAACTTTCTCCTATATTTTGTTATTTAAAGAGCAATGTGGTTTTGGTGTCAATATGAATTTCAGTGGGCTTATTTTGACGCTTTGAGCTGTGATCTCTCCAATTTTTTCTGTCCATATCATGTTTTAGTACTCATAAAGTAAAATGCACCCGAAAAATGCCAGAACATTGCCCAGCAGTCCATGAATTCTCCAAATGAAAGGGATTGTCTTCAATTGCGACGTTTGGAGGTGTCACATCACACCTACCATTTTCGGATGCGATCAAATCAGCTTCAAGTCAACGGTGGAGGTGGCTGTAAAAGTGACTAAGCATGGCCAACTTAGGAAGTTCGCGCTGATGTGACCGTGTCTCAAGGACCGGTTCGACTTCTTGATGCCTCCATTTCTAAAACATTATTGAAGACATTGGTTCTACACTGAAAAATAAACTGAATGCAAAAACATACATTTGACATGCCAATGTACACTCACATATTTTCAAATTATTTAATTTCATGCAAAAAGCTGACTCCTGAGAGGTTCTAATTTGATTGTCTCATGGACCGGGGAATGACTGTAGTGCCTTGATTCGCAGCGCATCACCAGTCGCATCTCGATCCCCGTCCCAGTCCCCCTCATCCATCACCGCCTGCAGCTATCAATCGCACACCATCACCATCACCGCCGCGCCACACACCCACAGCTGGCGGTCTGCATCTCCCTTGCCCGCCGCGCTCGTCACCACAGGCATGCTGCACGCGTATGGTAGGTCGGGCCTTCACTCCGCGCCTCGCTGGCTGTGGTTTCCTGTGCTGCACTACCCAGCTCGACGACCGCTCCACGCTTTCCCCGCGTTACCGCGCCCGGCGTCCCTATCACCCCCCGCGCATCCACTTGCGATCAATGCGCACCACGGTCGCTGCAGCAGAAACATGGACAATTTGCGCCGTGCGTGCCCCACCAGCGAGGTTCACTGGCGTACAAGGAGCATCATCGGATACTCGTACTCTCGCTGCAGCGTCTACGCATGTGCCGAGTACACAACGCGACTCGGCGCGCCCACTGCCCCATCTCCTCCTCCAACCACCTCCCGTCCAGCCCGCATATGTTCACGAGGCCCTCGCTTATGGCCCGCAGTAACCTTTGGACGACCTCACAGCACCCGCAGGCCGCTGCCATATACATATGCATGCGGCATCGCGGCGTTGTGTTCAGGAGTTGCATTGCGTCTGCGGGCCTCTCCGCTCGGTCGCGGAAGCGTCGCCAATCCCGTGTACATACACCGCCGCTGCAGCTTCGGTCCGCGTACCCCGCGTGCACGTCGTCTAGCCTCTTCGGCTGATAGATTGCGCGCGTGGTCACGACTTTCATGCAAGCTTCAGCGGCGCTATGTGTGTGCGCGTGGCGCTGCGCCTTTTTGTTGGGTTTAAATGATATACGAAAGGTTTGTGCGATGCATATTTTTCAGCAGGGGGTACAGGTGCGCCAGCCTACATATGGAGACTTTCATCGCGTCTGCGAGCCTCTCCGCTCGGTCGCGGGTGCGTCGCCAATCCCGTGTACATACACCGCCGCTGCAGCACCGGTCCGCGTACCGCGCGTGTACGTCGTCTAGCCTCTCGGTTGACAGATTGCGCGCGTGTGACGAAAATAATGGTCTGTGCGCTCGCCACCGGCACGTGAGGTCGGAGTTTCGATTTGTTGATAGGCCACGTCTGCATGTTCGTATCGTGTTTCTTTACCGTTTGGACGGAGTACCAGTGTACGCGAACCCAAAATTCGACACAAACGGTGACACTTACTCCTTGGGGCGGTCTAGTCCCTGTTCTCTCTCTCTACTCTTGCTCTCACAACAAGTCTCGTTGTTGAGTAGCTGCTTTGGTGCTTCGGTCAAGAACACCTGTTCACTCTGGTTTGGGGTGTTGGCGGTCAAGCCACACCTGATTTGGATACGATCTTGCGTTCTGTCAACCCTGGGAACGATCTACGATGGCGCCGAAACCGAGCACGACGACGGCTGCCGATCCGCGCACGATTCACTTTGACCCCTTGGACGAGACTAATTACCACTACTGGGCGATGCGCATGGAAGCCGAGCTTATCCGGAGGGATCTGTGGTCTGTGATTGTGTGTGAGGATGATCTGGTGGGGAAAACAGATGAAGAGATGGAGACCGCCCGAGCGCAGTGGTTGATCAAGAGGACGACAAAGAAAATGGCTGAGGCACGATCGGAAATCGTAGCGCGAGTGTGCGACTCGCAGCTGGATCACTTCTTGATGCTTAAGGACCCTAAGGTTATCTGGGAGACGTTGGCTGGGATCCATGTGGCACGAGGCTTGGCGACACGTTTAGCACTCCGGAGAAGTTTCTTGCGTCTGGTGAAGGACGAGGCGGAGACTATGTCGGCCTGGGTTGGCCGGGTCAAGCGGATGGCATTCCAACTGGTTGCGATAGGCGTGGTGGTCTCGGATGAAGACCGGATTCTGGCGCTTACAAATGGACTAGACGATACGTACGAGGCGTTTGTGATATCCTTGGACTCGACGCATCCCAAGAACTTGACGCTCGATTACGTCGTGGATCGGCTCCTGAACGACGAGATGAGGCGTGGCAACAAGGGGAAGGACGAGGAGGATGTGAAGAAAGAAAGCGGAGCTTACCTTGCGAAGGGATCTAGCTCGGGTCGAACGTGCTGGGGCTGTGGGAAGTCAGGGCACATCAAGATGTATTGTCCGGATGCAAGCTCATCGGAGAAGGACAAGGATAAAGATTCGAAGGGAAAGAAGAAAAACGCGAA